>LPNX010572315.1:0-97980 GCA_001517045.1 Pseudotsuga menziesii
ATAATACAAATGTGTTTGTTACTGTAACAATTTTAATTCTCAACATAACAAGTAATATTGTATGTGTTGAGTATCATGTTGTAATATATTAGAAGGTTGACAACTTTTTACAAGTGACAAGAAAAACTATTATATATTTTTTTAGACAATAACAATGGGAAGATTAATTAAAACCGGTGAATCAGCCACCGGGTGCTGAGAACATCAAGCTGGAGAAGTTCCTGAGTATTTGGAAAATCTCAAGAGGTCCATTTAAAGCTGAAATAGACTAGACAACTAAGCTGAAGGAGAACATTGCAGAATTAAAAACTGTATCTAACAGAACAACAAGAGAAGATAAAGCGCTGGAAGGGTAGAGAGGGATTATTTGAGCTTCTCCATGATCTTTTGGACTGCTGATTCCAGAGCAGCGATTCGGGTACCAAAATTGCCAGTGACGTTTGCCGCATCTTTGAACTCAGAAAAGATCACATCCTTGTAGTAGTTTACATCTCCTTTGGTGTCTTTGAGACCGTCCTTGAGGGTCTGTAGCTCAGTGGCGAAGAGCCTCCACTGGTTTCGAGCATCAGCAGCGTTGGCATTGATTGAGGTTCCTTGATCATCCGTCTTAAGCTTGAGGGCGTCCAGTGAGGCTTGGATGCTTGCAAGTCTATCTTCATCAGATTTTGGATTGGAGGACGATCCAGCAGAAGCCATGGATTGATGATGGTGTTGGGAGCTGGCTCGAGGACGGCGCAGTCGAAGGAGCAGTCGAAGGAGCTTGAGGAAGCAGTCGAAGGAGCTTTGGAGGAAGCTGAAAGCAGAGCCTTAGACGCTCACTAGAATGCTCAGAAAAGGGGGCGAGAGGCCCAATATATTCTCGAGCTGGGGCAAACGAGGCTCGTGAGCAAGGAGACGTACCCAGGTCGAGCTAGAAAGAGTCAATACCGAATCATGAGAGGATCCTGCGCCTGGCCTGAGAGATTTCTTCAGATTAGATGCCTGACAGCATCGAATTAAGGAAAAAAGCAGATAGAATCTCTGCCATTTACCGTCAGCGTTTTCATGTCCATCATGGCTGCTTTGTTGGCTTCTTTGTCCGCTTGGGCATTAAGTCCACACAAAATGTGGAAGAAGGAGATTGTAGTGAATTTAGCGGCCAAGAGAAGGATTTTTTTGATGATTGCTGTTAGGAAGATGTTGGGGGGCAATTTTTTGGTTCTCAGAGCCTGAATAATAATTTTTGAATCCCCAAAAACTGCCAGAGAGTGAACGTTCATCTCCTGGGCCTGCTTGAGTCCTTGCCACAAGGCCAGAGCCTCTGCCATGTTGTTGGTCGTTGAGCCTAAGCCCCAAGCATAGGAGGCTAAGACCGAGTTCTCGGTTGAGAGGAGGACCCCTCCTCCTCCAGCTTGCCCAGGGTTGCCTTTTGAGGCTCCGTCAAAGAAGAGGAAGTGATCTGAAAGAGTAGATCTCCACAAAAGGAAGTCATTTTCTTCGAGTCGGATTTCCCAATTTTCTATTTTGGGGATGGGAGCAATGGAAATTGGCTCAGAGTGCCGGAATTGGGCCAGCCATCTTTTTTCTTGAGGATCAAGGGCACTGGAGTTCTTAAGCTGACTTTTGGTTTCCGAGAACTCCCCCAGGAGGGCTTTGCACTTGGTTGCAATCCTGAGACTGGAGTTCCTGTCGTTCCTGAAGATTCGGCTATTGCGCTCCAGCCAAATCTTCCAGCATATGGCTTTGGGGGCCCACATCCAAATTGTTTTCAGAAGATCTTTTTTGTGAAGGCCAAAGGGTGAGCTGGTGGCCCAAGTTGCAAAGAGCTCGGTAATGTTTTGGTGGACGGCTAGATCTTCAATGTTAAGGAGAAGGACCTCCGCCCAAATTTCTTTGGAGAAGGGACAATTTAGCAGAAGGTGGTCTATAGTCTCTTCATCAGAGCAGCATAGGAAGCAACGCGATGGACCTTCCATGCCTCTATTTTTTAAATTCTCCCCAGTCAGAATGCTTTTGTGAGCTGCTGTCCAACAGAAGAAGTCAATCTTGGGCACAAAAGGATAATGCCAGATGAAGGTCCACGCAGCTGGGTTGGGAGCAACGTGGGGCGCTGATGTGAAGACTTTGTATTTTTCTTTGGCTGTGTAGCTGCCAGATCACTGGCCCCACCCACGTTTGTCATGGATGCTCTTTGAGGAGGGCGTTTTCCCTTGAAGGAGGCTCAATAAGTAGTTCTTTTCATCGTACAGCTGGATAGGGAGATTGTCCATATACCAATCTTTCCAGCTGCCATCTTCCTCCCAGCTTGAAATATCCCATAAAGAGTTTAGATTACTGTTTTGGGCCCAATCTTTAATGTTCTGAATTCCAGTATTTTGTCCTATGGGTTGCTCAC
This sequence comes from Pseudotsuga menziesii, assembly GCA_001517045.1. Lineage (NCBI taxonomy): Eukaryota > Viridiplantae > Streptophyta > Pinopsida > Pinales > Pinaceae > Pseudotsuga > Pseudotsuga menziesii. Next base: position 2,375 of record LPNX010572315.1, read on the forward strand.
CCATGACTGCGTCCTTCCACAGGTTTATTTTTTTGCCGTTTCCTGGAATCCAGTGGAGATGTGGTTGAAAGAGGGGCAGGGCCTTGAGACAGAGTTTGTAAATGGGGGAACCATTCTTGCGAGGAATTGGATTATCCAGGCATCTAAGCCTGTCCCCTTGGAAATATTTTCTTCTGAGAGCCTTGCTGCTCCAACTGTCTTTTCCTGCGATCAGATTCCAAAGAGTTTTGGCCCCCATGGCTAGATTTTGGTTTGCCAGATCCCTTACTTGCATGCCTCCTTCCTTGTAAGGAATTTTGAGTTTGTTCCAGCTGATCAGATGTATTCTGTGAAGGTTTCCTTTACCTCCTTCCCAGAGAAACTTTTTTAAAAGAGCTTCCATTTTTTTCAGTATGGAGACCGGCGCTAGCAGGATGGCATTTTGGTAAATTGGGATGCTCATAAGAACAGACTTGAGCAGAACTGTTTTGCCCACTGAATTTAGCCAATTTGAACCCCAGCTTTGGATTCACTTTTTAAATTTGTCAATGATGGGGGACCACTGGATTGCTTTGGTGCCTTTTTTAAAGATTGGAGCGCCGAGATAGGAGAAGGAGTCCCAATCGTGGACAACTTCCATGCCCAGTGATCTGGCGATTTCCTCAAGATCTTTTGCTGAGCAGTTCCAGCCATAAATCTTGCTCTTCTGAGGGTTGATTTTGCTTCCTGAGATCTGGTTGTAGATTTCAAGCTCCTTTTTAAACTGATTTTCTACCACAATGCTTGCTCCACCTAGAAGGATCGTGTCATCCGCGAACTGAGCGTGATTGATGCTCTTAACATTTGGGGCCAGCCTTAGGCCTGGGAGGACTTTTTTATGATTGCTGGAGGTTGACTGGAAGCTGAGAACAGAAGCTTGAATTGCAAAGAGGAGGGGCGATAAGGGGCAGCCTTGCCGGAGCCCTCGAGATGCTTGGAAAAACTCTGTGGGCCTACCGTTTACAAGAGGGGCAATCCAAGGAGAGCTGATACAGCCTTTCACCCAGTTAGTAAAGTGCGCTGAGAATCCCATCTTCTTCATGACTAAGAGGAGGTAATCATGCCTAACCCTGTCAAAGGCGTTGGCTAGATCCAACTTTATCACCATTCCCTCTTCTTTGCTCTGGCAGCTCGTATGAATAGCCTCTTGGACAAGGAGGATATTGTCTTGGATCTTTCTACCCTTAATGAACCCCCCTTGGTTTTCTGGGATGACTTTGGGGAGGATTTTTTTGAGTCTATTGGCCATAATTTTGGTTATTATTTTGTAGCTGAGATTGCACAGGGAGATTGGCCAAAAACGAGAGAAGGAATTAGCTCCCTTTTCTTTCGGGATTAAGGTAAGAAAAGCGGAGTTAGTGCTTCCTCCAACCTTGCAGGTGACTTGGGAGTGCCTTACCATCCTTAGCAGATCTAATTTGATAATGTCCCAACAGCTTGTAAAGAAGTTGGCCGTAAATCCATCCGGGCCTGGGGCGCTGTCTGGCTTCATTCTGAAAAGGGCCATTTTAAGATCTTTGAGGGAGATGGGGGCGGAGAGGAGAAGGTTGTCTGCTTCTTGAATCAGGGGAGGGATGAGGTCAAACGGGTGATCCGAAGGGTTTAAAGGGGCGTCCTCCAGAGCCGAGAAGAGATCTTTAAAGGTGAGATAGGCCGCTTTCTTGATTTCTTCAGGCTCTTTTATCAGGGATCCATGAAAGTTGATTTCATTTACCGCTTTGTAGCTTTTGCGGTATTCAGCTTGTTTGTGGAAGTAGCTTGTGTTTTTATCTCCGCTCTTTAGCCACATGCTTCTGGACTTCTAGCGCCAAAACTCTTCTTCGACCCTACAGGATTTGAAATAGGCTTTTTGGAGCTCTGATTCCTTTGAGATGGTGGTGCTGGTGATGGGGATTGAGTCCATCGCATGCTGGTGGTTTTCGAGTTCTTTTTGGGCTGCTATTCTGCTGGCGGTGGGGGAGGTTAAGTGCTTAGCCCAGTTCTTTAGAGTAGCTTTCAGCCTCTTTAATTTTTGTTCCCATGAGTAGGAGGGGGAACCCGGTAAAGGGATAGACCAGGAGTCCGAGACTACTTGTTGGAAGTTATCTTGAAGCAGCCAAAGAGGACTGAAACGGAAGGGGATGGGGCCCAGGTTGGCGTCAGAGAGAATGTCTAAAAGGATTGGTCTATGGTCCGAGGTGATATTGGGGAGGATTTTGGAGTTGGCCAGTAGACCAGAGGAGAGGTATTCTGAGTGAATGAGGAATCTATCGAGACGAGCTGCTATATGTCCAGGACCTAGTCTTTTGTTGGACCAGGTAAACTTCCCATATGGGGGTTTAATGTCCATCAAATCCCAATGGAGGATAATGTCCTCTACCCACTCTCTCGCTTGGTCCCTTACTACGGAGCCCCCCTTCTTCTCTGCAGAGGATAACGTGACATTGAGATCGCCGGCTATGATGATGTTTCTTGGGCTGTTCTGATTTAGAAACGTGTCGAGTGTTTCCCAGCAGCTGCGTTTTCCAGGAAAGAGGTTAGGAACGTAAATATTAAAAAGACTTACTTGTTGGCCGGAATCCAGATGAAGGAAGTTTGTGAAGATCCAGTGATCGCTGCGTTCTTCTTTGACCAGTTCAAATTTGGTAGAGTCCCAAAAGGTGGCAATTCCACCGGAGGCCCCTTTGGAGCTTATTGCTATCCCTGGGCCCTTTTTCCAGAGAGCGTGACCTGCTTGATAGAGGATTGAGTCCTCCATTTTTGTTTCCTGAAGTAACAGTATGTCTGGCTTGTTTATTCTGATGATATCGTTCAGATCTTCTTCTTTTGTTTTGGAGCCGAGACCTCTGCAGTTCCAGGAGATGTAGCGCATTTAAACTTTTTTGGGAGGGGAGGCCCCCTTGGTGGGTTGGCCTTGCCTGGATCTAGTGCTGATCATATTTGGTAAAGTTTTCTGGGATCCTTTAGCGACATCTCTCAGAGACTTCTCTTCTCGGTGCTTTTTTTTGGATTTTCTTCCCCTATTGGACTTTAGAGGGGTCGCCTGCGGACTGTTGGAATACGAGTACTCTTCCTCAGAGAAACCCTCTTGATCTGAGTCAAGATTCGATGGATCTTCCTCCTGGGCGTTTAGGGGAGGGATAATCTCTGTGATGACTGGGGATAGAGTTGGGTCTGGGTGCGTGGGTACTTCACCAGGGCCGCTAGGATCTGCCGCGTTCAGACTATCGGGGATTATGATTTCTGCACTTGTTCCCTCAGTGGCCGAGGGCTGATTTGGAGTATGGATCTGGCTGGAGTTGGGAGGGCAGGTCCCTTCTTCTGTTGCTTTTTTGCTGCTTGGGTCTTGCAGCCCAGATCCGGTCCTTCTCTCTTGGTTTTTTGGGGCTGTTTTCCCTTTTTTGGGCCTTTGCCATCCTTCAGTTTCGTCTCCTTGCTGGAATTTGGGGCAGTTTCTTTGGAAGTGACCGTGCTCATGGCAGTGTCTGCATTTGAAGGGCAGCTGCTCGTAATCCAACTGTTGGAAGTGATGCCAATCACCCACCGAGATCTTGATTGCTTCTGGTAGCCCCGCCTCGAGATCTACCTCAACGCAGATTCTGGCGCAGGCGTATTGCCCCTTGGGATCTGCTTTGTCAATGTAGTGGCCGAGTCCATTTCCTATTTTTTCCAGGGATTCTGAGTTCCAGCAGTGGGCTGGTAAGTTAGGAAGACGGACCCAGACTGGAACCTCCTTTGGGGAGTCAAGATTCGGATCGAAATCCGGGGTCCATCGGTTTAGATACAATCCTTGGGATCCCATGAAGTAGGGTCCATTTCTGAATACGAGGTCACGATCGTCTTTGGAGATGAATTCGAAAATATAGAAGCCTCTGCCCACCGGGTAGCAGGTTACGCTGTGCTTCAGCTGCGGCCTCCAGTTTCTTTGTATCCAGTCATCCGTGGTTCTTGTGGAGGGCCATAGGCCCATGAACTGTCCTACCAGTCCTCGTTCTGCCAGGGCAAGAGCGGTCTTGATGGGTTTTTCTTCTGGTAGGATTATTTCTGGGATTGCTTCCATTTTTTTGATGAATTTCGGGATCTGGGGGTTTACCATTTTCTTCCCGGCACGTGAAAGCAGTTTCTTGAAGGCATATACCTCTGAGAGAGGGGAGGGAGGGGACATCCCTCCCCCAGGCGCAGCCATGGCGGCCGCTGTGGAGCTCGCGAAGGAAGACCTAGCGCAGCAGCGATCTCGATCTCGAAGCGTCAATCACCGTAACTCCGAAAAACTATTATATATTAAGTGTTACTATGTTAAGCTTATTATTTTAACAATCAAAATCAATTATACATTAGAATAGAAATATAATTTATTTATATTACTATCATTTATATTTTCTAATATAAGTTAAGATCAATTATTATTTCACGAAAAATAGATTGTAGAAGACTTTTTACATATTATTATTAAAGTTATTTAATGACATTAATAATCAATGTGTGTTGCTATTATTATCTTGGAATTTCATTTAATTGAAATTATTTAACTAATGTGTCTAGGTCGAGTTACCATACTAAGTCTAATTTGTTTTTGAGTATGATGTTTTATTTTTGGAAGTTGGCAGCACTTGATAGTGGACAAGAGAAAATATTTTATGACTTAGACTAAAATGGGTTTTATTTTAGTAATGACTAAAATAAATTATGAATTAGAGACATAATTTATTATTATTATTGTTAGTGGTGGTGGTGTATTAAATACTAAGTTGATGAATGTTGATTTTAAGAATAACATATTTATGTGAGAAATTTTACCTATAAATGTATTTAATGGTATACTTTGATTATCATTAATATTTATATTTACGTATTAAAACAAAAGTCATCAATATTTGACTAGTGAATTATTAATAATTTGTGTAAGAAATTTCTTACATAATATAAAGTTATTTAACAACATATTAATATTGTGTTGTGACTATTGTTAACTTATGTAGTATTGACAGTAAATGTTAATACTTGGATATTGATTTTTGAGATTAAGCTATGTGAAAGCTTTTCAAACCATAATTAATTTTACATTGTTCCCCCGGCAATCATGCATGGAGTTCCCACTTGGAATGTTGGTTTGAAAAACTCACTGAGAACTTAATCCAAAAAATCATTCACAATGATGACAAACTGTGAAAGCCTACACTCTGAAAATGTTACTACTTTGTCTTTGTTGAGTATAAGATATTGCATTAGTACAAAGTTCGCACCACTTTAAATTCTACAGAAGAAAATATAATATTAATTAGAATGCAACAGAGTAGAACAATTAAATTTATATCAATTATAATAACAAATAATAAGGAAAAGTCACTTCAAACCTTATTGCAAGTTCCTTACATTTATTCATAGAGGAAGTCTAGAAGATGTTTTAAGATTGATTATTGAATATGATTATGCACATTTGATATAGTGACATGTTGAGTTTTTGTTAAAAACAAATTCAAAAGTTAAAAATTGAATGGTGTTATCTAATTCACATAAAGTACCATCACATGAATTAACATAGAAGTTGAACCAAAATTTTCATATTAGTAAATAACATAAAATTCCTCAAAAAAAGGCTTGAAGAGAATATTTGATATACAACAAACATTGAAAAGTGTTTCTTCTAGTATATTAATAACTCGTTCAAAGATCAAATTACATTCACGAATCATCTCCACCCAATCTCCTTATATTCAGTCAAACAAATCAATTACAAGTTGTACACCACATTTATTTATCATAGACTTTTTGCAATCTTGATTATTTTGCATCCATGCCCAAACTATGGTATTAACTAGAATAGATCCAAGTCATGTGTCATCAAGGTTTGGTATCCAATATTGTTCTAAAATTTTCCCTTGTATTTCAATGAATTAGGCTTCCATCAATCAACATTTACATGAAGAGTCTCACTTTCATCATTCTAGAAGATATATGACGTGGTTTTTTCCATCCAAATCATCTCTCCTTCATCCTCAGTTCATGACCTAACTAGCGACATCTTTCCTTTCTCAACTTTAATCAAAGGATTGAATCTTGGCTTTATCTTATTGCACTTGGGTCCAACATATACTAGTTCATACATCACATTATCAAAATCTCCATCCATAATACTTATATTACATGCAATGCATTACGATCAACATTAAATCTTACATGGATTAAATTGCCTTTATGATGCAATGTATTTGACGATAATGTCTAACATGAATTAAAGATAACATGATGTTACTACGTAATGATTGTTTTTTGGATTAAGTTATGTGAAATATTTTCAGTCCACAATGAGTTTTTCATGGTTCCCGTAACAAGCATGGGTGGAGTGTCCACTCAAAACGTTGGTTTGAAAAACGTTCACACAAATTTAATCCAGAAAATCAATCACAATGATAACAAACTAATAAAACCTGCACACTCAAAATATTAGTACTGTATTTATTGAGTATAAGTTAATATACTAGTACAAAGTTGGCACCAGTTTAAATTCTACCCGAGAAAATATAGTTATGAATTTGAATGCAACATAGTTGTACAATTAAATTTATATCAACTATAACAACGAATAATAGGGAAAATTGACTTCAAACCTTATTGCAAGTGCCTTACATTTAGTCACAAAGCAAGTCTATAAGATGTTTTAAGGTGCATTCACATAAAGTATCATCACATGAATTAACATTGAATTTGAACCAAAATTTTCATATATGTAGCAAATAATATAAAATTCCTCAAAAGGTAGCTTGAAGAGAATATTTGATATACTACAAACATTGACAACTTTTTCTTCATGTATATTAATTAGTCATTCAAAAAGAAAAATTACATTCATGAATCATCTCCACCTAATCTCCTTATATTTTCTTAAGCAGATCAAGTACAGCTTGAGGATGAAGATTTACACAGTTAATCATAATGACAAAGAGAGTTTATGGAATTAAATTGTGTGTTGAAACGTCCCTACGTTTCGAGTGGACACTCCACCAATCATCAGGGGAACAAAATCAAAAGCTCAAAGTGGTATTGAAGAGAGTGAGCAAACGCTAATAATAAATAAGGTAAGGGTTTTGTACATGCATTAATAAATATAATTATGCACAATTGATATAGTGAGATGTTGTGTTGATCTAAAAGACAAATTGAAAAGTTAAAATTTGAATGGTGTTATCTAATTCACATAAAGTATCATCACATGAATTAACAATGAACTTGAAATGAAATTTTCATATATGCAGTAAATAATATAAAATTCCTCAAAAAGTAGCTTGAAGAGTATTTATTATACTACAAACATTGAAAAAGTTTCTTCATGTATACTAAAAGTCATTCAAAAATCAAAATTACATTCATGAATCACCTCCATCTAATCTCCTTGTATCCACTCAAGCAGATCAAGTACAACTTGTACACCAAATTTATTTATCTTGGTCTTCCTGCAATCTTCTTTGTTTGGCATCCATGTCCAAACTATGGTATTACTTGGAATAGATCCAAGTTCTATGTCATCATGATTTGCTACCCAATATTGTTCTAAAAAAATTCCCTTGTATTTCCCTGAGCTAGGCTGCCACCAATCAATATTTACATGAAGGGTCTCGCTGTCATCATCTTAGAATATATCTAAGGTAGATTTTTCCATCCAAATCATCTCTCCTTCATCCTCATTTCCTGATCTAAGAAGCAACATCTTTCGTTTATTAACATCAATTCTAGGATCGAATGTTGGCTTTGGCTTGTTGCACTTGGGTCCAACATATATCGGCTCATCTGTCACATTGTCAAAATCCCCATCCATAATACTTGATATTGCATGGAGTGCATTACCATCAATGTTAACATTTTTCCTCGTCTTGGGACAAAAATCATTAGAAGAATATTCACTTTCATCCAAGGGCGTATGGTCATTGTAGATTCCATCAATTGCATCAAGAACACTTTTTCAATACTCTAGTTTTTTATTCCATTCCTCTGTGACAATTGGTGAATTCTCATTGCCAATAGTCTATTTCCACATTTTTATGTATGATGTTAGGCATTCATTTAGTTCTTTTAAATAAACATCATTGTCTTTGGGACGTAAGAAATATGGCTTCCCTGTGGGCAATATAGGTCGACCTTCATCATCTATATTCCACAACTCAACTAGTTCTGACCACTCAATGTCTTTGATGGAATATTTATACCTCATAACTGGAACATCATTGAGTACAAGAAATTGGAAGTATTGGACATTAAGATGTCCAACTAGTGCATTTCCCCCCTCCTTGATGTACCCATTAAGAAAACTTTTGAATTCATACACTTTGTCAATAAGTTTAGGTGGAAACATTCATTTTTATTCTATTGTGTGATATGTATCCATCATCTCAAGTAACGAATATATATCTTTACTTTTCAAGTTTGAAGACATTCTTCCGTAGGTTCCATCTATGTCTTCATGGGTGTGCCCCACAAGCAAGAACCCAACCTCAATAGTGATGAAGACACCAAGTGTAGTTAATAGTGATAGAAACATGAAAACATAATGATTCTTATTATCATTTGCTGCATTGTCCAACTGTAACAATAAATGTGGAGGAAGAGGTTTAAAATCAAGATTTTGATTTTTTGAGCTTCCATTTAAAGATAGGAAAGCATCCTTGTACACTCTACATTTTGGGTAAATAGAGTTTTGAAATAATGCATTTGAAAGTGTGTTTCTTGAAGTTTCACTCTCATAAAAAAAATCACCATACATATCAAGGTGTGGGTCTTCAAGGTCCCTCAAGCACTTTTCAAGAGATGTAATGGTAAAATGTGATCCCATGTGTACAGATGTTAGGGAGAAATTACCAAAACCTCCTGTGCTATGCCCATGTGTTAGCATACCTATCAACGACAAACGCAAATTTGTTCCTACAATAGATTTTGATTTTACATGTAATTCCTTTTCACCTAACATTTCACCCTCAACCATGTCATACTCACGAACATTAATTATGATCCCTTTGGAAATGCACATGCTTGTTCGTGTGCATTCATGTGTAAGAGAAACCTTTTTACATGTGAATGTAATCCTATCTTGGGGAGTATTTACTGGATGATCATGACAATGGGTTTCCAAATCTGATTCTGGCCAAATCTCATAAGATCCCAATGCACCCCCTAGTGTATTCTCAAATACTATTGGATGTGGCAAGAGAGAATCAAGTTTTAACACCTTATCAATGTTAACCACTATGGATTATTTATTTACCATCCTTCCATGCACCTTATGACCAATATTTGTATTGAATATGGAACTTTCACCCACCTTCACTCCACATTATGAAATATCTACCTTGTCTCCAATAGAAAATGTAGAAGAGGAATTTGCACCTATACAACAAATTAAACAAACTTAGTATTTGCTCAAAAAAACAAGCAATGTACTCTAAAAAACACTTAACACGTGCTTCAAGATTTTGATTTTCCTTTTTTATGCCTCAAATCTATGATCTTCCATGGATGTAAGTCTCCTTCATCAACATCTTCCACAATCAAATGTGGTTCAATGACATCAATTATCAAAACCATAATTGAACTACATTAAGCATTTCTCCATCATAATGAGTTGTAGTCTCTGTAGATTCAACCCTTCCTAGTCCAATAACTTGACCATTAATTAGGAGGTCAACATAGTCTCCTCTTGTCAAAATTATATTTTCCATTGTAACTCCTCCCAATTTCTGTAACACATTTGAATTGTAGTTTGTAATTAAGGTTAAACCATATGAAGTGTATGTTCAAAAAATTAATATAGTTGCAATAATTCAAATCTAGTTGAAGTTAGCTTTAGTCCTTAAATCATTGCATGATGAGTGAAATCTAATATGTTAGCTTTCATAATGTAGTTTCCATCTAACACAACCACGTTGTCATCAATCACAATGCACCATGATGGAAATCTAGTTGGATTAGCTTTCATAAGATAGTTTTCCATCTAACACAACCACATTGTCATCAAATACATTACACCATGATGGAAATCTAGTTGGAGTTAGAGTTCCTCCTAACAAAATGGCACGATGAGTGAAATCTCATGTGTGTTAGGTCATTACACCATGATGAAAATCTAGCTGGAATTAGTTTTCTATCTAACACAACCACATTGTCACATTGCACCGTGATGGAAATCAAGTTGAAGTTAGCTTTTGACCTTAAATCGTTGCACGATGAGTGAAATCTAATGTGCGTTAGAATTCATAATGTAGTTTTTCATTTAGCACAACCACATTGTCATCAATCAAACTACACTATGTTGTAAATCTAGCTAGAGTTAGCTTTTGTTCTTAAAATGTTGCACAGTGAGGAATAGCTAATGTGTGTTATCTTTCTTAAGGTAGTTTTCCATCTAACACAGCAACATTTTCATTAAATACAATACACCATGATAAAAATATAGTTGGAGTTAGCTTTCCTTCTAAAAACATGGCACGATGAGTGAAAACTAATGTGAGTTAGCTTTCATAAGGTAGTTTTCCATCTAAGACAACCACATCGTCATCGATCACATTGCACCGTGATGGAAATCTAACTGCAGTTAGCTTTCATTCTTAAATTATTGCATGGTGAGTGAAATATAATGTGTGCTAGCTTTCATAATGTAGTTTTCCATCTAGCACAACCACATTGTCCTCAATCACAATGAACCAGATGGAAATCTAGCTAGATTTACCTTTTGTTCTTAAAACATTGCACGGTGATTAAAGCTAATGTGTGTTAGTTTTCATAAGGTAGTTTTCTATCTAACACAGCCACATTGTTATCAAATACATTACACCATGATGGAAATCTAGCTGGAGTTAGTTTTCCTTCTAACAACATGGCAATATAAGGGAAAGCTTATGTGTGTTACCTCATTACACCATGATGGAAATCTAGCTGGAATTCGCTTTCATTTTAACAACATGGCACGATGAGTGAAAGCTAATGTGTGTTAGCTTTCATAAGGTAATTTTCCATGTAACGCAACCACATTATCATCAATCACATTGCACTATGTTGGAAATCTAGCTGGAGTTAGCTTTCATTCTTAAATCGTTGCATGGTGAGTGAAATTTAATGTGTGTAAGCTTTCATAGTATATTTTTCCATCTAGCACAACCACATTATCATCAATCACAATGCACCATGATGGAAATCTAGCTGGAATTAGCTTTCATTATTAAAACATTACACGGTGAGTAAAGCTAATGTTTGTTAGCCTTCATAAGGTAGTTTTCCATTTAACATAGCCACAGTTTCATCAAACACATTACACCGTGATGGAATTATAGCTGGATTTAGTCTTCCTTCTAACAACATGGCACTATAAGGAAAAGCTTATGTGTGTTAGCTCATTACACCATGATGAAAATCTAACTAGAGTTAGCTTTTCTTTTAACAGCATGACACAATGAGTGAAAGCTAACGTGTATTAACTTTCATAAGGTAGTTTTCCATGTAACACAACCACATTGTCATCAATCACATTGCGTCGTGTTGGAAATCTAGATGAAATTAGATTTTATCCTTAAATCATTGCATGGTGAGTGAAACCTAATATGTGTAAGCTTTCATAGTGTAGTTTTTCATCTAGCACAACCACATTGTCATCAATCACAATGCACCATGATGGAAATTTAGTTGGAGTTAGTTTTCATTCTTAAAACATTGCACGGTGAGAAAAACATAATGTTTGTTAGCTTTCATAAAGTAGTTATCTATATAACACAGCTACATTGTCATCAAATACATGACACCATGATGGAAATCTAGAGAAAAGTTAGTTTTCCTTCTAGCATGGCACTATGAGTGAAAGCTTATGCATGTTACCTCATTACACCATTATGAAAATCTAGCTGGAGTTAGTTTTCTTTTTAACAACATGGCAGGATGAGTGAAAGCTAATGTGTGTTAGCTTTCATAAGGTAGCTTTCTATCTAACACTACCACATTGTCACATTGCACCGTGATGGAAATCTAGCTGGAGTCAGCTTTCAATCTTAAATAGTTGCACTGTGAGTGAAATCTGATGTGTGTTATCTTTCAGAATGTAGTTTTTCATTTAGCACAACCACGTTGTCATCAATCAAAATGCACCATGTTGGAAATATAGCTAGAGTTAGCTTTCATTCTTAAAACATTGCATGATGAGTAATAGCTAATCTGTGTTAGCTTTCATAAGGTGGTTTTCCATCTAACACAGCCACATTGTCATCAAATACATTACACCAGGATGCAAATCTAGTTGGAGTTAGCTTTCCTTCTAACAACATGGCACGATAAGTGAAAGTTAATGTGCGTTATATTTCATAAGGTAGTTTCCATCTAACACAACCACATCGTCATCGATCACATTGCACCGTGATGGAAATCTAGCTGGAGTTATCTTTCGTCCTTAAATCATTGCACGATGAGTGAAATATAATGTATGTTAGCTTTCATAATGTAGTTTTCCATCTAGCACAACCACATTGTCATCAATCACAATGCACCATGATGGAAATTTAGCTAGAGTTAGCTTTCGTTCTTAAAACATTGCACGGACAGTAAAGCTAATGTCTGTTAGAATTTAGTAAGGTAGTTTTTCATCTAACACAGCCAAATTGTTATCAGATACATTACACTGTGATGAAAATATAGACGGAGTTAGCTTTCATTTTAACAACATGGAACTATAAGGGAAAGCTTATGTGTGTTAGCTTATTACACCATGAAGAAACTCTAGCTGGAGTTAGCTTTTCTTTTAACAACATGGCACAATGAGTGAAATCTAATGTGTATTAGCTTTCATAAGGTAGATTTCCATGTAACACAACCACATTGTCATCAAGCACATTGCATCATGTTGGAAATCTAGATGGAGTTAGTTTTCATCCTTAAACCGTTGCACAATGAGTGAAATCTAATGTGTGTAAGCTTTCATAGTGTATTTTTCCATCTAGGACAACCACATTGTCATCAATCACAATGCACCATGATGGAAATCTAGCTGGAGTTAGCTTTCATTCTTAAAAAATTGAAGGGTGAGTAGAGATATTGTATGTTAGCCTTCATAAGGTAGTTTTCCATCTAATAGAGCCACATTATCGTCAAATGCATTACACCATGATGGAAATCTAGCTGGAGTTAGCTTTCATTCTAACAACATGGCACTATAAGGGAAATCTTATGTGTGTTAGCTCATTACACCATGATGAAAATCTAGCTGGAGTTAGATTTCCTTTTAACAACATGGAATGATGAGTGAAAGCTATTGTGTGTTAATTTTGATAAGGTAGTTTTCCATGTAACACAACCACATTGTCATCAATCACATTGCGTTGTTTTGCAAATCTAGCTGAAGTTAGCTTTCATCCTTAAATCGTTGCACTGTGAGTGAATCTAATGTGTGTAAGCTTTCATAGTATAGTTTTTCATCTAGAACAACCACATTGTCATCAATCACAATGCACCATGATGGTAATCTAGCTGTCATTAGCTTTCGTTCTTAAAACCTTGCACGGTGAGTAAAAGATAATGTGTGTTAGCTTTCATAAGGTAGCTTTCCATCTAACACTACCACATTGTCATCAAATACATTACACCATGATGGAAATCTGACTGGAGTTTGCTTTCCTTCTAACATGGCACTATGAGTGAAAGCTTATGTGTGTTAGCTCATTACACCATTACGAAAATATAGATGGAGTTAGCTTTCTATTTAAAAACATGGCACGATGAGTGAAAGCTAATGTGTGTTAGCTTTCATAAGGTAGTTTTCCATATAACACAACCACATTGTGAAATTGCACCATGATGAAAATCTAGCTGGAGTTAGCTTTCAACCTTAAATCGTTGCACGGTGATTGAAATCTAATGTGTGTTAGCTTTCATAATGTAGTTTTTCATTTAGCACAACCACATTGTCATCAATCAAAATGCACCATATTGGAAATCTATCTAGAGTTAGCTTTCATTCTTAAAACATTGCACGGTGAGTAATACCTAATGTGTGTTAGCTTTCGTAAGGTAGTTTTCCGTCTAACACAACCACATTGTCATCAAATACATTACACCATGATGGAAATCTAGTTGGAGTTAGCTTTGTTTTTAACAACATGGCACGATGAGTGGAAGATAATGTGTGTTAGCTTTCATAAGGTAGTTTTCCATCTAACACAACCACATCGTCATCGATCGCATTGCACCATGATGGAAATCTAACTAGAGTTAGCTTTGGTCCTTAAATCGTTGCACAATGAGTGAAATCTAATTTGTGTTAGCATTCATAATTTAGTTTTCCATCTAGCACAACCACATTGTCATCAATCACAATGCACCATGATGGAGATCTAGCTATAGTTAGCTTTCTTTCTTAAGACACTGCACAGTGAGTAAATCTAATGTTTGTTAGCCTTCATAAGGTAGTTTTCCATCAAACACAGTCACATTGTCATCAAATACATTACACCATGATGGAAATCTCGCTGGAGTTAGCTTTCCTTCTAACAACACGAAACTATAAGGGAAAGCTTATGTGTGTTATCTCATTACACCATGATGGAAATCTAGATGGAGTTAGCTTTCATTTTAACAACATGTCACAATGAGTGAAAGCTAATGTGTGTTAGCTTTCATAAGGTAGTTTTCCATGTAAACAACCACATTGTCATCAATCACATTGCGCCATGTCGAAAATCTAGTTGAAGTTATCTTTCATCCTTAAATCGTTGCACAGTGAATGAAATCTAATGTGTGTAAGCTTTCATAGTGTAGTTTTCCATCTAGCACAACGAGATTTGTCATCAATCACAATGCACCATGATGAAAATCTAGCTAAAGTTAGTTTTTGTTCTTAAAACATTGCACGGTGAGTAAAAGCTAATGTGTGTTAGCTTTCATCGGGTAGCTTTCCATCTAACACTACCACATTGTCATCAAATACATTAAACCATGATGGAAATCTAGCTAGATTTAGCTTTCCTTCTAACATGGCACTACGAGTGAAAGCTTATGTGTGTTAGCTCATTACACCATTATGAAAAGCATATGTGTGTTAGCTCTTTGAAATAGGGTGCAAAAAAAATCTCATTGAATTCATGGTTTTGTTTTGGTCTCACTACAATGGTATACAAGGTAAGAAACCTCAACATAATACTCTGCAAGTCCAACCTAAACTCCTACCACCAAAATGAAGGACCAAACCCATCACATTAAACTTTGACATGTTGGGAATTATACCCTTCACAGTGGATGTGTGTGGATCCATCTGTATCTCACTGATATTCATCATTGTTAGTATCATTGTTTTGATGATGATTGTCGTCATCATCATCATCGTCGTCATCCTTATCCTTGTCATTTTCATGGTAATGATAATGCTTGGAACCAAAACTAGTAGAATTAAGTAGGCTTGGAGTCTAGCCAATTCTCATTCTAAATGAAGATTGCAAGCCAAGGCTGAGGAAAAAAATGTTATAGAAATTAGATTCACCTACACAATATTCTATACTCACTGGAGTTGTTGTAATATATAATTCTCCTCTTTTAATAGAATCATTAAAAAGTATTTGAAGCCAATCCATCGTTATATTTTTCTTGAAGTAGATTTTCCAGGGTCAATATGTGTTCAAAATTGTTTGTCAATTAGTGAAAAATTTATTGAGTTTAAGAAAATATTGGATAATATTTATGTTGATAAAGAGTAGTGATACTTTCTCATAATAATGTACACTCTACAACCTACAACCTTCCATATTATCTAGTTTCATATCATCTCCCACCACTATCCACTATGACTATAGGGAATGAATCCCCCAACCACTCTGTATTTTAGTTTAAGATAAATTTTTGTATCTTAGTTGTGAGGATCAATCCTCGGTGATTAAAGAAAGATTGGAACTTAGAGCCCTAGATTCATGGTGAGGATGGTTGAATAATATGGTGGGAAATCTCCAAATGCTCAACACAAATCAAACTCACTCTACTAAGAAAATAACAATAATGGGTCAGAGATCCATTTAAAAAAAATGTATTGTGGATAGGCTTTTGGACTTACATCATTCACATGCACTTTAAGGTTACAATGTGAAAGGACACCTAATCAAGCTCCTAATACCACAATACCTCCAGATATGGGACTTTTCTATGGGGACTATACTATTCCACTCTAGTCCTTAGTGCCTCTGTTGTTATATATATGGTTTCTTGTAAAAATAAATTGTAAAATATTAGGGCTTGGCTGAGCCCAATATTTACATTTATTGTCTTTGCAAGTCCACCATATCCAACCACAACTCATAACCAAATCTAGTGTTGAAAGAGTTCATCTCATGGCCACTATGGTATATAATGTGCACAATGTGTTGATATAATAAAGAACACACATGTATGTAAACAAATGTTTAGACATTCCCACAATCAATGTGGGATAGAGATATAAAGGGCATCAAAGGAAATATGAAGCCTAAAGATTAATGTGCATCCAAAAGTAAAAAATTGGGAGCTTGACGATAGGATCAACAACAATGTTTCAGAGATGCATCAGGAGAGGCTTCAAGAGCTTATCTTCTAGGTGCTCTAATCATTGATATTGTGATGGAGCATCATTCATCGATGACCAAATTGAGTCTATGAGGCCTATACACATCCGTTGGAAATTTCATAGCTCAATTATGTTGCTCAGTTTTAGATCTAGGGCTTGAGACCAATTCTCCACGTGTCCTTGAATGAATCTTTTATACAAGTTAAAGCTCACCATAAAATCCAATCCAAGGCTCGGATTTATCTTTATGTGAATTTAATCTTACATTTAGTTGTAGTTTTTTTGTTATGAATGGGCATGCATCCTTTCTAAGTGAATGAAGAGCTAGTTTGGTTCCGAGTGAGTGGTTCATTTGAAGTTTTGTTCCTTTGTATGGCCTTCCAATGGCTAGGGGACACCACTATAAATTAAAAAAACAAAGGAAAAATGTCCCAACTGCACTTTGGGTTACTTCATTAGGGTCCATGGGCTCAAACCTTCCATAACCATTCATGATTTCTATACAGGTGATCTCTTTAGTCAACACTAGCCCCATGTTTCCTTTTATAGATTACTTATTTCAAAGAGAAAATTAAGCCATCACACTCAATTCCTTTTCCATGAGCTCAAAGCCTCAATGTTGTAGCATGCAACATTGCAACGTGGATTGCCAAGTCAGGTGGTCACAAATAGACTACCTTGCTTTCACATTTTTTGCAAAGCTAACTTTTGTCTCACATTGATATTGGAGTGAGGAGCATTCTATGTTGTGCCTCATATTTTACATTATTGTTGTATTATAAGAGGGTGTTCTATTTTATATTAGGAGGGCGAGCTGAAAGTCATCAGTCTAACTGTTGTTCCAAAATAGCACAGAAGTATTTCCTTAGTTGTGTCTCCTTGCATGAATCATAGCTAAGATAACAACCAAGTGATGCATGCATCCTTATCCTATGTGACTGTTGTTTCCCTCCTACTTGCATGAGTCTAAAAATAACATTGAAGCCAACTTTTAGTTAACTATGTTTTGTTCTAGGTGTCACTTCTACTTTGTGCAATGAACTGTAAGTGCCACCTAGCTACACCCTCAACTCGTGCCTTTTAATCCTTTTTAGGTTGCCCTTTTCTACAAACTCACTGTGATTGATATTTTCTTCATAATGCTTTAATTCCTTTTCATCTTTGAGCTCTAACTATGTATATATTTCACCAGGGCATGGTTTTGACATGTTTGTAAATTCCTCTCCTGACAGCCCTTAATTGTATCCATGTATTTGTTGATTAGGATAATAAATAATTAGTTGTTGCTCTATTGTTTGTCCCTGATAAAGTTGATAAAAATTTGCTCAAGGTAATGTGCTCCATCTCTAGTCCACTCACAAGATGAATCCTGCCAGTGCCCTCAACAAAGATGCCCTATGGGTCAAGTTGTTTTATCCAAATTCAAAAGTGAGCTTATCATGGTGTTGAAGTATCAGTTTGAAAAGTGGGTTGTAGTTTATCTCATTGTTTAAACAAAGAGAAATGCCATAATACATACAAGCCCAAACCAGCTGGGACATGGCAACAAGTCTACTAGGTTACTAACATCTCGAAGGTGGCCTACAAATTTGGTTCAAACTAGAGAGAGTGATACATTAGTCATTTTGTTGACCTTGAAACCTGTCAACAGTCATCACCTTGCTCAAAGATCTAATGAGAGGATTATGCATGTCTTTGTTTGATCATATTGGGAATCAAGTGCCTTTGACGATTGTAAGCAGTCAAGATTGATATTTTGCTAGCAAGGTAGCCTAGTAATCACATTTACATATAAACATTCACCACATATTCTGCTTCACCAAGTTTTTGATGCAAAACCCAGGGAAAAGAGCAGATTCGTCCATACCAGGGTGATCAGGGACATCTAAAAGCTGATATCCTTAGCAGAAACCTGATTTGTAAGATGAAACAACTACTCTTTTTGCACATATGACTGATCACTTAATGCTTGTATCTCTAGTTATAGAGTTTTATTAAACTGGGTTTTTCTCTACCTTGTGTATTGAGTTCTACATAGGGTATTGCTAAGCCAAAAAAACCTTGTGAACCAACTCTGGTTCATGTCGTTGTACTTCTGGAAATCCATGTTCTTAACTACTGGTTGTAACTGATGATTATCACCATTCAA
Organism: Pseudotsuga menziesii; assembly: GCA_001517045.1. NCBI lineage: Eukaryota > Viridiplantae > Streptophyta > Pinopsida > Pinales > Pinaceae > Pseudotsuga > Pseudotsuga menziesii. The sequence continues at coordinate 21,067 of LPNX010572315.1, forward strand.
TATGCAATGTTTGAGAATTGCATGTTTGTCTTCTTGTCTTTGTAACAACATAGGTGTGACTATTTCCTTAAATGATAGAACATGATAAACTACCATTAATAATGGCCTTTGAAACTTAGAACTATGTCGAAAACTAACTTCATTTAAATTTGCCACAAAAATACTAAAAACTTGTGATACTGGCGGAGCTTCAACCATTTATGTGGAGAAATTCTTACCAACATTCCACAATAGGCATGTATGAAAAGGATTTGAAACTGACATATATTTTGACATATAAACGAGGATGGGGAGAGGGATATGCTTATATATGTAAACTGACACATATTTAATTATTTGTTGCTCAGTTCCACTTGAAGAATTTGTTTTTGTGTCTAGGCATTTAGTTGTTTTAGAATTCTCATGTGAAAAAATTGTACAATTACATAGAATTAATCCTAAACCTGTTGTGCTTATCCAAGTTAATTGGACCTGTCTTCAGCGAGATTCTGCACTAACAATGCATTGTTTCCTAGTCCATTGCAATTAGGGAATATGCATAATCCTTATTTGGAATCAAAAATTCAGAAGAGAGCATATTTAAAATAGGTTGTTGGCACAACACAAATCAGGGGGATCATTGGCTGACAACATGGTGCCCTCAATTGAAAATAAGAAACCTAAATACCATTCTATTGCAGATTCCTAAGAACAATAAAACATGCAAGTTTCGTAAAGATAGGTAATTTTGTTTCCCTTTTTAAAATTTCAGGGGTTCATGCAAATGAGGAAATGGACCTACACATCAATGGTCGATTACCATAGCAATCTGCTGACATAGTCTGTGGGGACAAACATACAACCAAAGCCATAAGAAACAATCCCCACAATACTCATTTGAGGTCTTCAGAAAAAAATACTGCCCTAAAGCAAACTCTGAATGGGCCTAACAAACCTTGAATAGTAGAAACCTTGCAGCTAAACATTTCTAAGTCCATATTTAGAACATCTCGATGAAGCACTAGGACGAAAATCTACAAGGTCGTGAGTTCCATACAAGAGTGTTTCAACTAAAAACTTGCTTAGATTGCAGATTGGTGTGCTCTCCTAAAAAGGGTGGCCAGCTAAGCTACAAGCTCCAAACACAATGAGCTTAAGTAAGCAGGCACCTCATATATATGCATTAATTGGTTGCATATGAAGTTAGCCACTCACCTATACAACAAAGCAAATTACTCAATAACTAGTTCAATGAATGCAGCATGTCAATTTTCAAGATGTGATGGTTTTAGCAATCATGAATTCCTGTCTCGGTTTTAATTTTTAATCCCATAGATTTGATATTATATAATTTTAAGCTAGTATCTGCTAGTTAATGACATAAAGGTGAATGCATGTCTCCTGTATTTGATTCTTTATGAGCTTTTTTGTTATAACTATGGATGTGGCAACATTCGGTGCTTCATCTTTTTGTATACTCTCAGTTTCTTGGATATGACATGATAAGTATTATTAACAAGTTTCTCAAGTTGTGGGTCTGTGAAAGTGCAACTTGGTCAAATTCCATTGATTTTTTGTTTATGGAAGAAGTGGTTTTTCAATATTTAAACTAATTGAGCCCATCTGGAACAGGCTGTTGTTTCTGTTAATATTATTCGAAATAAGCAAACTGGACAACCAGAGGGTTATGGTTTTGTGGAACTTGATTCTCGTGCAACTGTAGAGATAATTTTGTAGAATTTCCATGGTACACCCATGCCCAGTTCTCAACAACCTTTTAGTTTGAATTGGGCTACTTTTGGAGCTAGTGACAGACGGACAGAACCAGGCATTGGGTATTCCATATTTGTTGGGGACTTGGGTCGTGAGGTCATTGATATTATCTTGCAAAAGACTTTCCAAAGACGATATTCATCTGTTAAAGGTGCTAAAGTTTTGATAGATGCAAATAAAAATTGCACCAAATGTTATGGGTTTGTCAGATTTGGTGATGAGAACGAGAAAAACCAAGCTATGATTGAAATGAATGGCGTTTATTTCTCATCAAGACCTATGCGTATTAATGAAGCTACACCAAATAATTCCTTGGGATTTCAACAACCTTATTCCATGAAAGGTATGCTTTTAAAGGATGGTAGATTATACTTGTATGTTTTTATCAGTAGTTTTATGTATATATTGATAGGTCACTTTACATATGTCTTGTAACTCAATTTTGGGAAGACAATTCAGCCAACCTAGTATGTCTACATGATTACATGTATCCACTTCAAATCTTCATAAGTTATTCTTCTCTCTTTCATGGCAGTTGATTGCCAAGTGGTTCTCTTTTGTTGTTGCCCAGTCAATACTTTTATTTTAAACTTGTATGTAACCCTTTTAAGCACCATCTGCGACTGATGTAGGAGCTACCGTCTCTTATAGTTTTCATTGTATGTCAATTAACTATATGAGTATACATAGTGACAAGAGTTGACAGTTACTCCATAAAAGTTTTGAATTTTTAAAATTCTCAAAGATTGAGAATTGTCACATTGGGAAGTTTTTTGTTGAATAACTACTTGAAGAGAAGTTAAGAGTGGTTACATTCAGTTGATCTACATTTGCTTCCTACTTTTTTCCTTTCTTCTTGAAAATCGGCAAGTTTGAATGGAGTTATGAGTTCTTGAACACTTATGAAAGTTATATTGTCTCAAAGCAGGATGTCAAGAGGATTTCTCCATTTAGGGGACTAGAACAAAACTCGACAAAAAAGCACCTTAACTAGTGGTGGCCCCAATTAGGTCAATTTTTATGATTATGTATTTAAATTGAATTTTCCATTTGATAAATTTGTAGCATTTTCATACTGCTGCAAACAACTCATTATTTTATGCTACACGCTTTCAGTCACAACAGTCCTTCTTGTTTTTTAAGCAATAGTTAATCCAGAATTCTCTTTTTTGTGGACATAGGTAGCTTGTTCCATTAAAATAGTCCTTTTAGCGGAATATAACAAAATTAGATCACCTACCTTGTGACAGATCATTATAGCATCCTTGTTCAATTTCCTTTATTAAATAGCCCAAATTAACATCTCCCTTTAGATACACCAGAAAGACTGGCATTGTATTGTGGAGTAAATTTGCATTTTTCTTGTCAAATAACTGTTTAAGCAGATATCTTTCTCTGCACTAAAAGCTAGTTGTCCCTGTTATGCATTGAGAAGTAATGGACACACAAGTTGAGGATTCATAAGCTACATAGGTGAAGTTTGACATGGATTAAATGTAATTACTCACTGGAGTGGTTGTAGTGGAAGGGTAAGCAATGTTAACTTATGGTTGTGGTCTTTATAACCATTTATAACCAATGTTCTCTGTTGGTCCAAACTTGGGCATGATTGTCTCTTTGGACTGTTAAATGGATCATTTTGGTCTTTTAAGGACAAAGAGGCTTCTATGTGGTCTTCTGGCACCAGCTGTTGCAGAACCACATTCTTACCTTTTGAAATTATTTCTTTTGTCAATATTTCTACATTCCTACTTTGGGTGGCTTTTCCTTTATTTGTTCTTTTAGGTTTCTTTTGGCTTTTCCTTTGTTTGACAATTGATTTGATTTATTATTATTAATGGGAATTAGGATAAAATGATAAAATCCCTCCTTAAGGGTCATAGTGCCTTGACCTCAAATTCAACTATAACAAACTGCTTGGTTCAACATTTCATCAAGTCTGGTATTTGTAAGCTTTTCTCTAGAAAATGGCAAGTGTGTCTGCTTTACCCTATATTTATCCATGGATCCAATGAGCTGCTTCCAATAAAGTCACTATACACATTATTATGTTGCTTATATTTAGGAAGTACTATGAATTTAATAAAATACATTCACTAGTAATCAAAACTGCATTCAATCATCATTCCTCAAGGGCACGACCTCATATTGCACTAAATTCCTACCATGAGGTATCAAATTAGGTCTAAGAAATGGGTTTCAGTGTTTGAATTACATAACAAATAGGATCTCTATATCTGCTTCACTCGCTTTTCTTCTTTAAGTTAGTAGAGGATAAACGCAACATTGAGAGTTTTGCATTGCATGTTTGTTGTTCATAATTTCCAGCAGTGTGTGTTGATAGATTAACATATTTAGAGACCACTATTTTGATTGAGGCTTTCATTTTTTAAGCAAGGAAGTATGCTAGTTATCATTGCTTATGTAGGTAAATAAATATGGCATGACCACTCTATGGAAACTGCATATGTACAGCTTGAGAGGAACGAACAATTAAGCATGTGTATTTCCAGCTTGGAGGTCACATGTTTGAATCAGGAGTGGGGTAAGGTATGTACACCTTCATAAAATCAGTAGTCAAATCACTGTGCAGAGAGGGTCCCTTGTCCCATAAACAAGGGCTCTCATACATCAATTTGGTGGCCGTGGCCTTTGATAAATATTATATATGTAACTTTTATTTACATGCAAACTAATTTTGATGTAATATATGATGCATAATTTTTCCCAAAAAAGGTATAAGTGACTCTTTTCAAATTGAAACTCATAGAATATGGGAACATTTTCCCAAACCAAATAAATTGAAGTACATGTAATTACAATGTAATGTCCCCGACCCTCTGACTGACGAAGAGGACGCTACTAACACCAAACATATGGGCAAATAGCCCCATGAAGTTTGATTAACAGGCATATATTGCTGAAATAAAAAGATTAAACATAAAACATACTAAGATGCATAATCATTCGTATACATAGCAGAAGCAAACATACATTCATTCAAGCATACCACATGTTCATCATATTCATTAATCAGTAAATACAAATGCAGAGATGACATAGTCAAGAATACTCATCCGATAGAACTCGTCCCGCAACTATCTATGTCATTGCAACGCTCCACCCAACCATAGGCCAGCGTGTTCATCAATCTCTCAGTAACACTGCCACCCTCGAGCTGGGCATTATTCCTCAAGGAATAAGGGTCAAAGAAGGCTTACACATAGTCAAGGTACACAAATCAGCCAAGCCCCCACAGTAGGGTTTATCAGGCCATCAATGAGCTAGGAAAGGGTAAATGCTAAGCTGGTGGCCTCCAAACACTAGTTTTCTCAAGCATACCCAGCCTCTAATCCTACTCTCAATAGTCCAAATACCAACCACTACATGCCACAGTAAAACAAACAGTCCACAGCTCTGGGAAGAAGGTAAAGACAATAGGGTGACAATCCCAAACAAAAGGGTGAAACACAGTTTAGGTCAAACAACACTTTAGAGTTGTTCTTGGCCCTAGCATGGCCAAAACAACTCAGCAACAATCCCTAAAGGACATATACGGCCTCAGCAACCAAGAAGCAACCCGAAACCAGGGGAAGACAACAGCCCCAATGAACGATGGCAACAATACACAGTCCGTAAATGGGAAGGAATCCAAACTCCCAACATTGACAGGGAAAAACACAAACTCACAGCTCGGATAGGGGAAGACAATCCCTGAGTAGTTCTTGGCCCTATCGTGGCCAAAACGACTCCACCACAACCTACAGTAACCCAAATCGTACTGGAAACTCAGCCGTCAAATGTGGGGAAACAACAGTCTTCCTCAATAAGAAATGACAGCCAAAGTTACTCAGCCCAAAAGTGGAAGAGTAAATAGACTCTCAGCCTAGGCAGAAGGAAAAACATGCAACCTACAGCAGCTAAATCACAAGGGATATTGCGGCCAAAAAAATGTGGAAAACAATAGCCCATAAACAACAACAGAAAACCACAGTGATCCTTCACAGTCTGGCAATGGTGGAGGCAACAAACACCGACTCTATGCATGATCAGGAGGAAAGAACACAACCACAGACTGGTAAAACGGTGCGAGAGAGAGAAAGGTGAACCCTCCACAAGAAATCGCACCTCCTTCTTAATTCAACTCTGCATGAGGAAGATGAACCGGCCCCCTGCACGTCCCTACGTGAGAGTGAACCCCAACGGCCAAGAGATTGGTGTAGTGATGGTTCCCTTATCCACATGAAGGTGGGGAGACAGCTGGTGGAGTGAGCGTGTGGCAAAGACTGACAGTCCTTCCACCCTCCACTTCCAGCAATAACTACCTCAAGAACTCAGTAGAACATTAAAGTGGTGGTTGGGTGAGACAAGGGAAGGTGACAAAAACAAACAGGGTGCTAACACATGGCTTTTCCCCCCAAAGGCTCCCATGGTTAGACAACCCCCCCCCTTAACCTTAGGAAATCATGCCCTTTTCATTTAGCGTTGCACCGTCATAGATGGTTGTGAGTTTATTTTATTTGATGTGCATATTTACATGATGCCAATACTATAGTGTGTGGGGTAGCATGATATACCATTGGAAACGATCCCGATTGCCGAACATTCACAACCAAATCGATGGTGGGGGTTTTTCCATTAGCTCCTCACCACGATTATTTACAATATATACATCATGTACCTTTAATGTAACTGGGGTCAAAACCAAGGACATCACATACAACATCTCTGGCCAATACCAAAAGTCTGGCATGGCCCTTTCTATTACTGCAAATGTGGAACAAACCCTGTACTACATGCAGTAGTAAGTTCAAGCCAGGATGCAACACACACATTAGCTATCACTCACCGTGCAACGTTTTAAAAATGAAAGCTAACTCTAGCTAGATTTCCAACATGGTGCATTTTGATTGATGACAATGTCGTTGTGCTAAATGGAAAACTACATTATGAAAGCTAACATACATTAGATTTCACTCGCCACGCAATGATTTAAGGTTGAAATCTAACTCTAGCTAGATTTCCATCACGGTACAATGTGACAATGTGGTTGTGTTAGATGGAAAACTACCTTATGAAAGCTAACACACATTAGTTTTCACTCATCGTGCCGTGTTAAAAAGAAATCTAACTCTAGCTAGATTTTCATAATGGTGTAATGAGCTAACACACATAAGCTTTTCTCATAGTGCCATGTTAGAAGGAAAGCTAACTCCAACTAGATTTCCATCATGGTGTAATGTATTTGATGATAATGTGGTAGTGTTAGATGAAAAACTACCTTATGAAAGCTAACACATATTAGCTTTTACTCATCGTGCAATATTTTAAGAACAAAAGATAACTCTAGCTAGATTTTCATCATGGTGCATTGCAATTGATGACAATGTGAATGCGTTAGATGAAAAACTACACTATGAAATCTTACACACATTAGATTTCACTCACCGTGCAATGATTTAAGAATGAAAGCTAACTTCAAATAGATTTCCAACACAACGTAATGTGATTGATGACAATATGGTTGTGTTACATGGAAAAATACCTTATGAAAGCTAACACACATTAGCTTTCACTCATCGTGCCAAATTGTTAAAATGAAAGCTAACTCCAACTAGATTTCCATCATGATGTAATGAGATAACACACATAAGCTTTCTCTTATAGTGCCATGTTGTTAGAAGGAAATCTAACTCTAGCTAGATTTCCATCATGGTGTAATGTATTTGATGAAAATGTGGTTGTGTTAAATGGAAAACTACCTTATGAAGGCTAACAAACATTAACTTTACTCACAGTGTAACTTTTTAAGAACGAAAGCTAACTCCAGCTAGATTTTCATCATGGTTCATTGTGATTGATGACAATGTGGTTGTGCTTGATGGAAAAATACACTATGAAAGCTTACACATTAGATTTCACTCACCGTGCAATGATTTAAGGATGAAATATAATTCCCGCTAGATTTTCAACACGATGCAATGTGCTTGATGACAATGTGGTTTTGTTACATGGAAAATTACCTTATGAAAGCTAACGCACATTAGCTTTCAGACATTGTTACAAGTTTTTCAAATGAAAGCTAACTCCAGCTAGATTTCCATCATGGTGTAATGAACTAACACACATAAGCTTTCCCTTATAGTGCCATGTTGTTAGAAGGAAAACTAACTCCAACTAGATTTACATCATGGTGTAATGTATTTGATAACAACGTGGTTGTGTTAAATGAAAAAATACCTTATGAAAGCTAATAGACATTAGCTATATTGACCGTGCAATGTTTTAAGAATGAAAGCTAACTCTAGCTAGATTTCTATCATGGTGCATTGTGATTAATGACAATGTGGTTGTGCTAGATAAAAAAATACATTATCAAATCTAACACACATTAGATTTCACTCATCTTGCAATGATTTAAGGACGAAACCTACCTCCAGCTAGATTTCCATCACAATGCAATGTGATCGATGACGATGTGGTTGTGTTAGATGGAAAACTACCTTATGAAAGTTAACACACATTAGATTTCACTCATCATGACATGTTGTTAGAATGAAAGCTAACTCTAGCTATATTTGCATCATGGTGTAATGTATTTGATGGCAATGTGGTTTTGTTAGATGGAAAACAACCTTATGAAAGCTAACACAGATTAGCCATTACTCACCGTGCAACATTTTAAGAATGAAAGCTAACTCTAATTAGATTTTCAACATGGTGCATTTTGATTGATGACAATGTGGTTGTGCTAAATGGAAAAATACACTATGAAAGCTTACACACATTAGATTTCACTCATAGTGCAACGATTTAAGGATGAAAGCTGACTCTAGCTAGATTTTCAACATGGTGCAATGTGATTGATGACAATGTGGTTGTATTACATTGAAAACTACTTTGTGAAAGCTAACACACATGAGCTTTCACTCATCGTGCCATGTTGTTGAAAAGAAATCTAATTCCAGCTAGATTTCCATCATGGTGTAATGAGCTAATACACATAATCTTTTCCTTATAGTGCCATGTTGTTAGAAGGAAAACTAACTCCAACTAGATTTCCATAATGGTGTAATGTATTTGATAACAATGTAGCTATGTTAGATGAAAAACTACCTTATGAAAGCTAATATACATTTTCTTTACTCACCGTGCAATGTTTTAAGAACGAAAGCTAACTCTAGCTAGATTTTCATCATGGTGCATTATTAGTGATCACAATGTGGTTGTACTAAATGGAAAACTACATTATGAAAGCTAACACACATTAGATTTCACTCACCATGCAATGATTTAAGGACGAAAGCTAACTCTAGCTAGATTTCCATCACGATGCAATGTGATCGATGATAATGTGGTTGTGTTAGATGGAAAAATACCTTATGAAAGCTAACATACATTAGCTTTCACTCATCATGTCATGTTGTTAGAAGGAAATCTAACTCCAGCTATATTTTCATCATGGTGTAATGTATTTGATGACAATGTGGTTGTGTTAGATGGAAAACTACCTTATGAAATCTAACACAGATTAGCCATTACGCATCGTGCAACGTTTTAAGAACGAAAGCTAACTCTAGCTAGATTTACAACATGGTGCATTTTGATTGATGACAACGTGGTTATGCTAAATCAAAAAATACACTATGAAAGCTTACACACATTATATTTCACTCACCGTGCAACGATTTAAGGATGAAAGCTAACTCTAGCTAGATTTCCAACACTGTGCAATGTGATTAATGACAATGTGGTTGTGTTACATTTAAAACTACCTTATGAAAGCTAACACACATTAGCTTTCACTCATCGTGCCATGTTAAAATGAAATCTAACACCAACTAGATTTCCATCATGGTGTAATGAGATAACACACATAAGCTTTTTCTTATAGTACCATGTTTTTAGAAGGAAAACTAACTCCAAATAGATTTTCATTATGGTGTAATGTATTTGATGACAGTGTGGCTGTGTTAGATGGAAAACTACCTTATGAAGGCTAACAAACATTAGATTTACTTACCCTACAATGTTTTAAGAATGAAATCTAACTCCAGCTAGATTTCCATCATGGTGCATTGTGATTGATGACAATGTGGTTGTGCTAGATAGAAAAATACACTATGAAAGATTACACACATTAGATCTCATTCACCATGCAACGATTTAAGGATGAATGCTAACTCAAACTAGATTTCCAACATGGTGCAATCTGCTTGATGACAATGTGGTTGTGTTACATGGAAAACTACCTTATGAAAGCTAACACACATTAGATTTCGCTCATCGTGCCATGTTGTTAAAATAAAAGCTAACTCCAACTAGATTTCCACCATGGTGTAATGAGTTAACACACGTAAGATTTCCCTTATAGTGCCATGTTGTTAGAAGGAAAGCTAACTCCAGCTATATTTCCATAATGGTGTAATGTATTTGATAAAAATGTGGTTGTGTTAGATGAAAAACTACCTTATGAAAGCTAACACACATTGGCTATTACTCACCATGCAACGTTTTAAGAATGCAAGCTAATTCTAGATAGATTTCCAACATAGTGCATTTTGATTGATGACAATGTGGTTGTGCTAAATGGAAAACTACATTATAAAAAATAACACACATTAGATTTCACTCACCGTGCAATGATTTAAGGTCGAAAGCTAACTACAACTAGATTTCCATCACAGTGCAATGTGGCAATGTGGTTGTGTTAGATAGAAAACTAATTTCAGCTAAATTTTCATCATGGTGTAATGAGCTAACACACATGAGCTTTCACTCATCCTACCAAGTTGTTAGCAAGAAAACTAATTTCAACTAGATTTCAAAAATGGTGTAATGTATTTGATGACAATGTGGTTGTGTTAGATGGAAAACTATCTTATGAAAGCTAACTCCAAGTATATTTTCATCATGGTGGATTGTGATTGATGACAACGGGGTTCTGTTAGATGGAAACTATGGAAACTACATTATGAAAGCTAATACATTAGATTTCACTCATCGCGCAATGATTTAAGGACTAAAGCTAATTTCAACTAGATTTTTGTCATGGTGTAATGTGTTTGATGACAATGTGACTATTTTAGATAGAAAAATACCTTATGAATTCTAACACACTTTAACTTTCACTCGCCGTGTAATGTTTTAAAAACAAAATCTAACTCCAGCTATATTTCCATCTTGGTGCAATGAGCTAACACACATTAGCTTTCACTCAATGTACAATGCTTTAAGAACGAAAGCTATCATGTTTTTTAAAGAAAAGCTAGTTATAGCTATATTTACATCATCATGTTATGTATTTGATGACAATGTGGTTGTTTTAGATAGAAATTTACCTTATGAAAACTAACACACATTAACTTTCACTCAACATGCAATGTTTTAAGAACAAAATCTAACTCCAACTAACTTTTCATCATGGTGCAATGAAATAACACACATTAGCTTTCACTCATCATGCAACGTTGTTAGAAAGAAAGATAACTCTAGCTAGATTTCCATCATGGTGTAATGTATTTGACGACAATGTAGTTGTGTTAGATGGAAAACTAACTTATGACAACTAACACACATTAGTTTTTACTCACCGTGCAATGTCTTAACAATGAAAACTAACCCCAACTAGATTTCCATCATGAATTATGATTGATGACAATGTGGTTGTGCCAGATGAAAAACTACATTATGAAAGCTAACACACATTAGATTTCACTCACCATGCAACGATTTAAGGTCGAAAGCTAACTCCAGCTAGATTTCCATTGTGGTGCAATGTGATTGATGACAATGTGGTTGTGGTGGATGAAAAACTACCTTATGAAAGCTAACACACATTAGCTTTCACTCACCGTGCAATGTTTTAAGAATGAAAGCCAACTCAAGCTAGATTTGCATCATGGTGCAATGTGATTGATGACAATGTGATTGTGTTAGATTTAAAAACGCATTATGAAAACTAACACACATTACCTTTCACTCGCAGTGCAATGTTTTAAGAACGAAAGCTAATTGTAACTAGATTTCCATCATGTTGCAATGTCATTGATAACAATGTGGTTGTTAGATTTAAAACTACCTTGTGAAAAGTAACACACTTTAGATTTCATTAACCGTGCAATGTTTTAAGAATGAAAACTAACTCCAGCTAGATTTCCATCGTGGTTCAATGTGATTGATGACAATGCAGTTGTGTTAGATGAAAAACTTCCTTATGAAAGCTATCGCACGTTAGGTTTCACTCACCATGCCATGTTGTTAGAAGGAAGCTAACTCCACTAGATTTCCATTATGGTGTAATGTATTTGATGACAATGTGGTTGTGTTAGAAGGAAAACTACATTATCAAAACTAACACAGATTAGTTTTTAGTCACCATGCAATGTTTTATGAATGAAAGCTAACTCGAGCTAGATTTCCATCATGGTGTAATGTGATTGATGACAATGTGGTTCTGTTAAATGGAAAAATACATTATGAAAAACTAACACACATTAAATTTCATTCATAGTGCAACGTTTTAAGAACAAAAGCTAACTCTAGCTAGATTTCCAGCACATTCATACACATACATCAATAATATAAGTTCCATGTCCAAAGTCAAATAGGAATTTGGTGGTTTTATCTGAGTTGATATCTGTCATTCTCTAATACTTATTGGATCTCTTATTTTTATCTCTTCATATATATTTTATGTAATTTATATGCAAATTTCCTTTTGCTAGCGTGCACAAGATGTAGGGGAACAATGTTTCATGGCATACAAATGGGCTACCATATTGTTTTGAATTATTGCAACTATATTACTTTTTTGAACATACACTTCATATGGTTTAACCTTAATTACAAACTAAAATTCAAATGTGTTACAGAAATTGGGAGAAGTTAGAATGGAAAATATAATTTTGACTAGAGGGGACTATGTTGACCTCCTAATTAATTGTCAAGTTATTGGACTAAGAAGGGTTGAATATACAGAGACTACAACTCATTATGGTGGAGAAAGGCTTAATGTAGGATATGTTATGGTTTTGATCATTGATGTCATTGCACAACATTTGATTTTGGAAGATGTTGATGAAGGGGACTTACATCCATGGAAGATCATAGATTTGAGGCATAACAAAGGTAAATCAAAATCTTGAAGCACATATTAAGTGTTTTTGATAGTACATTGCTGGTTTTTTTTGAGCAAATACTAAGTTTGTTTAATTTGTTGTATAGGTGCAAATATCTCTTCTGCATTTTCTATTGGAGACAAGGTAGATCTTTTGTAATGTGGAGTGAAGGTGGGTGAAGGCTCCATATTCAATACAAAGATTGGTCATAAGGTGCATGGAAGGATGGTAAATAAAGGATCCATAGTGGTTAACATTGTGAAAGTGTTAAAACATGATGCTTTTTTTCCACATCCAACAGGATTTGAGAATACACTAGGGGGTGCATCGGGATCTTATGAGATTCGGACAGAATCAGATTTGGAACCTCATTGTCATGATCATTCAGTAAATACTCCCCAATATAGGATTACATTCACTTGTAAAAAGGTTTCTCTTACACATGAATGCACGGGAACAAGCATGTGCATTGCCAAAGGGATCATAGTTAATGTTTGTGAGGATGACATGGTTGAGGGTGAAATGTCAGGTGAAAATGAATTCAATGTTTTTATGGAAGACATAGATACAAATTGTGAAAGATATAGGATTGGGGATAAGTCTATACATTGTTTGGTTACATGGCCATTAAATAAGTTGGCGGACACTGAAGGTGAGATTTAAAGGGTGAATGAAAAATTCAAGGAGGCACCCAAGGAAATGACGGTATGGGATCTTATAGAAGACACAAGTCCCTTAAACACATGGGATGGTGATATTTATAATGAAAAAGATCCAAACTCAATTTCTATGCACGTAAAAAGGCCATATAAAAGGATTAAACAAGTTGTGGCTACGAAAAAAGTTGGAAACTTTCAAATACAGAGAGATGAAGAGAAAGAAATATGACTTTTGACAGTGGATGAATGTTGCAAACAAGATTGTCTTCAACATGTGGATAGGAAAGACATTGTAGCTGCTAGAAGGGGTATGAAACTCTTAAATAAAAATGGCATTACGGAATGTGTCTTGAATTCACTCCTTTCCAACACAATCATGTCAAAGAGCCATGGCCATGGCCTACCTCCTACTATTAGGAAAGTAAAGGACATGAGTTTTAATGGAGATATTATTTGTAAGAAAGCATGGTACATGATACATAATATTCCTCAAAGCACCTTCTATACTTACCAACATAATATCCAACAAGGATATGTCAAAGGAATTCATGGTAACACCAACAAATGAAAAACACGTGTACATACTGTCGCAGCCATAGAAATATTGCACAAAATTGTAATGGATAATTCAGATTTTTTTCCGAACCAAACACGACAATTTGAAGAAGATGGAACATATGCTCCTTTAAGATTGCTACCATCAACATACACCCAAATTTCTTTGTTAAAAGAAATCAATGAGGTTCTTCAAGAGCTCAATTTTCCATCAATATCACAATGAACAATGAGCAAGTTTTGGAATACTCATTTTCCAGATGTGGCATTCTCAAAGAACACTAACTTCAGTAAATGTAGTGAATGTATCGTGTTGACAGCACAAATGAAGACATCAACTATGAAAGAGCTGGAAAAAAAGGCACGAGCTAGACTGAAGAAACATAACAAGATTGTTATGTGTGGAAGATATTGCTACTATGCCCACAAAATTATGTCAGAGCGGTATCCAAAGGAATACATGAGCATTATCCATGATAAAATGGACAAAACAAAGACTTCAATCCCAAGGTTACGTGTCAAATCAAAATATTTTGCAGGAACAAACTTGGGTTTATCGTTGACAGGTATGCTAACACATGGGCATAACACATTAGGTTTTGGTCATTTGTCCCCACCATTGTACACATGGAATCACAATTTACCATTACAACTCTTGCAAAGTGCTTGAGGGACCTTAAAGACCCACACCTTGATATGTATGGTGATTTGCTTTATGAGAGTGGAAGTTCAAGAAACCCACTTTCAAATGCATTACTTCAAAACTCTATTTACTCAAAATGTAGAGTGCACAAGGATGCTTTCCTATCTTTAAATGGAAGCTCAAAAAATCAAAATTTTGATTTTAAACCTCTTCCTCCACATTTGTTGTTACAGTTGGACAATGCAGTTAGTGATAATAAGAATCGTTATGTTTTCATGTTTCTATCACTATTAACTGCACTTCGTTTCTTCATCACTATTGAGGTTGGGTTCTTGCTTGTGGGGCACACCCATGAAGACATAGATGGAACCTACATAAAAATTTCTTCCAACTTGCAAAGTAAAGATATATATTCTTTACTTGAGATGATGGATACATATCGCACAATAGAAGAAAAATGAGTGTTTCCACCTAAACTTATTGACAAAGTGTATGACTTCAAAATTTTTCTTAATGGGTACATCAAGGAGGGGGAAAATGCACTAGTTGGACATCTTAATGTCCAGTACTTCAAATTTCTTGCACTCAATGATTTTCCAGTTATGAGGTATAAAGAATCCATCAGAGGCCTTGAGTGGTCAGAACCAGTTGAGTTGTGGAATATAGATGATGAAGGTCAACCTATATTTCCCATAGGGAAGCCATCTTTCTTACGTCCCAAAGACAATGATGTTTATTTAAAATAACAAAAGGAAGGAATAACATCATACATAAAAATGTGGAAAGAGACTATTGGCAATGAGAATTCACCAATTGTTACAGAGAAATGAAATAAAAAACTAGAGTATTAGAAAAGAGTTATTGATGCATTATATGGAATCTACAATGACTATACATCCTTGGATGAAAGTGATTCTTCTTCTTATGAGTTTTGGCCCAAGATGAGGAAAAATGTTAACGTTGATGGTAATGCACTCCATGCAATATCAAGTATTATGGATGGGGATTTTGATAATGTGACAAATGAACAGGTATATGTTGGACCCAAGTGCAACAAAACAAATCCAACATTAAATCCTAGAATTAATGTTGAGAAAGGAAATATGTTGCTTGTTAGATCAGGAAATGATGATTAAGGAGAGATGATTTGGATGGAAAAAGCCACCTCAAATATCTTCCAAGATGATGATAGCGAGACCCTTCATGTAAAGATTGATTGGCGGTAGCCTAACTCATGGAAATATAAGGGAGAATTTTTAGAACAATATTGGGTACCAAATCCTGATGACACAGAACTTGGATCTATTCCAATTAATACCATAGTTTGGGCATGGATTCCAAAGAACGAAGATTGCAGGAAGACCAAGATAAATAAATGTGGTGTACAAGTTGTACTTGATCTGCTTGAGCGGATATAAGGAGATTAGGTGGAGATGATTCATGAATGTAATTTTGTTTTTCGGATGACTTTTAGTATACATGAAGAAACATTTTTCAATGTTTGTAGTATAATAAATACTATTCAAGCTACTTTTTGAGGAATTTTATATTATTTACTGCATATATGAAAATTTCACTTCAAGTTCAATGTTAATTCATGTGATGATACTTAATGCGAATTAGATAACACCATTCAAATTTTAACTTTTCAATTTGTCTTTTAGATCAACACAACATCTCACTATATCAAATGTGCATAATTATATTCATTAATGCATGTACAAAACCCTTACTTTATTTATTATTAGGTTTTGCTCACTCTCTTCAATACCGCTTTGAGCTTTTCATTTTGTTCCCCTGATGATTGGTGGAGTGTCCACTCGAAACGTAGGGATGTTTCAATACACACAATTTAATTCCATAAACTCTCTTTGTCATTATGATTAACTGTGGAAATCTCCATTCTCAAGCTGTACTTGATCTACTTGATAAAATATAAGGAGATTAGGTGGAGATGATTCATGAATGTAATTTTGCTTTTTGAATGACTAATTAATATACATGAAGAAAAAGTTATCATTGTTTGTGGCATATCAAATATTCTCTTCAAGCTATCTTTTGAGGAATTTTATATTATTTGCTACATATATGAAAATTTTGGTTCAACTTCAATGTTAATTCATGTGATGATACTTTATGCGAATGCACCTTAAAACATATTATAGAATTGCTTTGTCAATAAATGTAAGACACTTGCAATAAGGTTTGAAGTGATTTTTCCCTATTATTCATTATTATAGTTGATATAAATTTAATTGTCCTACTATGTTGCATTCAAATTCATAATTATATTTTCATGTGTAGACTTTAAAGTGGTGCCAACTTTGTATTAGTATATTAACTTATACTCAATAAATACAGTACTAACATTTTGAGTGTGCAGGTTTTATCAGTTTGTCATCATTGTGATTGATTTTCTGGATTAAATTGTGTGAACGTTTTTCAGGCCAACGTTTTGAGTGGACACTCCATCCATGCTTGTTATGGGAACCATGAAAAACTTATTGTGGACTGAAAAGATTTCACATAACTTAATCCAAAAAATTAATCATTAAGTAGTAACAACATGTTAGCTTTAATTCATGTTAGACATTATCATCAAATACATTGCATCATAAAGACAATTTAATCCATGTGAGATTTAATGTTGATCGTAATGCACTGCATGTAATATAAGTATTATGGACGGATATTTTGATAATGTGACTGATGAACTGGTATATGTTGGATCCAAGTGCAACAAGCTAAAGCCAAGATTAAATCCTATGATTGAAGTTGAGAAAGGAAATATGTTGCTAGTTAGATCATGAACTGAGGATGAATGAGAGATGATTTGGATGGAAAAAACCACCTCATATATCTTCAAGAATGATGAAAGTGAGACTCTTCATGTAAATGTTGATTGATGGAAGCCTAGTTCAGGGAAATACAAGGGAAAATTTTAGAACAATAGTGGGTACCAAACCTTGATGACACATGACTTGGATCTATTCAATTTAATACATAATTTGGGCATGGTTGCAAAAGAAAGAAGATTGTAGGAAGACCACGATAAATAAATGTGGTGCACAAGTTGTAATTGATTTGCTTGACTGGATATAAGGAGATTAGGTGGAGATGATTCATAAATGTAATTTTCTCTTTGAATGAGTTATTAATATACAAGAAGAAACACTTTTCAATGTTTGTTGTATATCAAATATTTTCTTCAAGCCTTTTTTTGAGGAATTTTATATTATTTACTAATATGAAAATTTTGGTTCAACTTCTATGTTAATTCATGTGATGGTACTTTATGTGAATTAGATAATACCATTCAATTTTTAACTTTTCAATTTGTTTTTTACATAAACTCAACATGTCACTATATCAAATGTGCATAATCATATTCAATAATGAACCTTAAAACATCTTCTAGACTTCCTCTATGAATAAATGTAAGGCACTTGCAATAAGGTTTGAAATGACTTTTCCCTATTATTTGTTATTATAAGTGATATAAATTGAATTGTTATACTTTATTGCATTCTAATTAATATTATATTTTCTTCTATATACTTTAAAGTGGTGCGAACTTTGTACTAGTGCAATATCTTATACTCAACAAAGACAAAGTAGTAACATTTTCAGAGTGTAGGCTTTCACAGTTTGTCATCATTGTGAATGATTTTTTGGATTAAGTTGTCAATGATATTTTCAAACCAACATTTAAAGTGGGCACTCCACCCATGATCATCGAGGGAACAATGTAAAATTCATTATGGCTTGAAAAGATTCACATAGCTTAATCATGAAAATCAATAGCCAAGTATTAACATTTAATGTCAATACTACATAAGTTAATAATAGTCACAACACAATATTAATATGTTGTTAAATAACTTTATATTATGTAATAAATTTCTTACGCAAATTATTAATAATTCATTAGTCAAATATTGGTGACTTTTGTTTTAATAAGTAAATAAAAATATTAATGATAATCAAAGTATATCATTAAATACATTTATAGGTAAAATTTCTCACATAAATATGTCATTCATAAAATCAACATTCATTAACTTAGTTTTTAATACACCACCACCAGCAATAATAATAATAATAAACTATGTCTCTATTCTAATTCATAATTTATTTTAGTCATTACTAAGATAAAACCTATTTTACTCTAAGTCATAAAGTATTTTTTCTTGTCCACTATCAAGTGGTGCCAACTTCCAAAAATAAAACATCGTACTCAAAAAATACTTAGACTTACTATGGTAAATCAACCGAGACACATTAGTTAACATAATTTCAATTAAATGAAATTCCAAGATAATAATAGCAACATGTCATTAAATAACTTTAATAATAATATGTAAAAAAATCTTCTACAATCTATTTTTCGTGATATAATCATTGATCAACTTCACTTTTATTAGAAAATATAAATAATAGTAATATAAATAAATTATATTTTTATTCTAACTTATAACTGATTTTGATCGTTAAAATAATAAACTTAGCATAGTAACACTTAATATATAATAGTTTTTCTTGTCACTTGTAAAATGTTGTCAGCCTTCTAATATATTACAACATGATACTCAACACATACAATATTACTTGCTATGTCAAGAATTAAAATTGTTATAGTAACAAACACATTTGTATTGTCATTAAATGGTTTTTAAATGAGTCATTCTAAAATTTTGCCAACCCTCTACTAGTATAGGAACTCAACACCAACAATGTACTAGTTACCATATCAAATTATAATTCAATTGCTTAATCATAGTAACATATACAATATTAATGTCATTACATAAACTTAATCAGCTTAGCATTTACTACAAACTATAGAAAATAGAAATAGAAATTATGTAAGGAATCAAAGTCTAAGAATTTCATCATTTTGAAAGAATCAAAGTCTAATACTTTCATCATTTTGATTTGTCACGGAGGATTAAAAAGGTGTAATCTAGGTGTTAGCACAGTCCCTCTCCCATCATGTTGTAAAGGGTGCTAGCTCAATGGAAGAGCACCTGCATTACAAGCAGGACTATGGTGGTTCGATTGATCCGTGCCCTAACATAAATTAATAGATGATATAAAATATTCATGATAATACAAATATTGTAAGATATCTATATTTTCAATATAATATGCTCTTTTCAATTAAACACATTATTCAAATATTTCATAAATAAATAATGAACACTTGCAATAATTAGTTCAGTTGGTTTTCCCCCTTTCCTCTTGTATATGAAAAAAATCAAACTGTACTGCACTAATGCTATTCTAGCTCATAATTGATTTTGATTGTTAAAATAAGTAATATTAATAAATAAGGGAGGCATTACTAACATCAATATCATTAAATAAATTTATAGGTAAGAAATTTCTCACGTTAATCTATTATTCGTAAAGTAAACATTCATCAACTTAGTTTTTAATACATACCACTACCAACAACAACAATAATAAATTATGTTGCTATTTTAATTCATAATTTATTTTAATCATTACAAGGGTAAAACTAGTCATAAAATATTTTCTCGTTTTGATTATAAGTGGTGCCAACTTCCAAAAATAAAACAACATACTTAACAAAGACAAAAATAATTACTATGACAATATCTATAATTGTTGTAGTAACAAATACAATGTTGGTATTATGTCATAAAATAATTTAATCAACTTAACATTTAATACAAACTATAAATAATATTAATAGAAATTATGTAAGGATTCAAAGGCTATGTCTTTCTTCATTTCGAAAGAACTCAATCTAGAGGAAGTTCTAAATTCTAGATCCACTAAATAATTACAAATTTAATGAAATATGTGTTTTATAGAGATCAGAAAAGGATGACACTGCTTCTGACCATAGACCACCTCTACGTCCACCCAATCCCATCGACGTTGCTAGTCTCGACCCCATCCCAACACTCAATTGTATGCATCCAAATCACAACAATAGGCTCCCCACTCCTGACGTCAACACACTACCCATTATAGCTCCCCTTCTAGTTCTTATAGTTCTTTCAGACATATTACTATTTCAATTTTTCCTCATTTAGATTCGGATATTAGGAGAGACACTTTCAATGTGTACCATGACATACTCATTGCTTTTGGATCATAGATCCTAGATCCACTCTCCTTGTATATTTCTTTCCTTATTTACACCATGTGTCATGATCTAAGAGTTGACATACAGCCCATAATCCATAAATGAAAATATCGTTGATGATGACTTTGATTTACAACATGGGCCAACACAGATGCATTAGCCCTCTATGTTAGGAGCTAACAAGGCCAAAATTACATGATGGGGTGGTTGAAGTCCCCATCGATTAATAGAGTGAGAGAGGGTCCATCTTGTAAATAAGAAACCTTAGATTGTTCTTCACCTTCCATATATCCAATAACTGATAGGGAGGTTCACTGCTAGTTTGATTCCCTCTTGGATGATGTGTCTGCTTCTTGGTTTTGTTCTCTTTTGACATCACAACAATAGATAGATTGTAAATCATATTTTGACTCCATCATTCTCTAAATACCCCCCAAGAGGTTCTAATTCCAAGAGGCAATAGACCTTTCTAGATTGAATACAACCTAGTTCTAGTTTCCAAACATTTGAAGGTATCTCACACATTGCTCCAATACAAAAAAAATCAAGATTGTTGCAAACCTAAACTCTATTATGTTGTTCATAATAACATCAAACTACATTGAAAAATAATTTATATGAATTTAATAAAAATATAATTCTTTCTACCCACTAAAACCTAGATTACATCACATAACATCACCAAAGAAACCAAAAGGGTTGTCCTTTCCCACAACTAAATTTGAAACTGTACTTACATTCTCATGCTTCTTTACTTGACCATAATGCCTTATATATATATAAACTAAACCAACAATATATATATATATATATATATATATAAACACACATAAAACAAACCATCAAAATAAAAATAAAAAAAATATGCATTTTTAGAAGCCATAACTTTGTAGGATAAGGTTTTTAGCACCACAAATTTTTAGCATGTTTAATTTTTTACATTGAAAATTTGAAAACGAGTTATGGCACATGAATGGGGGGTTTTGATACTGCTTTCCAACTTCCAACCACTGCATGTGGAACAAATAGTGAAGAGGTCCGAGAGAGGCAAGAACAAGTTATGTGTCGGTCGGATTAACTGTCTAATTAATTAAACAGTTGAAACTACCAAACATAAATTATCAACCCGAGGAATTCTTTTATTTCAAAGTTATCGTGCAAGATCTATGCAAGCATAATTTCTACCTGGAACTGTTGATGTATTGGCATGAAATCAAAACTCATTATAAACTATTGTTAGAATAATCAACCCATAGTTACCTACCTTAAACATTAATTAAATCATTTTTGTCTTATTACCTAGTTTTCTAGATTCCACTCTATGCTAGTTTCCTTCTACATGTCCTAGAAGTCAACACATGGTAAAATCGAGTCATGGAGCACTTTGGAAACATCCTGGAAACCCATTTTAGCATGTCTTATTTATTCTACATCCTCCAAAGTGCATATCTGCTTTTTCTGAAAAGTTGCATGTTTTATTGAGATTTAAGGAAAAAGGAAAAGATAGACTAGGTGTAGTTGACTTGTTTTTTTCCCACATCATCCTCTCTCCTTTTCTCCTAATAAAATAATGTATGAGTTTTCTTTCCATCCCTCATTAGCTTTCCTACTTGACTTAGCCAATTCATGAGCATCTTGGTGGATTTGGAAACTACTTTATGCACATGTGGGGGATTTGACTAGATTTAGTAAGCCTGTTTTTTTACCTTTTCGAATGGAATCCTTATGAATTTGAATCTCTAATGTAATTATATATTCCATCAGCCTATTACTTCACAAGGTTGGATATTGTAAACTTACTCAATATATATTAGTGTTATGCTCGAATTTTAGTCTCCTTTGGTGCTAATTTTGCATGTTTGATTAGCAATTTTGTGAGTGTAATTGTTCTATAACTTGGGTTCAATTTCCACATGATATCAGAGCCTTTGTAGATCAATTTCTCTCCTTCCATATTTCTATTGTAGGTTTTACATCTTAACTGGGAGCATATTCTGCTGACTAAAGGGCGCAGTTTCTGAGCTATGGACCAATCTCAAAATATCATCTTGACTCCATCAATTTCTTTGAGTGGAAAGCTAAGATGGAGATATTGTTGAGAGAGAAAGGTCTCTACAAGGTGACTATGGAAACTGAGGCAGAGCCCAATGCAGCTGCAGAGAAAATCAAATGGCACAACAAAAGGGATGAGGCCTATGGTCTTTTGTGTCTAATCATTTCAAGGGACCTCCTCTTCCATCTTGATGGATTGACATCACCTAATGAAGTGTGGGAGAATCTTGTAGAGATTTTTGCTAAGACATATGAGATGAGAGGACATCAAATTGAGAATGAGATGATCTCCTTCAGTCCCAGTAGCTTCAAATATTTGCAACTCTATTTTTCCAAGTTTAAATCCCTTGTTTTGCAGCTAAAATAGTGTAGGATCGAAAAGAAGAAAAACTAGTTTTGGCCATACTCTCTAAGCTTTTCCCTGGCTATTCAATGTTTGTTTCGACCTTCCATGACACCAATTTGACCTCTCAAGCATGGAGGATTCCTAAGCTTGCAAATTTCATGGAATCCCTCACACGGGAACGAGATAAGTTGGTGATGATGGGCACCATCAAACCTTCCAAAGTCCAAGCTTTGGTTGCTAGAGATTCAAGGGTGGATTCAAAAAGCAAGAAAAATCTAAAAATCTGCCTGAGAAAAAGAGAGACAAAAACAATTATCAAGAGGAGCCCCAAGGTTCCAAGAAGAACTCCCATAAGAACAAGAACAAAGGAGAAATGAGCAAGTGCGCATACTGTAGTAAGGGCTATCATCCTGACAGCTCTTGTATGAAGAAGCAAATTAACATGTTGACCCAAATCTTGGAGAACAATAACATCTCCCTTCCTGATTGCTCAAAGAAGAGGGAAGAAGGATCAAATTTAGAGGATAGAGAGATAGTACAAGCCTTGGTTGTTGGCACATCAAGCTCACTTAGGTTCATCATAGACTCTGGAGCGTCTAGACATATGGTTTCGACAAAAGAGGCATTCTCCTCTCTTGACATGTCGAAAGGTCCACCAATAGTTTTGGGAGATGACTCTCTCACTGACAGTTTGGGGAAGGGAAGGATTGATCTTGACAATGGTAAGTTCAATAATGTGTTGTATGTTCTAGGTCTTGCTTCTAATCTCTTGTCAGTGTATCAGATGACTCACACTGGGTCTCCAAAGAAGGTCATCTTCTCCCCTAATTATGTTGAAATCACTGAGATTTCTAATAGTAAAATCATAGCAAAAGGTGTTTATGATCACACTTCAAAGGTATACATGTTTTCCCATTTTATACCCTACTCAAACCCCTCTACTCTTCTGATTCATGCTAATGAGGAAAGCAAGCTTTGGCATGAAAGATTTGGCCATCTTAACTAGAAGTATCTTTCTTATTTGAGTGAAAAAGATATGGTCATAGGGTTACCCAAGATCAAGTTTTCTAAGGGAGTCTGTCAAGGTTGTATCCTAGGAAAACATCCAGAGCACAAATATGAGAGAGCTAGTCATGAGAGAACCTTTGCACCTCTTCAGTTGATCCACAGTGACATTTCTAGTCCATTTCCTCATATGTCCATAATTCAAGCCAAATATGCACTGACCTTCATAGATGACTTTTCCAGGTATTGTTGGGTTCACTTCATAAAGCATAAGTCTAAAGTTTTTTACCTCTTGAAAGTATTTAAAGCCTTGGTTGAAAACCAGTCTGGGAGGAAACTCAAGATCCTCAGATCTGACAATGGTGGTGAGTATGTCGAGTTTGAGTTCACTCAGTATTGTAAATATGCATCTATTTAGATGTAACATTCGATCCCTTACACACCACAGGGAAATGGTGTTACTGAGAGAAATAACAGGTCACTGAAGGAGATGGAAACCTGCATGATGGAGGCTAAGACTTTTCCACCAAAGTTTTGTGCCAAGGCTATAAATTGTGCATCCTACATCCAAAATAGGGTGCCTCATAAGTATATTGATGGTATGACTCCTTTCGAAGCTTTGAGTGGGCACAAGCCAGATGTGACCCATTTAAGGATTTTTGGCTCAAAGGCTTGGGATAGAATTCCAACTAAAAAGAGAAAGGCTTTGCAGCCCCAAAGCCAAGAGTTCCTATTTGTTGGGTATTCTGAATATTCAAAAGGGTACAAGCTAATCAACTTGAGCACTAACAAATATTTCATTGAAAGAAGTGTTCAGTTCCAAGAAGAGCCTTAGTAGTAGTTGAAGTTGGAGAGTCTTCTTCACCACCAGATCCATTGATTGTAAGTGGAGAGACTAATGAGTTTGATGATTCTGATATGTCTGATAATGATGAATTGATTGCAGATCCTGACAATACTACAAGACTACAATGAGCAGCAAAGACCATTCATGCAGCAAGGGAACTAGATGGAAATCCTAGTGACACTAGGAGGACTAGATCTCAGTTTGAGAGTTCCATTTGTGTGAAAGATCCTTTATTTGTTGAGAAGTGCTATCTGATGGTTGAATCAGATCCACAGACATATGAATATGTAGCACATGATCCAAGATGGCAAACCTCCATGAAAGAAGAATTCAGATCGCTCCAGAAGAACAACACTTGGGAACTGGTTGATCTTCCTCCAGGTTGGAAGCTAGTTCAATGTAAGTGGGTTTTCAAGACTAAGTTTTTTGCTGATGGTTCACCTTTGAAATATAAGGCAAGTTTGGTAGCCAAGGGTTACTCACAAGTACATGGTATTGACTACAATGAAACCTTTGCACCAGTGGAAAAGATGGACTCCACAGTTCTAGCTTTAGCCATTGCAACTTCGAAGCAGTGTGAGGTACATCACATGGATGTGAAGTATGCTTTCCTAAATGGACATCTCACTAAAGAGATTTACATGAATAAACCTGAAGGTTTTTTTTCTAATCCATCTTTAGTGTGCAGGTTAAAGAAATCATTGTATGGGCTCAAGCAATCCCCAAGGGCTTGGTATGCCAAGATTGATGGCTTTTTGTTGTCATTGAGTTTTGTTCAATGCAAGTCTAATCCTAATGTTTATTTGAAGCTGATTCATGGTTCTTTGATGATTATTGTCTTGTATGTGGATGACCTTCTGATTACAGGAAGTTCAAAGAAAGAGATTGCCTCCTTGAAGGATCCAATGAACCATGCATTTTCTATGACAGATTTGGGATTGTTGAGCCAATTCTTGGGTCTCAAAATTGTTCAATCCCAACATGGAATCAAAGTACATCAGTCCAAGTATGCCTTAGATTTGCTAAGAAATTTCAACATGAAATATTTCAAGCCAAGAAAGACTCCCTTCCTTTCAGGAGTTAAGCTTGAAGAAGCAGGTTCTTCTCCTACGGTAAATAATACACTATATAGGCTGTTGATTGGGTGTTTAATTTATCTTACACACACACAAGCTGATCTATCTTATGCAGTTAGTGTGGCTTCAAGATACATGGATCAGCCTCATGAGATCCACTAGAGAGCAGCCAAAAGAATCCTAAACTTTGTTCAAAGAACAAGAACTCATGGGATCTTCTACAAAGAAAAATCTGATCTTGATTTGATTGGGTTTACTGACAGTGATTGGGAAGGTGACAACACAAATCAAAAGTCAAAATCAAGATATGTGTGCATGCTTGCAGAAGGACCAATCAGCTGGTCAAGCAAGAAGCAAAATGTCATAGCACTCTCATCTACAGAAGCCGAGTACAGAGGAGTTATAAATGCATCAACTCAATGTTTCAGGGAATACTTGGAGAATGTGGCTTCAAATCAGATTTTTCAACTGCTATCTACTGTGATAATCAGAGCACCATTCGAATCTGCAATGATCCATTTTAGAGACAATGAACCAAGCACATTGAGATCCATATGCACTACATTAGTGATCCGGAGGATTATTCATCTTTAATTTACATTGATCCAATATGGTACAATGGTATTTAATCTATGGTTCAAAGAACATAACACATGTTTTAACTCATAGACTTAGCTGCGACAGACTTTTCACACTGCTGTGACAGACTTAGCTGTGACACAGATTTAGCTGCGACAGACTTAGCTGTGACACAGATTTAGCTATGACAGACTTTTCACACTGCTATGACAGACTTAGCTGTGACAGAATTTTTACACTTGCTGCGACATGGTGAAGTTACTGGTGACATCAAATAGTTACGTTACGTGTGATGCTATGGTATGGTGCAAAATATGTGCGTAATGGTCATTGCAACGTGTTGTGAATCAACATGTGCATGGAGTTAGTTGCCACGTTTCGGGGATATGGAACGTCGTGGTAACATAATGCTTGTGCAGTGACTTGGCTGAATTGCATGGTTCAGCTTAGCGTATGGTTGTAACAATAATATAAAAAAAAAGATAACAGTTGAGATGATGGAATCGAATCGGTTACTTATCGCTCACGCTAAACTCTTAAATACAGGAGGTTGGCCACCGAGAAGGGGGGCGGATTGTTTTGGAGCGCAGAGTATTGTTTCTCTGTTATGAGAAGCTTAGAGATCATTTTTGCTGCGAAGTGTCCAGATGTTGTGCTGCAGAAGTTGACATTCTCTGTTATATTTTAGCTTTCTTTATCTTTGAATGTTGATTGTAATTTCGAGAGAAAGGTCTTAAAGATTTTGTACAGCATTCTGTTTACAGTTGCTGAAGTTGTTTCTAGAACCATTTTGTACCATTTTAAAAAGATTAATTGGATCGGTACCCATTGGAGAGGGACCCGGAGACGTAGCCCATTGGAGGGGGTGAACTCCGTTATCAACTTTTGTTTGTGATGCTCTGATTCTGTACTTCCTTATATCTGTTTATCAGTTTGTTTTCCATCTGTTTTCAGTATTTAATTTCTGTTAATGCTGTTCCATTAATTAGCTTGCTGAACGCATTATTTTAACACAAACTTTTAATGCACATAAGTTGAGGTCCGACGGATCAATCAGACAGCTTGTGCATGATGGTACCATTCATCTACTCCTCTGTGCATCTTCAGAACAAGTAGCATACATCTTCACCAAAGTTTTTTGTGAGAAGACATTCAACAATCTCAAATCACTATTGGGGATTTTTGATCATGCTGTGAAGCATGATTGTTGACAAGATTTCCAAATTTTTTTTTCCTATCCACGTTTAAGGGAGGATTTTCCCACTAGGTTTTTGCCTCTTTCCTTGGTTGTATGGACAAGCCATATGTAAAGGGTGACTAGGCCTTGTTGCGAGCCCCTATATTTTTCTGATATTTAATCATAAAATTAGGCTTAACGGGGGGTCTTAGAATAATCTACCCGTAGTTACCTACCTTAGACATTAATTAAATCATTTTTGTCTTATTACCTAGTTTCCTAGATTCCACTCTATGCTAGTTTCCTTCTATATGTCCTAGAAGTCAACACATGCTAAAAATGAGTCATGGAGCGCTTCGAAAAAATCATGGAAATCCATTTTAGCATGTCTTCTTTATTCTAGATCCTCCAAAGTGCATATCCTCTTTTTCTGAAAAGATGCCTGTTTTATTGAGATTTAAGGCAAAAAGAAAAGCTAGACTAGGTGCAGTTGACTTGTTTTTTTCCCACATCATCCTCCCTCCTTTTCTCCTAATAAAAGCATGTATGAGTTTTCTTTCCATCCCTCATTAGCTTTCTTACTTGACTTATCCAATTCGTGAGCATCTAGGTGGATTTGGAAACTGCTTTATGCACCTATGGGGGATTTGACTAGATTTAGTAAGCCTGCTTTTTGACCTTTTCGAATGGCATCCTTATGCATTGGAATCTCTCATGTAATTAAATATTACAGAACCCTATTACTTCACAAGGTTGGCTATTGTACACTTACTCAATACAAATTAGTGTTATGCTACAATTTCAGTCTCCTTTGGTGTTAATTTTGCATGTTTGATTAGCAATTTTGTGAGTGTAATTGTTCTATCTCTTGGGTTCAATTTACACAACTAAATCACACCTTCTTGAAAAAAAAAACAAACTCAATCCTATTCATAAGTCCAAACTGTAAATCTAATCACACTTCAAACAAAATCAATTTTGATGAACAAGATTTAATTGCATAAATCTAAAGAAGTGATGTGTTGGCCAACGATCTATCAAAATGAATTAATAGGAAAACACTATGATAAATATAATGAATGAAAGCATGAATTGAATAATAAAACAACTAAGATAAATCTAATGAATGAAATCATGAACTAAATAATAAAAAATTCTACAAAATAACACACTTACAATTAACACTACCAACATATGCTTAGGGAAGAGGGCCCTTCCTCCACTGAACAGAGCTGGATCTCCACAATGAAAGTCTACAACTCCATAATTAAGAAACTGTCAGCATATATTATGAGAATGTAACTATTACAAAAGTTTGGATCAAATCCTACAACATACCATTGATTTCTCTCCTCCCCTCCTTCTCATGAGATTGATTACATATTTATACATAACTTTTCTTAGGATAATGAGAAACCGAATCCCCAAATTGCGATATGTTTCAACAAATTTGCTAATTTGGAAAACCAACCATAACTACAAATATAGAAAATACCCTCTCAAAGAACCACCTGTATATCTCAAAATATATCTTTGTTTGGTGATTTCCTCACTCGTTAAGTAAATGAGGCCGTTACGCACAAAATCCATGTCCCATATTTTCGAGATTCATTTTCAGATGCCCACAAATCAAGACGCAAATCAAGGTGTTCTTAACTGGCATTTTTTTTTTGTTAAGCCTGTAACAACTAGCTGTGAGTGTCTTGTACGTGACAAATCACTCTACAAACCATCATTAGTAAAATTAAGCATAATAATTTTCAATTCATTAAAAATAAAGGAAAATAATCATGATTAACCACTAAATCATCAATGGAAGCAACGTGATATTTTGCGTGCAGTTACAACAAATGGATGGAAAATGGAATGATAAATGGATAATAATATGAATAAACTAGATGAAATATATGTCGATAGGTGATGAAAATATGGACAAATCCGTGACCCAACATCTCCCCCAAACTGAACTTGTTGCATGTCCTCATGCAACTCAAAACCTGTGTAGCATACAAACTAGAAAGACTCATTCAATTGTTCCTTCAGTTTACCATTTGCACACTTGCAGCCAGAAGAAATGGAGAGTTTAATAGAAATTGATAGAGTCGCAGCTACTTAGCAAAGGAATTAACATAAAATTTGGCGAAGTCGCAGCTTCTTAATGGAGGATTTAGCAGAAAATTTAGCAGAGACACAACATTTTTTTAGCGGAGATTTTGGCAGAGTCACAACCCAAAGAGCACTAAATTTAGCGAATATTTTGGCAGAGTCACAGCCCAAAGAGCGCTAAATTTAACAGAGTCACCGCTTTTTTAGCAGAAAACTTCTGAAGTCATTTTCTCCCAAACGACAAACTGGGTTCGGCTGAAATTTTGTAGGCATGTTTTTACTATTCCAATGCCCCTACACACCACAAATCAGAGATACCCACATCATGTATTTCGATAAATAAAAAAATTGGCTATAGGTGATGATGGTCATTTTCTCGAAAATTATGCTTTGAATTAGGATGAAAATTACCAGGTTTGTTCATCTTGATATTATGCACTCCCTATCCAAAACTCATGAGAATCCAATTTACCAATTGCAAGATATGCGGATTTCAATTTCTGCACTTTTGTAGACAAACATGAATAAAGATGTGTTGCAGCTAAACTTCTTGAACCAATATTTCACAAAATACAAACTAGGTTTGGCTAAACTTTTGCAAGAAAGTAGTTACCATTCTAATGCATCTCCATACCAAAACTTAGAGAAACCCACATCACAAATTTTGAGAAAAATGCAAATCGGCTATAGGTGATGATGGTCATTTTCTTGAAAAACGTGCAATAGATTGAGATGAAACTTACCTGAGTTGTTCTTCCTAATGTAATGATTCTCCCCTCAAAATTTCATAAAAAATTAGGTTTACCATTGTCAAGATATCCTTCAATCAAATTCTTCACTTTTTCAATTTAAAATTATCATGAGAATGCTTCACTGTTGTCTTAAAATTGCATACCTTTGCTAATTGGACTATCATAATGCTTCCACAAATGGTTTTACTATATTTGACCTCGTGATTCTATGGAATGCACAGCAGTCCATTATCCCCCAAACTAAGTAGAGCATGTCCTCATGCAATTAAAACCAACTTCAACCCAAGTGTGCAATCAATTCTTCATATTCCCTCTTTGTGATTTTGAAAGAAAAACACTTATTATTGTTACCAATGATCTCCAACAGTTGGCACACCAACTGAATCCTCAAAATGATGAGCATGAAATGATATATGAATATATGTAAAAGGGATTAATAGAGCAACTGAATGCAACATTAAAATGATCAAATTTCTTTTCAAAGCATGGGAGGAGCAAATCACCTACCCTTGTTTCATACCCTGTTATATGGCAGCATGTGCTTCTTTCACAACAAAAATTCCCAAATCATTATGAAAACTTCCTTTAGGATTGTAAATAGAGGCAACCATGTTTTATTGAACATCAAAGCCATGCCAATTCTATAGGATTATTTGTTGAACAAGAGGCCAAGCATTATTTTGCACATTCCACAACAATCAAACTCATTTTAGAAAGTATGTCAACCTTGATAAATGACCAATGTTGGGAGTAATCATTATTTTAATGCTGTTGAGATAAAATTCACATCATACCTTGAAAAGGCTGCTACAGGATTTCCATTTTGCATGTATCATGCTCATGATGGCTAAAACCAATGTATGCATTAGTGGATGCTGAATATGAGCCAAGGAACTCATACCTTTCTTTTATGGTTGTTTCTTGAAACAGTTGTAATGACAACGAAAACAGAGATCCATTAGAGGAAATTTCAACTCAAAATGGGCCTCCTAAGGAAAATTAATAAAATAATAGTTAAAATAATAAAGTAATATTTACTAATTTTGGAGGAAGAAAAGAAAAAACTACGTTATTGTTCGTATTTTCGACATATCTCCCTATGTTTTTACTCAAATTTCAACCAGGAAAGTTCATTGGATGTGGAACTAAATTCCACATCCAACGAGTACCCACTCAGTATACTTTTGATTGGCCCTGCTACCCCAAAAACAAGAAATACCTGAAAAACATGATGATGATGTCATCATCACATTTTTTTCAGGTATTTCTTATTTTTTAGGTAGAGGGACCTATCAAAAGTATGCCTAGTGGGTACTCGTTGGATGTGGAATTTAGTTCCGCATCCAACGAGCTCTCCTGATCGAAATTTGAGTAAAAACATAGGGAGATATGTTGCAAATATGAAGAAAAAAAGGTAGTTTTTTTTTATGATACCTATCCCCAAATTTATATTAAAATTTTGTTTAAGAGGTGCTACCTTTTTGAATTTTAAAGCATTTTTATTGGCTAATACATGATGACATGGAATTTGTATTATTTTTGGAAGGCCTATTTTAAATTGAAATTTCCTCTAATGAAAGATACCCAAAACCATGTTCTCAAATTGCCATCATCATGTTGTTCAAAAAATTATTGATATGACATTCCATATTTGTTCAAATGTTGCTACAAGGCCTGAATACAAAGGTTGATTGCATTTTTTTTAATTTGTGGAAGCAAGTAACCATGATGCTTTGCACTATATGGCCATGAATCAAAAGGATGGAAAATATACTTTAACAGTCCATTGTATGCAACCTATTTGTCATCAAATAAGTGTGCCAACCCATTAAATGCGTTTACCATATGTATAAGATGGTGGACAATCCATATACCA
Source organism: Pseudotsuga menziesii (assembly GCA_001517045.1). Classification (NCBI taxonomy): domain Eukaryota; kingdom Viridiplantae; phylum Streptophyta; class Pinopsida; order Pinales; family Pinaceae; genus Pseudotsuga; species Pseudotsuga menziesii. The sequence continues at coordinate 53,730 of LPNX010572315.1, forward strand.
TATAAAATGTGGCTCTCAATAATTTTGACTTATGAATATGTGAACCATCATGTGCACCCCTGAACCAAGAAAACAAATCAAAGAGATCATGCCTTTGTTTTCCATTGTGCTTGTGTGATAGCATACTCTTGAGAAGGAATGGTTTCTACATCAAATTTTTCTATTGTAGGTTCTTGTGGAGCCTATTCCTCTCTTTCAGTAGCATCCTTGGATTGTGTATGCGTATCAAATTCTCTCCTTATTGTTGGTCTTTGTGTGGTAGCAACAAATATCCCTTTCTTCCAATGGTTTTCTAAGCTTGTCCATGTGGATGAGCGGATGCTTATCTTCTTACTGTTGGTTCTTGTGTTATAGTAGCAAATCCTTTTCTCATGCTTGGATGTAGGAAAGGTGTAGGGAAGGACTTGATTTGGATGTGCGTGAATTGGAATGATGAAGTGTTAGAATTGAGTGGGAAAGGATGGGAATGGAAAAAAATGGTATATAGAAAATAGAAATGGATAATGCTCAGTGGTTCTTCATGACATATTCCTAAATCTTTAATAAATTAAAACTCATGTTATTTTACCTCAAGTTTTACCTCCATTGAATGTTTGATTGGTATGGATGGAGTGATGTCTGTTGGAGCTAATGTAGGACAAACTGTTGCTGAGAGAAATGTATATCAGAGTTGAAACTAAATCAAGTTGAATATGATCCAAACTATGTGGTATTGGTTGCATGTAAGACTGCTAACTACTGGAAGAAAATGGAAAGGAATTGAAAAAATATTGAAACAAATGATTCTACAAGTCACTGTTGAAACCATTAGATCACATAATATTCAGGTGCTACAAAACTGAGTTACAATTCTTACCATGCGAATGAATGTGCTGAAGTCGAGCATGGACAGAAATCATTGGACTACTAGCCATTAATGTATGTCATTAACCAATGTGAAGAAACTCACCTTTGATGACAATGAGCTTTAAAGTACCTTAGTGCATCTTGACAAGTAAGAATGGATGTGTTGGAGTCGAGTCACCTGCAAGATTTGTTAATCAAGAGGCATTGATGAATCCTGATGATTAACAACAAGAAATTATGCCATTGATTCATGCAGATACCAAGGCACTACAAAAACTCTAATATTGATCCCAGATGATGTGTTGGAATTGATGGGAAAAAACCATTGGAAGTTGGACCTTAATGAATTGTACATCATCCAATACGAGTACAAAATAAATGATTGTAAAGAATCATAGTGAAAAATAGAACCAACATGAAACTCAGAAGTGGAAAGTATATGTGAAGTCGTGATGTAGTAGTGATGGGAAATAAAAAGGTTAAGGTTAACTACATAAGCAGTGGAAAATGTGACTTCAACGTGAATGGATTCTTAGGGTTTTGAAATGAGGAGGGTGAATGAATCTACCATAGCATAATTGGCTTCTTGAGGGGTTTCTTTTGGCAACAATTGGTATGACAGGTGTCTAAAAAGGATTCTTGGCATGTAGAAATGAGACTTGAATTCGGAAACATTGGTCTTCATATGGTTTACACATCAATATCTCCATTTTTTTTAGGTGCTCAATCCATTTGCAAATTGAGAAAAAGTCTTCAAGAGTCACTAGTGCATGTATTGACCTTTTTCCTTCAAGGACCTGCAAAAACCTAGCACTTGCCTGCAATAAAACATGAGATCATGGAAGAAGAGAGGTTATTGGAATATCTTCACCCAACACTTATGAAAATAAAACAAGCAATTACTTATAAAACAAGTCCAAAGAAAAAATGGAACAAAGCAAAATCCACTTTATACCTGCAAGAGAGCAATGACCATCTAGACTCACCAACAGTATTTCGATCATAATTTCTTTGTTCCTTGTCCAATTTAAATGATTCCAAAGCAAAATAAAATAAAATTCATAGGTATATGTCCCTTAGAAACAATTTTTTAAAAATTGATGTAATGATATTCCAAATTGCTCAGTAACAGTCTGCATGACAAGGTGTTTTTACAAATTCTGGACTAGACCAACAATCACAGTTTTAAGCATAAATTTTTTGTTTGATAATAGATTGATGTGATTACAATTGGAAATGAAAGTATATTCATGTAGGCATCTCCATTAGAAACATGTTTTGAACAAAATAAGAATTGATGGATTAAATAGTCCAATGAACAGTCTAGGAAACAAAGTTTTAGGAATGTTGATTTATGATAGGCAATCGATATTTTGGTCATAAAATTTGCATATGATATCGGAATGGAGTGATTCAAATTGAATTGTAAACTAGATTAATAGGGGAATATACCAGTGAAACAGTTTTGCAAGATATGTCCAATAAGGAATCCAAAAATTGACTGTCTCATCTCTGTTCCTAAGCTTCCTACTTGACACCTCGTTAGTATTTTGACTATAAATTTTTTGTTTGATGCCCAATCTAAAAAATTCAGATTGTTTTGGAAAATAGATTAAAAGGGATACTTATGATGTAAACAGTTTTTAAAAATATGTCCATTTGGGCTCCCAAAAATGGACTGTCATGACTGTGTTTCAGTAAAAATTTCAAGTCAAAATGTCAAAGAAATCCAAAAAAATTAAATATGGCTCCCAAAAAGTGGCCGAAATAGGTGTGATTTTTTTTTAATTATGTAAATTTAAATATATCACACACCCATACCAAAAAATTCAAGCTTTGAGCACCTAGATTGACTTACATAGTATATTGCAGCCACAGCTGCAACTCTTAAAAATGATATAATTTTGAAATAAAGCATGTGTATTTTTATGGATGTGTTATATGTAAATGAAAAATAAATACATTCCATGATGTGCAACACACACATATCTCAAACTCATAAATTTTCACCTACAGGACAGTCACAACTGGGTGTTGCAGCTCACTGTCATAGCTGGGTGTTGCAGCTCACTGTCACAGCTAACAGTCATAGGTGGGTGTTTCATCTCACTGTCACAGCTGACAGTCACAGCTGGGTGTTTCATCTCACTGTCACAACTGATAGTCACTGGGTGTTGCAACTAACAAATTCATGCCAAAGTTAAGGCTTGAAAGGTTCCATAATCATTGGCTCATTTTCCCATGGAGCCTTCATTCACCAATGCTTCCTTAATGTTACGGAGAAAAATTCCTATGGCTTGGGGTGCCACAACAGACAGAGTAACCGCAGAAATCAATTCTTTCCCATATGCAAGAGAAACCAAATATCTAACACTAAAGGATATTGGAACATACCTTATTCCGGATGGTTGATGTAAATTCCCATTGAGCTTTTCCACTCTCGCTTGTATTAGCAATTTTCTCTCTCAACATTCAGCAAACAAGACAAGCATGCTATATAATGGTGTTAGATCTACTCTAGCATATATAATAAATAACATATAAGCATTTAAAAGCACCCATGGATTCAATACTCATTTAAATACACATTATTGGATAGGAAAATATATTTCTATTAATATAAATCAGAGATTACAACAGTGACAACCTCTGTCGGCACATCTATGAACCGAAGAAACTGAGTCCTCCACCTGGGCCTCCACCACTTCAATCCTCCATCTCTCGATAGCAAGCTCACAAGCAAAGGAAAGCTTGGAAAGAACACAAAGTTCTCCAAGGGACAAAGGGATGTAGACTCAATTATAAGCTCAGGAAACAATGGACTATAGTTTTCTTGCTTTTCAATTACTCCTTCTTCAATGCATCCAAAGGGTTCCTTATATAGTGCTTCAATGGGGTAATGGAAGGTAAAATCCGAGCGATCTCAAGGAATATGAAAGGCCAAAAGACAAGTGACTCATATCCACATCAAGGAAAACTCCAAAACTATTTGGCCTTTTGCACACATGCCGATGTACGCGGGTTTTAGGGTCATATCCACGTGCATACGCGAGAATAGGTTTAAAGTCGCGTATGGCGAATAATTCATGTTTTTAGGGATGATCTTGGAAACATAAAAGGTAAAAAAATGGTCCATGGGGTCTAAAGAGTCTGCAGAGGGACAGAGAAGGCCATAAAGGTGTGATACACCATGTGTGGTAAAATCAACTGTAGAACTTAATTACTGTAATTCTTTTTAGGAAATTTTTTTTTTGTAACAAATAGAGACAAATTAAAATTTGAAAATTGAAGACAAAAATGATTTAAGCATTTTGTTCAAATAGTCAACAATTCCAAAGCATTCCTAAAAACATCTCATACCCATTCCTTATCTTTCTACTTTCTAATCTTCCAGATCGCAACAAGGCACAGGAAGAGAGCATACTTATTTGAAAATAAAAACTTAAAAACAAAAGCATGGTTTTATTATGTTACTCTATCCTACCCCATTCTACTTGGAAATATACAAAAAATTTCAAGTGTATGCATATTTCCAATGGAGCCATTTTCGAAGAAGTGACTCAAGTATGCTCATACTCCCAACAGAAAATATAACTTTATGAATGCTAGGATATGAGAGATCAACTTCCCTTGAAATGATGGTGCCAAGAATTGTTGAAGTATGGAATGATGTTGCAGACCAATGACAAATTGAAACCAAGCTTCAATATAGTCTTTGTTCCCTTGATTTCTCATGGCTGTTACACCATGAAGCTCCTTACTAAACTGATCTTCCTCAATGCATAAGAGATTCAGATCTAATGATGTAAAGGATGTTTCAATTTTTGGTTCCAATGTCCGTTCTTCATCAAATTTGTTGATCTTGTTAACTTGTTGATGATGATAATAAACTTCACTTCCAAGTCTTGGATTTAAAACATGTTCAGGCCTCGTATGGATTTGCTGCAACAATGCATAGTCTTTTTGCAATGGTGTAGGTGAGGTAGAACATGAGGGAAATGTAAAAAAAAATTGCAGTTTAGAACTGTAAGCATACTATACTACTTTATTATGGTTAGGGTGGAGGGTGGATTATTGGATAGGAAATTGTGTTGGATACCAAGGAGTTTGATGAGAAGATAGATGTGACTGATGTAGAGAATTGGTTTGTGAGGTTGATATTGAAGGACCAAGTTGTGTTGTAGCATGAGAGAGAGTGTCCATGTGATAATAAGATATGCCATTCCAACATTGTGGATAAGGTAGGTAAGAGTTAAATTGAGGCTGCAACAACTGCCATGGTGGAAGAGTATTCAATGACTGAGTATGACAGTAAGGAAATGGAGGGATAGAGTTTTGAACCATAGATGTAGTCCATGGTTGACATGAATGTTGCAATGAGTTGGCTGCAACTCCCATATCTCTTTGATATGTTGCTTTCATCCAAGGTATGGAGGGGCAGCAATCCATGGAATGCTTCAAGTCACATATACCACAACTTTCAAGACTATCCAAAGGGAAATCCCTTGCTTTTCTTATTTCCCGTTGCTTTTCCTTATCCTTCAAAACACCCAATTGTGAATCAGCTTTAGGAATTTCAAATAAATTGTTGATTTCAGTTCCTATAACTCTTGTTCTTGTAATAGATTGAAAATATTGAAAAGAATGATTACTATAATTCTTACGAGTCTTGTTGTTTCCTCTTGAATACCTTCTACATAACTCACAAATATTAGCATATGCTAACTAAAATACATTTACTTGTTCCCATCAGATTTAAGATTTCTAGATATTTAGCTTGGATTCCCTTGAGTAAAAGTGTTTTCAAGGTCTCCTTCCCCAGTTGCCTTTGTTTGGATCTTTGGAGGTTATATTGAAAGCGTTCCATGTATTCCTCCAGAATCTCTTCTTCTCCTTCTGTCATTTGGAAGATGTCTTCATTGACCCTACAATAATCTTGATACCTTTTCAAGAATACATGTTGCATGTCTTCTCAAGTTTGTATATAATTCCCACCGAGGCTCATGAACCATTGGAGGGATGTTCCTTTTAGAGTAATGGGAAACACATTCAACTTTTGATCATTAGAACAATAACCATATCCTCTACAAAGTATTTCGAATTGAAATAAAAATACATCAGGGTCTTCATTTTCCAAACTGTGAAAATTTGGTGGAACATGTGGGGGAATTCTTTTCATTGGTGCCACTCTTCCTGAATCTCTAATGGGAAATTCGAAGGTAACAATTTCTCCATCTTTCTTACCTTCCATATCATCATTAGATTCTTTATGTGCTATCTAAGGCTCCTCCGTCGAATGTTCCTATCAACTTGTTAGTATAATGGGTGGTGCTTACAACACCACTAAGGGGAATGATAAGATTTATGCTCCAAAAGTTGAAAATGAAATAAAACTAAATGCAAAGAAAGAAGAAAAAAAACACACGCAAAGAAAATTCAATGAACCAAAAAGTAATCATGCAGCCTACATGCCCTATTTTAACAATGTATCTACAACACAATGTCAGATGTACTTTTGCACCATTGATAACTCCCCGACAACGACGCCAAAATGTCAGTCGGATTAATTTTCTAATTAATTAAAGAGCTGAAACTACCAAACATAAATTATCAACCCAAGGAAGTCTTTTATTTCAAAGTTATCGTGCAGGATCTATGCAAGCACAATTTCTACCTGGCACTGTTGATCTATTGTCATGAAATCAAAACTCATTATAAACTAGACCACACCTTCTTGAAAAGAAAACAAACTCAATCCTATTCATAAGTCCAAAATATAAATCTAATCATGCTTCAAACAAAATCAATTCTTATGAACAAGATCTAATTGCATAAATCTAAAGAACTGATGTGTTGGCCAACGATCTATCAAAATGAATTAACAGGAGAACACTATGATAAATCTAATGAATGAAAGCGTGAACTGAATAATAAAACAAATATGATAAATCTAATGAATGAAAGCATGAACTAAATAATAAACAAATCTACAAAATAACACAATTACAATTAACAATACCAGCATTTGCTCAGGGAAGAGGGCCCTTCCTCCACTGAGTGGATTTGGATCTGCACAATAAAAGTCTACAACTCTAGAATTAAGAAATTGCCAGCATATATTATGAGAATGTAACTATTAAAAAAGTCTGAATCAAATCCTACAGCATAACATTGCTTTCTCTCCTCCCCCCCTTCTCATGAGATCAATTACATATTTATACATAAATTATCCCAGGAGAATGAGAAACCGAATCCCCAACTTGTGATATGTTTCAACAAATTTGCTAATTTGGAAAACCGGCCATAACTAGAAATCTGGAAAATACCCTCTTGAAGAACCACCTATATATCTCAAATTGTAGCTTTGTTTAGTGATTTCCTAGAGATTCAAGTAAATGAAGTCGTTACGCACAAAACCCATGTCCCGGATTTTTGAGATTCGTTTCCACATACTTGTAAATCAAGATGTGAATAAAGGTTTTCTTAATTGGCATACGCTTTTTGTTAAGGCTGTAATAGCCAGTTGTGAGTGTCCTGTATGTGACAAATCACTCCACAAACCATCATTAGTAAAATTATGCATAATAGTTTTCAATTCATTAAAAATAAAGGAAAATAATCATGATTAACCACTAAAGCATCAATGGAAGTAACATGATATTTTGCAAGAAGTTACAACAAATGGATGGAAAATGGAATGATAAATGGATAATAAAATGAAGAAACTGGATGAAATATATGTCAATAGGTGATGAAAATATGGAAAAATCCATGACCCAACACATGTAGGAGTTTCTGTTGCAGAGGCGTGCTTATGCATTGGCAGTACATACTAATGACTCTTCCATGCATGCTCATCATTGACTGGACGAACCTATTATCCTGTTTAGTGAGAGGGAGAGGGAGAGATGAAATCAGCTCAGAGCGCTCATGGAGAAGCTTCATGAGGAGGGACAGCTGAAGAATCCCATGAAGTTTCAGGAAGAAGAAGCATCAGCTGCCAATGTTGATGTTGAAGAGGTTCAATAAATGGAAGTGCCTCTACATATTTTATGAAAATAGCAAGGAGAAAGGGAAAGGGGTATAGAGGGAAGGACCCTACAACAAATCAAATTTATGCATAGAATTTTGATCCTACATGTGGCCCATGTGGGTCTGGCTCTCACCTAGTTTCTATTTCAGGAACTGGGTATGCCCCGAAGGACTCTGTATCAACAATTTGAAGTTCTGCACAAAATTATAATGCTGATGGAACTACCTCTGGCCCATGTGGGTCTATCTCTTTCTAAGTTTTGGGTTTACAAACTAAGCATGCCCCAGCTGGGTTTCCCCCTCAGTCATCTAGGGCTTCAAGAAGGATAAATTTCTCAGTTGGAGGGCATAACATTGATGTTCTGAATGAAGGAAACTCGATAAGTGGTGCACCATCCATAGCATTAGGAAGCCAAGAAAGAGAATCCATGGAATTTCAGGAGAACCCTCATGGCGTGAGAGAAAGCAAAGGGATATCAGGTGGTGCAAGTAAAGGGGTAGAGGTATGTTTAGGAAAATTACAGTTTTCTGCCTTTTGTTATTATATTTAGATGCCCACTTATTAATGTTCATATTGTCCTTCCTCTGTTGTCCTTATCATTTTGGCTTATGTTACACGTATGACGCTGCAAAAGAAGTAAAATTCAGAACTATGTCAAATGATTCTGACATTGCTACCCCATCTACATCTATGGAGCATATTATAGCAGTTGCACAAGCTAAGCGAGAAAAAGCGTGTTCTGCAGCGCTACCACATTCTGTTTCAATTGAAGAAACTAAGAATTCTATTTTGTTTATTTCCAATCCTTCACCAATCCAACGGAGTAGTTCAGATCACTGTTCACCACTCCAGCTTCACTTAGATGGTGATGGGGCAACTGAGGATACAAAGGATGCCATTTCCCATACATAATCAAGAAGTCCCAGAGTCAATGTGCAATAGTGGAGTTTGCCAAATACGACAGGTCTGGAATCAAGTGAAGAAGGTAAAATAAGCTCAAAGTGAAAATCAGTTGGAGGGACACTTAGTGGGGATACAAAAGAAACAATTTCCAGGGACACTTTTGAAGGAATGTTAGAGACACTATCAAGGACGAAGGAAAGTATTCAAAGAGCATTGTGTCATGCTATTGAATGTGCAACATATAACCTTGCTAGTGAGGTAATCTTGATATCTGTTATTTTCCAGTATGGTAAACAAACAACTTATTTTGTTTTTGCTTATTGTGGTTTTTTAACTTTTGGAAAATTAATGATGAAAATTTTCAAGGATTAGAGTGAAGATTGAATATATTGCATGTGGATAATTTATGCATTCATAGTGACTTATGAGAATCCTATACATTGGGTATTTTTCCCTGCATTAACCTATTTGTCAATGTCTTTTTAGTGATAACTTGAAACCTCTTACATATGGATGTGGATAATATATCAAAAGATCAAACTGGCGCCTACATCAGATGCACAGTACCCCCTTACATTCCCTACTACCCAATGGTCTATTTGTTAAAATTATTTCAAGAACTGAATCGCCCTTGACATAGGGACCAATCGAAGCCTAGATATATATAGTGAACGCATGCATAAAAGAGTAAAAGATTCAACCCCAAAATTTCTGCCAAAAGGTTAAAATTAACATATTAGAATTTTATTTAATTCTTCAAAGCTTGCATAAATGTTTCTATAGCCAATCATCCAAAAGGATCCAATGGGAATCCCATTGGAAATATATAATGGGTTTGGACCAACAAAGCATTACAATTTTGAAAGCAATTGGTAAATAAGAATACATCCCCAGATATTTTTATGATGGTTTTAGCTTTTGGGCACAAATCCTGACCTCATATGAGGTGAGTGTAATTTATCTATGTCAAGTATCTATCAAAACATGACGCCAACAACCATGAAAATATAATTCCCCGCCTTTTCACCACCAAATGTACTGAGTTATTTTCCTTGTTTGACTATCTATTTTGGGCCTAACGATCAATGTTATTATATATGGTGATTTTTAGGCCTCTAGACAGTATGTGTGACATAGTGACAGGTTTATGCATTGAACTAATGAAATGTTGGAATTAGTATAATTTCAACATTTCATGCGAGTTACATACAAGCCTAGATGTTGATTTTGTGACCTCACTCAGAGAATATAGAATTTGGGTATATTTTTAGGGAAACAGACTTGACAGATTTCAGAAAATACACAAAACATGAACATGTGGCGACTCCATTGCATATAAATTCCAACCCCATACTTTGCAAACAAGAAAATGTGACCTAGAGACGTTAGTCAATAAATAGGCAGTTGGATACCTGGAAGATAATTAAAGAAAGATTAGGGAAGTATGCACTTGAAAAGAGCTTAGTCACCTCTTTATCAAGAAAGTTTTAGCCTATCATGCACATTGAATGGGTTGACTAATTAGTAATAGAATGATCTAATAGCAATTAAATAATCCTATGAAATTAATAGACTAAATACATTGATCTTAGCAGACCAATACTAGGAATTAATAACCTAGGAAAAAACGTTATATAGAATTTACACTAGTATCAAGGTGCCAAAGAACATGAATCTACAGAGGAATTCCATAAAACAAAGCTACCTCCAAAGCTCCAGAATACATTAAGGGCGCGACAATAACCTCCATCAACAAAAAGAAAATGATCCCACAAATATAAGATGGTCAACAAAAAGGAATTGTCCAGAAATGCACGGGGATTAGAAATTCAAATGCAAGTGAGACATATGTGTTTCATTATGTGACAAAATGGTAGGATAACCATGAATCTAAATGCCTAGAATATGTTAAATCAATCAACAATCAAATACTTATGATATTAAGTCACATTAATCAACTTCAGAAGATCCTTTGAATTTACAAGGAGCAAAGCCAGTATGTGAGTTATGCATTTTGCTAAAAGTGTAGCATTTCATGCTCTAAGAAAAGGACGGGGTGAAATAAGACCATGATGGGGTTTTTAATGAAAATATGTGTATTTATAAAATTGAGGAATCTGAAGACTTCCCTCCTAAGAAAAAATGCCCTATTTTTGACTTGGTAGAATTATGGTGCCAATGCATTCTGGAAATACTTGGACTGTCCCAACTACAACAATAGGTGGGAAGACTGTTTCAATTTTATACCATACATAATGATTATGAGACCAGTTCTTGTGGAGTTGTTTCTCGATTTTTGAATGCAGTTTATGACTACTTTCGTGCTAAGATTCCAAAAGGAAGGTCATCAGGTATAAAATCCGTGTCTGACAAGATCTTCTTGAATCATTGAAGTGTCTATTAAAATTGATAGGAGCTTGGTATAGCGAATAAAATCTAGGTCTGACAAGAACTGCTTGAATCATTGAACTGCCAGTTTAAATGGATAGGAACTTGATCCAGTGTTTGTTCTACTAAAATCCCATCAGAATATCTATACATATGGATAATCATTTACAAATATGCATATGGATTTGTAATGAAAATAAGTGGATCTCTCCTGTCACCTGATGCGGAAGCAAAGAAACCCCTAATGGAGGAGTGTTTCGATGAACTAGATAATCTAGAAAAAGAAACCCGGATGGAAGATTGTCTCGATGAACTGGACAATCTGGAAGCACTAGAATATATGCGTACAACTTGTTGCGTAGAAGAGGTTTCTTTCAATAGGGATATAAACATTTTGAATCACTTCAAATGGTTACATAATGTTGCACAGAAACCTATATTCACTACACTAAATGTAGGGCATTAATCAAGAGAAAATATCCCAATAATGTCACCTACAATTCACCATCTATCAAATAAAGGATGAATTCCTTTTGGAAGTAGTGCCATTGGATGTCTGTGACGTGCTTTTAGACATGCCATACATGTAAGGTACATCATCTAGTAAATCCAATTTCAACTCATCAAGCTCCCCTAGGATGATGTTACATATGTGGTGCAAAAAACATTGCACTCAATTCTACAACACAAAGTTACAAGTTCACCGAAGGTATCAAAATCTTTCTACCTTTGATAGTATTGTTGTAAATTTGTAATCCAAATATGAGCGATTCATAGAATCACAAATATTCCATCTCATTTTTCAGAACAAGAGATGTAACGTGACTACCCTACTTGGGGATTGCAAGGATGTATTTGATTAGTATTGGAGAGTACTATCAACATATCAAGTGAAACACACCATATATGTGGAACCCAACTCACCTTCACTAAACAAACCACACTACCACAACTTGCTTTGAGAAAGAAAGGAGATTAAGCACCAAATTCAAGTTACTAAAAAAGGTCATGTTGACCCAAACTCCTACACATATGGTATCCCAATCATGCTTTGAAGAAGCATGGTACATGGAAAATGTGCATTCATTACTAACACTCAATAAAATTATAGTTAAGAACTTCCCTACATGGACAACCATGCTTCAATTATAAGGAAGAACATGTGGAATATTAGCCATAAATTGCCTCTTAGGGCTTAAAGTAGTATAAGTTTGGTGAATATTTTCAATGGATATTTTATTTGGGATCCAGTCAACTGCAATAAGGATGCTATTCTTGGAGACAACCAGAGTTGTCATCCAGACTACAAACTTTCTCGGGGAAATTTGCTTTCTCTTGTGTGTTGTTATAGAGCTATTTGAGATTCTATGATAGTCATATTCTACTACATATTATAATTGGTGTTCTATCAGTTCAATCTGAATATTATTAGGTCACATTGTCTAGTTTCTAAGTGTTATTTTACTTCTCATATCATTGAATTTAATGCTGATTATATTGGTCTGCTACAACTTGCCCATTTTTTTCTTTCTTCCATGGGAAACTAGACGTACTAGATATGTTACTATAGACATATGAGTTAGTGCAGTTCCTTTTGTCCATACAATTTTAGGCTCAACCAATGGTCTTAAAACCCCAGCAAACAACAGAATTCGTATGAGATTCTAGTTGTGATATATTCTTTCAAATAACAAGGGTGGAAGGTGCAGGAAAATTCATCATTAACTTTGATGGAAATCAAAAAGTAAAAAATTAGTGGGGATATGGGATCACTACGAACAATGAATCCAAGGCTCTAGCAATATTCAAATATACTTTTGCTCCTAAAATCCTACTGAGTCCAAGATGCATCAGTTGTGGATACTCCATGGTCATTCAAAAATAAATTATAAATAATTCCATCCCTGAATCTGAACAATTTTCTAGGGTTTTGTATGCTTCAATATATACAATGAAATATTACCTGGCATGTGATAAGGTTTAACTAAATTATAAATACTAAGTTTCAGATAAAAACTTTTGTTAGGGAAAGACAATAACCCAGTGTAGGTCTGAATTTATCCATTCATCCTGATCTACAATTTTTCACATTGTTCTTTTATAGCCAACTGCTCCACATAAAAGATGAAATGCATTTAAAGTTAAACTATGGATCATTTTAAGACATGCATTAGGGAAAGAAACAAATTTTGGGGTGTTTGGTCATCTCTCCATTATTGCTAAAGTGCATAAAAAGAAGCAGACCAAAACTTTTTACCCATAATTCTATTTGGTTCATCTTGATTCTAAGAGGTGCTACTCTTTATTTCTGTCATAGACCAATTTAGGGAAAGAGGGTTTGAATATATTTGAGCATTTTTTACATGTTTCTTTCCCGGGAATGTGAAAAAATGGTAAAACTAATTGTACCTCTGGTCAAACTCTTCAACCTTTTTTCTCCATAGTTTATGATTTGAATTCAAGTTCTTATTGTGTTGCAAACAAACTCTATGAACAATAGTAAATATGTTTGACCCCATAGAAAAAATATTTTTTTACATAAAATTTATCTCTATGCCACTAAATTAGACACAATAAAGATAAGCTTCCATCCAGCAAATCATATACCTCACTCATAAATGTGTTCTACTTCTTGTTCAAGCTTAGCTTTCAAATTTTGTAGTTTCATGTGTGTATTCTTCTGCAATGCTTCAGAAACAAGACCATCCCTCACTTACTGTCTTCAGCAAGTAACAAATCAATAGAAGTGATTCAAATGATCAAACAGTCAAAAAACTTTGTCAATAGTAAATTCCAGTATGCTAATGTAATAAAACATTTACTTAATTATGTCATTCTATTGCTCACTAACAACTAAATGAAAGATGTAAGCTAGCATAGATCCATCTTGACCTTGAATCATTCAAATAGATAGAATTTTCATCAAGTTTTTTTATTCTTCTTAGTTCTTAATATATCCAGGGTTGAATGACCTATGCTAGTTTTATTGGTAAACACCCTAAAACCTAGGGGTTACCTATGTGACCTTTCTAGAAGGCTTGTTAAGATTATATATTCAAGTCTTGAATTTTCATTTGACACATGGCTTGACACAAGCAGATTGGAGATCTGCTTCAAGGGGTTGTTCTAAGGTTTGTTGATTCTATATCTGGCTTGACCTCTAGTCTTTTGTTGTTGGTTTGAGTTGTCACCACCTATTTCTCATCCTCTTAAGGATGTCGCTCTCTTTCCCTCTGCTTTTGGAAAATCAAAATACAATTCTTTTTCTAGTGCAAATTCTGGAAGCAATGCAAAATTATATCTGCAATATTCAAGGAATTAGAAGCCTTTGTTGGGTGAAGCTCAATGAAAATTATGTTGCAAAATTTTAATTGCATTTTCCCTTATCCATGTTGGCATTGAAAAAACAAATCCCAATAAAAAGACTAATTGAAATTTTTCTCATTTTCAAGAAGCTCTGCATTATTTAGAATCATGCTGGCCATATCTGTAGGCCTCTGCTGCCTGGCAGAGTTGTTGAGGCTTCCTCTGTTGAGATACGAAGGTTGGTTTTTGTCTTCAGTAGGGCACCAAACCCAAGAAAACCTCTGCAAAGGATACACGGTAATGTCACAGGGATTCATGGAGCCTTTATTTTACCTGTTTGCACTGTTTCCAGTTCATGGGTCGTTGCAGATTCACCCCATTAGCCCAAGAAAGAAGGGAAACGTCAGGGCAGTTCTCAACATTCTAGTTTGTTGCTTTCCATTGTTTTTAGTGCAGTTATTCTTTCTGATAATAGGACTTAGAATAGGGTTTATAGGTGGGAAGGGCTTGGGGAAATTATTTCCACGATATTTTACCAAGGCCTTTGAGGGTGTGCACTATGAAGGAAACCGTGAGATGGTCCTGTGTACTTATCCTCTATTGAGGACTATTGTTTTGGGCACTTTTGGAATCGTGTATGTTTCATATTTTATTTATGCGTGCTCGAGGATGTTGTCACTAGTTATCAACAAGATGATGCAATGTAGAGTTATGGGCTAGGTTTTGCTGTGGTGATGTTCCTTCCTGTGAAGGTCATTTTCTTGGGCTTGACCTTCTTTAGGAAGCCAAATGATGATATATTCGAGTTGTTTGCGTTCATGGGTTTTTTCATGACTGTACTGACGGCTACCTTGGGGAAAGGGATTTTGGTCATTTGCCCAATTTCGGCCGCGTTAGCGGTCATATGGGGTTTTAATTCTATTGCCTATTTTGAAAAAGATAGGCAGTCTTTTGGGTCTAGATCAATTGCGGTGTTTTCAGTATCTTCACTGGGAAGAGATGGAGAGGAGTGCTTGCTGGGAAAAATGAGGCAAGGTTGGGGATTAACGGATGTTGTGATTCTTACGAGAGATCAGAGGATAAGTTGATTTTGCAGGTTATTCCTTGAATGTATTTTTCAAACTTGTCAATGTACATCTTCTCACTGCAATAGAACTATATTTTTCCCTCGAGCATAGGGTGTTATTTTGATGGTAATTTTGTGACTTCTTGTTTGAAGTTGTTCTTTTTCTTTTTCAAATATCATTAGAGTATGTACAGTGATATATCGGGCAGGCCAGCATTGTAGATGTCGATCGAATTGTTATTCTTTTTTGGCAAGATTAAGAGTGATGAGAAAGGTTTTGGTCAAGCCCATTGATTTCAGTTGTTGAATGTAATTGTAAAACGTGGAAATCAATGATTTTGTGGCTACTTAATATATTCTTCTTTATTTTATTTGCTAATAATACTAGAATATTTTAAGATTGAAGATCCAATTATTGAGGGTTTGCATTGATTTCACATGGATGCCATTTTTTTTCTTTTCGTTGAAGAGTTATTTTCCAACTTTTAGCAGGTAGTTAAAATCATTTTCCTTTTCCACATTGTCTATCACGTGCCAAGAAATTAAAGAAGTATAAAGGTAGCATTACATGATAAGTTAAATTGTGACCTTTCTCGAAGTAAACCCATTGCTAAAGGGTCATCTTGCATAGTTTGTTTCAATTCAAAATTTATTCAAACATGGGTTTAGCTAGATTCAAGTGACTTTAGGGTTAATTGAAGTTTTAATAGATTTGCATGTGTAGGTTGAATGAAAAGGTATTTTTCCATATTATTTTTGGAGTGAGACTCTCTCAAACTTCAAGGATTTCAACCATTTTAATTAATTTCCATTACCAATCATCAAAATTTGTTTAAACTTGTAAACATAGCTTGATATTTATTATTTAGTAATGCCTTTTACCTTTCGTTATATATGAAATGAAATAATAAAAGGGTGACTTTGATTTTATTGTTCACTATACTTGAACGGTTAAAGCAAATTATTAGTGATAACCAAAGTGAGTAAAGAGATGTATGGCAACAACAAAGTTCATGATTTTAAAGACATGTGAAATACCTGAGTTAATATTAGCTTAGAAATATTTTTAACTCAAGATCTATTAAATATTGACAAGGATAAAAAACAAGCCAAGGTGCAAATATTTTGGGGCTTAAGAGATTTAGATTTAAGATGGATCTATATTGGTTTATAAATGTATGTATATCTTAATTATACTTGGTATATTTTTTAAAACTTTTGTTGTTTTTAGTTTATTTTACTATTTTGATTGGAAGAGTTACTCTCATCCATACTTGGTTTTAGCATGGACCAGTCTTCTCTAGGTGTTATGAATCTGGTAAGAATGGTCTCCTTTTAGTTTGTAATGTTACTCCTTCTCATATGAACATTGTGGCTCAGGTGGTAAATACTAAAAACCCATTATTTATGAGTTGTAAATTGTTCTTTTGGGCTTTGGTCTGGTGGTCGATACAATTCTTCAATACAGTAAAGACCCAGGTTCAAACCTAGGCAATACTGTTCTTCAACGCAGTAAAGACCTAGGTTCAAACCTAGGAAGGTATAGAGCTCCAAAAATTAAGTTATCCTTGAGTCTAATAGCATTTCATATGCAACATTCATTCAAAAAATAATGTGGAAATTGTTTGTTTCATTTATACAATGGTCATGAGAAACAAATGTTTGAAAGGATTTTGTTAAATTATGCGATTTTCAAGATATGCTAGAGATGATATGAAACAACTATGGAAAAAATTGTAGAGATGGTGATCACCAGATAAGGAAAGAAGCAGTTTAACAAAAGTTTAAAGAAACTTTTTTAGACCTATATTCTTCAATTTATGATGTAACAAAACTCATTTGATATATAATTTGACATTGCAATGATTTGTGTTCAGGGTAAAGCTTTTGAATAGGAATATTGATTGTTAGCTATGTATCGGGTCAATTACTTAGGCTCAAGGTTGAAAATATGATGAGAGTTTTGAGTTTAATTTGTCAACTACTTGGATATCATTTCTCTACAATGCATCCACTGCAACTTGTGTTTTATTTGGAGTTTATCAGCTTTCACTAGGCTAAAGTATTTCTTAGAAGGGATCCTGACATAGTTGTCCATAATTGAACTTCCACTTTGACATTGCGCAATGGACATGTAAGAAACTGGAAATGACTCTTTTGAAGAAAAAAAATCTATAGACCACAGATATTTTCTAGCAATGGGACATTATAAATTGCATACCAATATCAAAATTGTCTTCAAAATTAGAATTACCACCTGTTCCCTTTTACTTTATGTGTTGTATGTCTTATTTCTGTTTTGCTTGTTTTAAGACTTCAAATTTGGTATGTAGATATAAAATTTAGAGTAGATTTCAGTCTGTAAGGATATTTGATCTTCCGTTTGTCTTTAAATCCCAAATTTATTGTCAGATTACACATTATGATAGAAATATCTACAAGCATGTCGGCCTCTCTTTCTTAAAGTCCTTTCTGCTTTAATTTTACTAATGTTAAATGATTTTCCCCATAGTTTAGCGTACGACATAAGACTCCTTAATAAATATCTCAAAAATGGAGCATGAAGAAAGCATATATGAGCACATGTGGACCAAAAGTTACCAATGGAGGCTAGGAAAATTCCATCATCACTTATACTATACTAATGGAGTAGGTATTACATCTCAAGTCTAACGACTAAAGACTTCCAAGTCTTCACCCTAAACTTCAAAACATAAAAATGGAATATAAGTTGTAACGTCTCCAGCATTAGTATCAACTATTGGTAGAGAAGTAGCATTCCCCTCTCTTAACTGGGACCATAATCAAGATGTTCTTTCCAAGGGACAACGAATACAAATTGAAAACATCTCCTAGATGAGATTCTTGTCCAAGTGGTACTGGTCTTCTTAATGGTAGAGACATCGGTCGAGAATCGTGTTCCTTCATGGAGATATCATCATAAATGATTGATATTTTTTTATAAGTTGAGTTTTCAGCTAAAGCTACCCCAAAGTTCTTGTACAAAGAGTGATATATTGTAATGGATTGGGAGAATCCACAAATTCTGCAACCACAATGGTATATTCCATTATGCTACAATTTTGTAATGTATTAACTACCTTAGCCATGAAAAAATATTTTTGACCAATTGTTGCATGCTACATAGACGTAGATTGCATTTTGATGATTTATTAATATTAGTATCTATAGTTGTTATTGTCATGCTAGTCTATATGTCTCCAATAATCAATTTACTTATTTATGCCCTCCTCCACATTTAAGTGAAGTTATGGGAATTCATCTCATTTTAATTGCATTTTTTAATGATTTACTTATCTTTGGCCTTATACATAACCATGTAAAGTAACACTGTTTTTGTTGAATATTGATTACTTAAGGCCAACCCATAGGTAAATGAGGAGGTAGTTTCAGGTGCAAGTCCTCTGAATAAGACCTCGAAACATGCTGGGAATGTAATTGGAAAAAACCTGGATCCAAAGGAAATTCTAGATAACTCAGAGTCAGTATCTTCTGTTGATACAAAAAATGATCGTGAGACATTCATGGACACAAATGTTCCATTCATGGAACATGTCATGTACAGCTAAATTCCTGGGATCATTGTTATCAGTATTAAGGACATACTGTTCTACATTCTTGAAGTCTCTATATTGCAATTTCCAAATCAAAAGGTTATCCTCTATTTGCAAAATTGATGCTTATTGAGAAGACATTCCCCAATGCATTTCAGAAATTAATGAGTTGGTTTTTAATTGTAGTGATCATCATCTATGAAACCCATTTTATGACCCAGAGGATTATAATCGACCTCATGATCTCATCATTATCAATCATATACAATGATAAATATAGAATCTAGATATCAATTACATCTTCCCCTTTTACAGGAACAAGTAAGGGATCATATGCCACTAGACGACACTACAACATCAGTTTGATGTCCACTGGTAGGTTCCTAAGTATGAATATATGTACCGGGTTGGTGATGAGGATTCCTTATAAGCCTCCTTAGTCCCAATGCCCTCCTCCAATACAAACTCATCCCCCTAATAGAGGTGGTTCATGCAAATCTTCCCTTTCCCCATGGGCATGCTCAACTTGATCCTCCTCTACCTCTATCCACAAAGGTTCCTACTTAGTACTCCATAATATACCTCTAAAAATCCACCCTCCACTCAGTCAAGGTGTCAATGTCTTCTAAGGAAATGGTGTCCATGTCAAGGGGGTGCCCAAATCCTCAATCTACTTCGCCCACAATCAGAGATTGCAGTGGACATAAACCAAAACAACCAATCGTTGATACTCTAGCCTATATGAGGATCATAGGGTCATAGACTCATAACAAAAGTTCTAGGGTTGTAAATAATAAAAATTGTAATTGCTAACCTGATGTGCCTATTTATGTGTATTTTTTTCAAACACTTCAATTGCATTCCCACCCTAAAGTGCTATAGGTTTGGTTATGCATCTAAATTGAATTTCCATGTCTATAGTGTTACATTCAATTTTTACACTACTACATATCGTTCAAAACTCCCCCGAAACTTTGCGAGGAAACAGGTAAAACCTTTGTTTTCGTGGAAAATCACTTTTAAATTTTTGAAAAAATTGAAATTTTGCCTGACATTCGTCGCTATAGCGACAAACCTCCATTACCGTCTCTATTGCGACGAAACGTATTGTGACGAAAGGTAGTAATGCAACAAAATTTGCATAGAAAGTCATCATGCTTCGCTATTGCATTGAGAATAGCGACAAAAGCCATACTTCATCGCAATAGCGACAAAAACCAAACCTTTAGTTTTTATTTTTATTTTTAAACGGTAATTTTGATTTTTTCTTTATTTACAATTTGACCATTGTCCATTGTTTCTGAAACTACGACCCTCATTGATCTATAAATACATGTTCTTAAGTCATTTGTTCATAATCATTTGCAGCATTCTTTCTATTGCAGTGTTCTTTCTATTGCTTTATCGTTCTGTGATTTGAAGATTCCGGTAGTGGTTTGACACATCGAATTTTTTTTCTCATTCGTTTTCCAAGTTAGTTTGACTACAATGCACTAGTATTTTTTTTAGTTGTGGCCTTTTTTTTATGCCCCCTTGATCATGTCAATTTTTTGAAACCTTTTAATCTCTAGTATAACGAACATGAACAATATTAGTGTGAGGAATTTGTTGTGAAGAATTTATATTAGTGTTGAAACATTTTCTTCTCTTTTGTATAAAGAAATTTTTATTTTTAGTGAATTATTTAACTTTAGTGTGATGAATATATATAACAACAATATATAGGGTTTGACATAGGCCACCCTAAATTAGCATCACTACGTGACATACCTATTTTGTTAACATAACTACCCAACCTAATTTGACATGGTACAACCTCTTGTGTGCTAATTTGACTTAGTTAGTCGGTTTAAATGGACATAATTAGTACCTGATTTGACATAATCCAATGTGTGTAATAATATAACCTATGTACTAATTTGAAATAATTTGACAAAATCCATTCTATGTACTAGTAATTTGACATAATCATTGTTGAATTTACCAATTTGATGTATGCAACCCAAAAACATGTCACTACGTGACATACCTAAGTTTTTAGTTAATATTGTGGTGGGTGATTATAAATAATTAACCACAATTAAGTATTGATTTTTTAATTAATAATATTATTAAATAATTATAAACATTTATTATTAAATCATGTAATGTCGGTCGTAGTGTGTTAATCCCATGGACATATGTTGTGATTATTATTTGTGTTGATATGTTGTACTAGGTGCATGGACTATGGGGTTTGGGCATTATTATTATTATTATTTTATTATTATCATTATTATGTATTTATTTTTAGATGTACATTATATATTGATTAATGAGTTTATTTTGTTGTTACAGGCTATCAGAATGTCAAATACATTTTCTTGGGAAGAAAACAATAGGAGGTATGTTGAGGCTATGGAAACATTAGAGGCGAAGGGTGATGGAAAGTGTTATTGTCCTTGCAATGATCGCAGAGGTTTGCGAACTAGAAGAATTTTACGAACATCAACTAAAAAACATTGTAAGGAGAAGGGGCATGCTGGGGGGTATGAATATAATCCATTGGTAAGACGTTATTCATTACATAATGTACGTCTTGTAATAGTACTGATAGTGTATTCACAATTTTTTTATCATTTTAAATATATGTGTTGTATATTATACACTAATGTTATTGCATTGTTTGTAAATATAAAGGCAATGCCCCTAAGATGTCAACCGCCAGAGAGCTATTTTCCACATAATAGTACAAATACTACTTTACAAGATGACGAGCATGGTGATCATGCTATTGAAGATGGAGTTCTTAATGATCCTATGGATGAAGATGACGTTACTGATACTAATGGTGAATAGGAGATAAATAGATTGCTACAAGACACATTTTATCCATTGGATGAAGACAACCTCCATGATTTTCATGATGTTCCTCTTCTCGAGAAGTCTCGAGAACCTCTTTATGAAGGCTCAACAAATAATATTCTATCTACTATATTGTTGTTGGTAAACTTGAAGGTTTTGAATGGTTTATCAAACACTTGTTTCACATAGAACCTAAGGTATGTAAAGTTCATTATTTTCCTCTATTTTTAGTGTTAATTAATTTGTAAATTAGGGACATGATTTTTTTATGACATATATTGTTTACAATTCACTTTTTGTCAATGTTGAAGATTGTTGGGTGAATTTCTATTACCACCATCAAATAATTTACCACACACAACTCAAGAGGTATTCTTGATTATAAAGGAAATTGGAGCGGAGTATCAATCTATTGATGCATGTCCTAATGATCATATTATATATTATGGATAGTATGCATCATAAAACAAATTCCCACAATGTGAAATTAGTAGATATCGAACTGATCAATTAACAAAAGAGTTCCCTCGCAAAGTTCTTTGTTATATTCCCATAATTCCACGTTTCCAACGACTATTCAGGTGCCAAAGTATAGCACAGTTTATGGATTACAATGCAAAGAACATAAGTGAAGATGGTGTTCTTCTAATTCCTATAGATGGTTCTGCATTGAAGAACATCGAAGAAAAATGGCCAATTTTTAAAGATGAACCTCGTAATGTTAGACTTTCAATGGTAGCTGAGCTTCGTTCTACTTACTTAGTGTGGCATGTTTTCATCATAAACAATAACCTACCTCCTTGGATGACCATTAACAGAGATAACACAATGTTGTGAATCATTATTCTAGGTATTTTTTTGAAAGTTGTAATTATATTATGTCATAAAGTTATTTGTTTAATTGCTGCATGAGAACACCTTTTATACGTTTGGACGGATAACTAAATAGCAATATTGTAGGTTTAAAGATATGAATGTATATATTGAGCCTCTTATTGATGATCTATTGAAGTTATGGGTTGGAATCACTATGTATGACATCTCTAGGCTAATAGGGCAGAAACAATTTCAGTTCCATGGAATACTTGCATGGACAATTCATGACACTTTCGGGTTAACACATTTTGTGGTATGTAAATTTATGTTGCACGTCATTAAAATTATATGTTTTAAGTTTAAAAACATGCATTTTGTTTTATTTTAAATTAATAATCCTTTGATGCAGCTATAACATTAATACATATATCTCACAGGTCTTCAAACAAAGGGAAAATTTGCATGTCCAGTATGTGGTCATAGGATAAAATCTCGTCGTTCAAGAAGTTTAGCAAAGGAGGTGTTCGATGAGTACATGCACTTCCTCTCTAAGAACCATAGGTACAAAACTATCGAAAAAAAATTCAATGGTAAAGAAGAGAATGCAAAGAAACCACGAAGATGACACCTCGCCTATGGAAGTTGGAATATAATAGACATCATCAAGGTATGCAAATTGTATATGTAGCATACAATATGTACTTCATGTAATATTATTATTTTTATATTTTTATTGAATCTTCTCTACCATGGGTGTCATGAACTATTGTTAATGTATTTTCGTTTATGTTTAATGAATGTATTTTAGGCATAAATGGGCTTCCACGAGGAATGAAGACTTATCCCATACAATTCAATAGGTTTCCTTACTATGAGCACCGACAAATAGCTCATTTGTTTGATACAATGCATATCGGTAAGAATGTAACAAAAATGATATGGTGGACATTAGGTGGAAGGTCAGACAAAGATAAAATTGGAAAAAATTGTGGTGACATTGTAGAAGCCAATCACTCATTTCAAAGTGTAATTATTTCCAATGTCAGAAATGGGAACTAGAATATTAGTCTTCCATGGTTATTGATAGAGCAACAAAGCAATGCTATAAAACAGGTCATTCAAAAAATAAGGTTTTCGATGGAATTTTTCATCGAACATAAAAAATATCTTAACCCAAAAGGTGATTTTGGCGGTGTTAAAACTCATGACTGGAATACATTCATTAAGGTAATTATTTACGTATATAATTTACATTAAGTAAATATTTTTAGTAATTGTTCTCTCCTATTTGGAAACATTAGATAATGATTTGATTTTTGCTATAGTACGTTCTACCTCTAGCTCTCCCAGATAGCTTTGATGGAAACATAAAACAAGTTATATATGATCTTGGTAAATACATGAGGTATGTAACAATTTTATATGCATGAAAAATGCTTGATGTTCTTTTGGTTGCATTTCTTATTGACATATTGTGTTTTAAAGCTTCGAACTTTAATATATATTATATGCCTCAATCTGGTTGATCATTCATGTTATTTTCTTGCATCTTTTGTAGGTGGATTTCATCCAAAGAAATCCATAAAGAAGATATTAGATATTGGAAGAGAGAAATTCCTCGTCTAATGTGTGAAATGCAGAAGTATTTACCTCCGACATTTTTCAATGCACAAGAACACTATCTCATACACCAAGTTGAGGAGATTGAATTGTGTGGACCTGTAAACTCAAGGTCAATGTGGATGGTGGAAAGACATTTGAAGTTATCAAAGGATTTTTTTAGAAAAAGAGCATTCCTCAAGGGTTATATGGTGCAGGGATATATGCTATATCAATCCATGGTGTACATTAGTCAGTATCTTCCAGATTTAGCAAAAAATAGCAATCTACCTCTCATTTGTCATGTCGACTCCATGAACAAATTTGAAGGGGAGGTCCTGTCGGGGAAAGGTAGAAAGAGGAAAGTGAAAGGTAAGGAGAATGGTGTACATTTTATTTATTATACAATTAATTTTTCGATTTATGTAATTTTTATTATTCCATCAGTATTTTAAGGTAAACTTAATTGCCTTTAAAGATAGCTAATTTAAAATTCTTGATTGTTTTTTTTCATATAGTTGGTTGCGTGTGGGATGCAATACATTTATACATTGAAAACAATCTTGATTGGATGGAGGAATGGATTGAACCATGTACAGAATACTATGGTACCTTAACATGGGAAAGGGTCAGTAAAATCATTAAAACAATGCATCGTAATCGAGAGGAATATCCCGAACTTACGCAAAGGGAAATTGATTTAACATGCAGTTTCACATTCTATCAAAATATTTCTCTTGTTTATGTCTTCTTATATACTTATTTATTGAGTCGTGCATGATTCATCTAATACATCACAATGCTATGTAGTGCAATGGTCATAATTTTTGCATACAAAAATTTGGATGACAAGAGGAAAACATTTGATTATGGGATAACTGTAGTTTTTCAAGTCACTAATGTTTCCTCTAGAAGTGACAGGAATCTAGAAGTATCTGAAAATAGGTACTATGGTTATTTGGAAGATATACTTGAGTGTGAATTTAATTCATTTAAATTAGTTTTATTTGAGTTCAAATGGTACGGTCGATGAGTGAATGAACGTGATCCTGAAAGAACTATTATTGAGCATGCCAATGGATTTACCATGGTTAATACAAGGGCACGTGAACCAGGTACAGATCCTTATTTTATACCAAGTCAATGTGAGCAGGTATTTTACTCAAAGGTTCCAAGTAAAGTAGGTTGGTCGTACATTATTATATACGATCCAAGAGGAATACCGTCCAAGTATAATGCAGTAGAGGAAGAAGACAATGTTGAAGAAGAAGGTGATGAAGATCAAGAGCAGTTAGATGTCGACATAGATGTGTCAGATGAAGAATTCGATCAAGAATTTGATCATCCAGAGGATGTAGCAGACAATGAAATTGACATTGATGATGAATATCTAACCGAAAATGACTTTGATAATTACAATGATATGAACGATCTTTTCAACGATAGCGATTCAGAACCAGATTACGATACAGAAGTTGAGTTATCTAAAGAAGAATCCAATTGACATTGTAGCAATGTTGGAATCTATGAGGTATGTGAGAACATATTTTTGCATAATGTATTATGTTTGAGACTATTTAGTTTTGTTTAAACCATCGTTATCATCATCGTCGTAATCACCATCATCACAATCTTCGTCGTCATCATTGTCGACATCATCGTCGTCGTCATCATCATCATCATCATCACAATCTCCATTGTCATTGTCATCATTATCATCATCATCATCGTCATCGTTGTCGTCATTGTCATCACCATCTTCGTCATCATCATCATCTTCATCATCAACCTCATCATCATCCTCGCCATCATCATCATCAGTAGCAATAGTAGCAACACCGTGAAAATCATCTTCATCATCATAATCATCCTCATCATTGATGACGATGATGATCGTAATTGAAATCTAGTTTATATATTTTGATTTAATTACTGTTATTTACATTTTCATGTATGTTGTCATATATTTCTATAACACATTTATTTTTAGATAGATTTTGTCGTGTTATGGGTAATTGAGAGTGATGTGAGGGGGGGAGGGGCCATAAGAGCTTACACCTTCATGTGGTTGGCCCTATTCAGTAAAGAATATTAAATTATTCTTGAACCAAAGAGAAGCTCATTAAGGGAATTCATAGTTATGATATTGATGATGATGATGATGATCATCATCATCATCATTGTCATGATCATTTTCATCATCATCTTCATATTCATCATCATCATCATCATCATCATCATCACAATCATCATCGTCATCACAATCATCATCATCATCATCATCATCATCATCATCATCATCATCATCATCATCATCATCATCATCAGTCATATTGATTCTTTGTTGGTTAAAATGGTCATGCAATATATCCTATGGTGCTTTATATAAAATTATCACTGAACGATTACTTATAGTAAGCGTATCAAAGACACAAAAATATCATTCCATTGGATATTATCATCATCATTAAGTTTACACGACCCAATGGTTTGTATTTATATGAAATATCACCAAATCTCTTGCATTTATAAACACACCTGGGTGTTAATGCACAAGATGGAACACTCACACAAAAACACCTTCATAACACTCACATAACAAGACGTCAACCTCCCACACAACTAGGATGGAAGAAGCAAGAGTGATCACCCTAAGTTTTGAAGTAGCACGAAAGAGACTAAGTTCACGTGAATAGTGAAGAGTTTATGTTAAAGACATACAACTTAGTCCTTATCCTTTATTAATTGATATTTTTTACTATTTGTAAATAAATTTAAATTTTACTTAATCCTATCCATGGACTTGTTATGAATAAACATAATTATTTTGGTTATTATCACTAAAAAATTATTAAAAAAAAGCTATACATTCCTACCATAGTTAGATTATTATATGATAATGATAACATAATTAAAATATGTATTACAATAATCTTTTTAATATAATCAATATTAATACTATTATTCCATTTATATATCACATAATCAAATCATTTATAAACATAATGCATTGACATCACTTTATAACCCATTATTATACATAACATTTTCATTCCATAGTTCCTTATCTTATCAAATTAATTTCTTCAAAAAAACATAATATCCAAACATTAAACATGTAGATCCCACCTGTAAGGTTATAAGCTGTCTTATCTATAAATTATCTATAAGGTTATAAGCTATCTCATCTATAAGGTTATATGCTATAAATCATAAACATCAATATGTATAAATAAGTTGAAATCTTATGAGGTTTAAAGATCTATAAAATATTATAACATAGAACACCTTTCATTTAATAGTTTCTAATACTCAATGACAAATGTTTAATAATGGAGTTGATAAGAGAGAAGTATAATATTGCTTATATTAAAGTTAAAATTGTAACAAAGTAAATCATTTAATTGGAGTTATTATATTTTAAATATAGACTAAATTTAAGAAAATTAATGGAAAAAATGGTTTCTTATATTTATTGAAATATTTATCATGCTAAGTATACATGAATGAATGTGATATCTATTATTGTTCTTTTTATTCAATTTTGGCTATGATCAATTGTATTTGTAGAAATTAAATGTGTCATTCCCTATCTATAAAAATAATATCTTAGGAGTTATGTTGCAATTATTTTATGACATGAACAAATAGACCAATTAACTTCAATAGTGGACAATGTGAGGATAAAACAATAATCCGAATCTTTGTGTAGTTTGTAGAGAGAGTCAATTGAGCAATAGATGTTTAGACGTATGATCCATGAGAGTGAACTTAATAGTAAAGTAGAGACATCACAATTCAAAGAGATATAATCACATAAATGTTAAATATTGTAGAACTTATACAATTCCTCATCATTACACTTGTTACAAGTTTGGGTTAATCATAAACTTGTGAAGAAACATTCATGCTCACTTATGTATGGAAATGGTTGTGGAGTTAATATTGTAATGGTATAAAAATTATAGAATTCACTAAAATATTCTTAGACAAATTTGATAATATGAATTAAATATTTATATGAGTCAAGACCGATGATGATGATGATGATGATGATGATGATGATGATGATAATGATACTAATGATGATGATGATGATTTTGATGAGGATGAGGATGATGATGATGGTGATGATGATGATGTCAATGATGATGATGATGAAGATGACAATTCTAATGATGATGATGGTGATGATGATGATGATGTCAATCCAGGATGATGATGATGATGATGGTGGTGATGATGATGATGATAAGGATGATGGTGATGATGACAACGATGATGATGTCAATGTAGGATGATGATGATGATGTCAATGCAGGATGATGACGATGATGATGTCAATGATGATGATGATGGAGATGATGATGATGATGATGATGATGCTAATGATGATGATGGTGATGATGATGTCAATGATGATGATGATGATAATGATGGTGATGGTGATGCTAATGCTGAGGATGATGGTGATGATGATGCCAATGATGATGTCAATACAGGATGATGATGATGACGGAGGTGATGATGTCAATGATGATGATGATGATGATGATGTAAATGATGATGATGATGTCAATGTAGGAAGATGACAATGATGATGTCAATGATGATGATGATGATGATGACGATGATGATGATGGAGATGATGATGATGATGATGATGCTAAAGGTGATGATGATGATGGTAATTATGGTGATGATGATGATGATGTTGAGGATGATGATGACGATGATGATGGTGATGATGATGTCGATGATGATGATGATGATGATGGTGATGACGATGATGAGGATGATGGTGATGATGATGATGATGATGCTAATGATGATGGTGGTGATGATGATGTCAATGATGATGATGATGATGATGACGATGATGATGATGGTTATGATGATGATGATGTCGATGATGATGATGATGATGATGCTAATGATGATGATAATGATGCTAATGAGGATGATGATGATGAAAATATGGTGATGAAATAGAGGTAGTGTAGGCACAGAGTTTTGAGATCATTTCAAGCCTAGTAGTAGACTAGTAGTTGTTCTTTTTTGCTATAGTCATAGTTGTTGACAAATTGTCACACTTTAGATTGCTTGGGGACTCGAAGGTCAGAGTCACATCATGATGGCTAGTGCCTTGTAGTAATCAATAATTATTGGTCATATTGCACAACTTAGCAATGAGTGCATGACATGAGTGAGTGATTATAATTTATCAAATTTCCAATATTGTGAATGATGAGTTGAACTTTATAGCATAGGAATTTCAACATCTTGAGAAATTTATATGGATGGGTAATTTCAAATGTTTCCCTTCTTTTGAAATGTTAATATAATGTGGAAAACGTGGCATAAGAGTCAAATGTTGAAGTTATTATAGATTCATATTTTAAAAGGTTGCATCATTTTAAAAAGTTGTGTTATTTCAAAAATTATAACATTCTATATATGACTATGACTATATAAAATTAAAACATGACTATATATTTTCTATATACAACATGAGTTTTCAAAAATTACACATGACTATATATATACCTACATGACTATATATTTGCTTTTTAAAAACATAGTGTTGCAATGTATGCCTTTAAACTCACATTATCACCTGTTTAGAACAATTTCATTTGTTGAGAAAAATTGTTAGATTTTTAACATTTAAGCTATATGATCTTAGGATATTATCTGAGAGAATAACAAGCACAACAATCAATCACAAGAGATAATGAACACAAAGATTTTCCTTGGAAAAACCATAAAGGAGAAAACCCCGCAACTTCCTTAGAGATAGAATTAGGACCAAAAGTAAAACCCAAAGATAGTAAGATGATCTCCTAACAGCAGTAGTCTCTCTCTCTCTTGTCCCAACTTCTTCTTTCTCTCTCAGTTATGTGCTACAATTGAGTGTGAGTGAATGTGTCTTAAATAGAGAGGCTCCCTCTCTATTTATACTAATTCCTGACTTGACAATAACTCACTAGGGCCGACTTCTCTAGGAGAGTCTAATAATCCTAGGGCCCCACAACTGTGAGGACTTTAACCCTTGATCGATAAGGAGGGTTACACTCTATGACTTTACATGACTTGTTTACATTATTAAATATCCCGATAGGAACATAGGGCATGACATGACTCAATTACATTACAGATACTTCCCGATAGAAACATCGGGGTACAATACATAAGATATACAAGTGAATACATTTTGAAGTTACAAATACATCAACATTCCCTCTTAACTAGGAAGGTATTCTCTTGATACAATTTATCAGCACAAGTCTTCTTCTCCGTATCATCTGGATCATCATCAATTCACCTTCATCTTCAAGTATAGATTATCACTTGATCTGGATCATCACTAGATCATCATCAAGTCTAGATCATCACTTGATCTTGATCATCCCTAGATCATCATCAAGTATGGATCATCACTTGATCTGGAGCATCAATGGATCATCATCAAGTTTGGATCATCACTTGATCTAAATCATCATTGCTAGATCATCACTGGTGACATCTCAATTCTACTCATCACAGGAAGTTCTACATAGCCATCCCTTTTTCATGCTGGTTGTAGGCCTAGCCTTCATGTAGGTCTTCATCGTATTCAACACTTAGATATGACCATGGAATGAACCATGTTAGAAAGGCACGCCCAACACTTACATATGACCATGGGAGGAACACATCCAAGAACCATGTAAAAAAGGAATGCCCATCACTCACATCTGACCATGGGAGGAACACATCCAAAACCCATGTCAGAAAGTCCCAACACTCACATCCAACCTCATGTTGTCAAAAAGGATCTGCACTTACATCCAACCTCATATTGTCAGAAAGAATCTACACTTACATCCAACCTCATTTTGTCAGAAAGGCTATGCACTTACATCCGACCTTATCTTGTCAGAATGGATCTGCAATTACATCGGACTTCATCTTATCAGAATGGATCTGCACTTACATCTGATCATATGGGAACACATCCCGCAATCACATCAAAATGGCTCTACACTTATATCTGATCATGTGGGAACACATCCCTCAATCACACCGGAATGGATCTGCACTTATATCTGTTCATGTGGGAACACATCCATCAATCACATGGGAATGTATTTGCACTTATATCTAATCATGTGGGAACACATCCCTCAATCACATCAGAATGGCTCTGCACTTATATCTGATCATGTGGGAACACATCGCACAATCACATCAGAATGGATGTGCATTGATCATGTGGGAACACATCCCACAATCACATCAGAATGTCTCTACACTGATCATGTGGGTAAACATCCCATAATCATATCATAATGTCTCTGCACCGATCATGTGGGAACACATCCTATAATCACATCATAATATCTCTACACTTACACCTGACCATGTGAAGGTCAGCCTTCCACCATGTCATAAAGGCCAACGGACACATCAATTCCCTTTGGAGGGAACCTCGATCTGGAGAACACCAAGCTTCTCCCTAATGTACTCAAACTTCACTCTGGCTAATGGTTTGGTCAACACATCAGCTATATTCTCATCTGTCGCAACATATTGGAGCTTTACTGCTCCTCTTTGCACCGTATCCATGATATAGTGATATTTTATCTCAATATGCTTTGACTTGTCATGGAACATTGGGTTCTCCGATAGCTTCACACATCTCTGGTTGTCACAATATATACAAGTAGAATCCATCTGTAGATCAAATAAATTAGATAGTAGCTTTCTCAGCCATACTTCCTCACAAATAGCCGAACAAGCTGCAACATACTCTGCTTCGATTGTGCTCAGTGCCATACAGGATTGCTTCCTGCTAAACCAGGAGATCACACTTGATCCCATACTGAATCAAAACCCTGAAGTGCTCTTTATATCAATGGAACTGCATGCCCAATCCATATCCACACAACCTTCCAGGTTAATCTTCTGATCCACCTCATACTTGAGCCAATAATCAATTGTAGCCTTCACGTACCTCTGAATATGCTTTGCAGAAACCAAGTGAACATGTCTCGAATCCATCAGGAACTGGCTCAATGTGTTCACAGCAAAGCAAATATATGGTCTCATATTCGTCAGGTACATCAAGGACCTAATCATCTAACGATACATCATAGCATCAACCGATTCTGATGAAGCATCACTCAAAATCTTTAGGTTTAATGCCATAGGTGTGTTCATGGCCTTGTAGTTCATCATCTCGAACCTCTTCAGGATATTTACTACATACTTCCCTTGTCCCAGGGAAATTCCATCTACATTCTTTCACACCTCCATGCCTAGAAAGTAGTGCATCATACCCAAGTCCTTCATTTCGAACTCGGCAGCAAGCTTCCTCTTTGTATCATCAATAAACCCATCCTCACTTGTTACAAATATATCATCTACATATATTAGGAGTATCATTGGGTTCCCTTCTTCAACCTTGTAGTAAAGGTTGGAATTCGCTTTACTCTTGGTAAAGCCCAAACTAGATAGGAAGCTGTCAATCCTACCGTACCATGTCCTGGGTTCCTGTTTCAAACCTTACAGGGATTTCTTTAACTTACACACATGAGTCTCTCTGTCATGTGTCTCAAAACCGAGTGTTTGCTCCACATATACTTCCTCTTATACTACACCATTCAAGAAAGATATCTTGACATCCATCTGGTGTACTTTCCATTTCATTACTGTAGCTAAAGTAAGTACTGATTTGATGGAAGTATATCTGGCTATAGGTGCAAAGGTTTCTTCATAATCTATTCCTTCTTTTTGGGAGAAACCACGAGCCACAAATCTTTCTTTATATTTCTCTATGCTACCATCGCATGCTTGATCTTATAGATCCATTTGGAAGTTACAATAGACTTACCCTTTGGTCTTGGGAAGACATCCCAAACATCATTCTTCATGATTGATTGATACTCTTTGATCATAGCATCCTTCCATTCTTTCTTTTCTGTTGCTTCTTCATAGTCGGAAGGTTCTTTATCAATGAAGTCACATAATAGGGCTGCATAATTGGAGTAGGACCTGGTTCTTTTCCTCTCTCTATGTATCTCTTTTGGAGCCCCATATCTTTCTGCACCTTGGATAGCTTCTCGTACCCATGCAGGTTTCCTCTTGTGAGTATTGTTCTCCTAAGGTGGATCTATAGGTTCTTGAGGTTATTCTACTTCTCTATCTTCTTCTTGAGTTGCATCATTCATGGTTATGTCATGAATTATGGGACTTTTGTTTCTTCAGGTTCTTCAACAGGTCTCTTTCTGGATTTGTTGTAAGATGAGTCTTCGTCAAATGTTACATCCCTGCTGATGTCGACCTTCTTGAATCCTGGGAAGTATATTCTGTAAGCCTTCAAGCTTTCAGAATATCCCACAAATATACCCTTCTTTCCTGAAGTATCTAACTTTTTCCTCTTTTCTTTTGGAATGTGTATGTACACTTGACAACCAAATATTCTGAGATGACTGATTTCTGGTTTCTTGCCGAAAAACACTTCTTTAGGTGTCTTGTTCTCGAGTACTCTATGTGGAGTACAGTTCTGTACATACACAGTTGTCCTAGCAGCTTCTGCCCATAGATGCATGGGAACATCTTGATCATGAAGCATTTCCCTTGCAGCTTCCATGATCATTCTATCTTTCTTTTTGCAAACCCTTTTTGTTTTGGATTATATGGAGTGGTCAACTCCCTCTTAATCCTTGAATATTTGCATAAATATTTGAATTCTTTTGATGTGAATTCTACGCCATTGTCTGATTGAAAAATATTGATCTTCTTCTTTGTGTATTTTTCAATCAAGGATTTGAATTCCTTGAACTTGCTAAATACTTCATCTTTGTTCATCATGAAGTATATTTATGTCTTCCTAGAAAAATCATCAATGAAAGAACCAAATCTTGTTCTGCTTGGCCCTTTAATATGTATAGTCCTCCCTCTTGTTCTCCAATTACTACTGTATCGTCAATATTCTTTCCTTTTGGCCACATGAGAACTTGTCCATTTATAAATGCAACTCTCATGCCTTTTGAATCTAATGTAGAGATGGAGAGAAGGTTCTTCTTTAGTCCTGGGACAACTAGGACATCCTTTATTTTCATAGACTTTCTAGAGTCTAATTTGTAGGAGGATTCTCCACTACCTTTTATTGGATACTAGTAGTCATCCCCAAGTTTCACCTTGTGGGGTGATTCATGTTCTGATAGTTTCACAAATGATTCTTTGAATCCTGTCATGTGTTTGGTAGCCCCATTGTCTATAATCCAATCATTGCTTCCATGTGTGATGTTTCCTGTGAGAGTGAAAATAAAAACATATTCTTCATCACTTGAAGAATCATCACTGTCTTGTTTGACTCTCTTCTTGGAGGGCTCATCATCTTATGCAACATGAGCATGATGTATTTTCTTGTTTCCCTTCCTCTTGTGATATCTATATTTGTTTCTAGGACAATATCTTGCAAGGTGTCCTCTTTCATCACATGTATAGAAAATGTATTTATACAAATCTTTGTTAGATTTTATAGTGTTTTTCTTCTGGCGAGAGTGCTTACCTTTGTGATGGTCTGTTATGCTTTTCTTGGATTGTACTGTGAGAGCTTGATCTTCACTTCCCATATTTTCTTCTCATGCTAATATTTGAGCTTATTCTTGTGAGAATTCCTCCCAAAGTCTACTAAACTTGATTAGCTTATTTCTGGCACAGATCCCTTGAATGAAATAGTCCCATGCCCTAGGAATACCATTCAAGGTGGTCATCACAATTTCTACATTCTCTACTTCTTCATCTACCGCTTGAAGTTGTTCCTTGATATGAGAGACCCTTGTAAAGTAAGACTGTATGGTCTCCGCATTCTGGATCTTTACATTCTTCAATTGGTTTCTTAGAGTCATCTTCCATTTTATGTTCT
Source organism: Pseudotsuga menziesii (assembly GCA_001517045.1). Lineage (NCBI taxonomy): Eukaryota > Viridiplantae > Streptophyta > Pinopsida > Pinales > Pinaceae > Pseudotsuga > Pseudotsuga menziesii. The sequence continues at coordinate 89,021 of LPNX010572315.1, forward strand.
TCCCTTCAAATAACTTGGTTAGGGAATCAAACATCTCTTTAGGTGTATTTAGGAAGGACACGTGTGGTATGAGGTGATCCTTGATTGAATCAGCAATAATACTCTTAGACATGACCAATTTATTCTTGTGTAAGGCCTTAGCCTCATCTCCCTCTGGAACTAGAACCTCTTCATTGATGTAAGAGTCCAACTCATTTTCTTCCAGGACCAGGGAGATCCTATACTTCCAGGATCGGAAGTTATCAGCTCCCTCAAGATTTTCATCAAGCTTGGTATGATGAGACATCTTAACAAGTAACCTCAAATGGAAATACAAAAGATTTATATATTACCAGTTTAAGATGTCGAAACTGGATCTGGAGCTGAATTTTTGCAGAGTTGGTTTTCTGGTTCAGGAGCAGATTAGGGTTTGACTTTCCTCGAGTTATACCAAACCAAAAACTTTGATATTGATCTCTAAACTTTAATTTTGGGGAGGATATCAATCCAGGCCTAGGATCACTCAAAAATTCCACTTCTCTGGAAATCCCTAATTTCCCGCAGTAGTGTCGGGTCAAAAACTAAAAATGATCAGAATCAGATTCTGCTTCAACATAAATATGCACCCTAGAGAGGAGGGTCATCCTAGCCTCCTTTTTCTTAAAATATGTAGAAAGAGATAAAAAAAAAGTAGGAAGCCCTAGCTTCAGTAGCTGCACAGTGTCTTTTTCTCAGGTTAGCTCTGCTACCATGTTAGATTTTTAATGTTTAAGCTATATGATCTTAAGATCTTATCTGAGAGAATAACAAGCACAACAATCAATCACAAGAGATAATGAACACAAATATTTTCCTTGGGGAAACCATAAAAGAGAAAACCCTGCAGCTTCCTCAGAGATATAATCAACACTAAAATTAAAACCCAAAGACAGTAAGATGATCTCCTGACAGAAGTAGTCTCTCTCTCTCTTGTCCCAGCTTCTTGTTTATCTCTTAGTTATGCACTACAACTGAGTGTGAGTGAATGTGTGTTAAATAGAGAGGCTCCCTCTCTATTTATACTAATTCCCAACTTGACAATAACTCACTAGGGCCGGCTTCTCTAGGAGAGTCTAATAACCCTAGGGCCCCATAACTGCGAGGACTTTAACCCTTGATCAATAAGGAGGGTTACACTCTATGAATTTACATGACTTGTTTACATTATTAAATCTCCCGATAGGAACATTGAGGCATGACATGACTCAATTACATTACAGATACTTCCCGATAGAAACATCGGGGTACAATACATAAGATATACAAGTGAATACATTTTGAAGTTACAAATACATCAACAAAAATTAAGGATATTTGTGTGCACATTATTTGGAGGCGGAGGTGTCTCTCTATAAAAGGGACATCCTAAATTATGCACTTTCATACTCTATTGGCTCTATCTTGATCTTTTCATGTTTTCTCCTTTGCCTTTCAACCCTTCCCTGTCATTTGTTGTTGGAGGTCAAAGTCAGGATTTGGTTTTAAACCATTGCATGTCAGGTGCTACGTGAGGTCGAAGTCGAAGTCATGATCTGTGATTTTCCTTTGCCTTTTCCTTTGTTGCATGAGGTCGAAGTCATGACTTGTGAAGTGCTATGTGAGGTCGACATTTGCTGCCGGAGGTCACACAGAAGAGGAGGATTAATTTGCACAGGCAGGGGAAGCTTTGTTCAGGCAGAGGATGGTTTGGAGTGGTCCGAGGATTTGCAGAGCTCACGCAGAGGCTGACAGCATGCCCCCAAATAGGTGAGTACCCTGATTTGATATTATAGGAGATCAGAGTTAAGGAATGTATATTAAAGTAGAGTTAAGTAATCTAGGAGGAGGGGTGAGGATGTAAATCCGACGGGATAGGATAATCCGTAGGTTATATAAATTGAGTCAGATGGGAAAACATAATAGTATATCATTTATTTGATAGTTCACATAAAAATTTGATAATTACTTGTTTTTCAAGAAAATACCATTGATTAAGTCACATGACCTTAGGAATTGGGTGAGGTTGTAAATGTCACAATCTATTATATCCACTTTCCCCTTGAACCCTTTCATATTATCATTTATTTTGGTGAACTACACCTTCATATCAAAAATTTATTTAGGTAAACATGTGTATTTGGGTCTAGTATAGGGGACTTCTGCCCTTTGGCCTGTTCTCTTTCACTTAGTGGGCCATTGTGCCTTTTCTTGTTGTACTTGTTCCCATTAAAAATGATGGCATTTTTTAACATTTAAGAGGTAAGGTTTTTTATGAAAGATTGGATTGATGGATGACCTAATCTCTTTTTACAACTCTATGTGCAATTTGGTGGAATCCCATAATAAAAAAAATAGAATGTGTGTTGGGATATCCTCAGCAAGAAAACATCATCAAAGTCTTGGCCACTTAGAATATACTTTAGGCATTTGGTTGACTGTATTTTGGACAACAATGAAGGGAACCTAAACTGTGGTAAGAGCACGTTTTAAATTGAATATTTAAATGTCGTATCTGCCTTATTTCATATGTAAAAAAATAGTGTTGTTAGGTCATCCCTAAACTATGTTGGTTTGATAGAAAAGTATTAATAAAGGTTGAAATCCTACAACAAGGCCTAAGGTTTGAGGTATGAGGCACATGGTTTGAGGTATGATTGAGTGTCATTTCCTTTTTACTTGACGCATTGTATTTTTGAACATGAGTTTTCAAAAGGACATCATGTTCACACAAAAAAACTATGGGAGGATCCCTTGATTAGGAATTGTCACCATGATCTCCTTGAATAGGGGTGGGATTATATGCTACCAATTGCCATTGTGATGGAGGAAAAATATTGTTTAGGATAGCTTGTTGTGATGTGGAACTCCATTGAACCACATGCTTATGAATTTCCTCAATGTGAATACACTGGTATGTGAGATGGTCTCATTTGTAAATTATGCAGGGAAATCAAGTGGTGTGCTTTCCTTCCCTCCTTGGGTAGTATAATTTATGGTTGGATTGACCTTTTTCCCATCATTAGTTTTCTTCTTACACCTTAATGATTACCATTACTATACAAAACATATTGAGGAAGTAAATATGGGGTAGAGGAAGTAGCAAAATCCCTAATATAAGTGAAATATCCTTGGATGTACCAATCCCCTATAATATTTATAATTTCCCTAGCTTCTTTTGAAAGTCTAGGGGCTGGTTGGTTGCAGATAATGGAGTATAGAGGGTCCATGAAATAGTCATGTATTGAATTGAAGTGCTTCTTGAAATTTGAAGCCCACAATTCACTACAATACACATGTACAAGGATCATACTAGGGTTCTAGTCCCAACCCATTAGAGGAAATAAATTCATAGAACAAACTTAATCAATAAAAAGGCAAGGATGTAAAAGCCTTGTTTTTCACTCCTCGGTAATCTTTTATCACTCTCACAGTGTTTGGGATATTGAAAGATATGGTATGCACCCAATTGAATACCTATCATATTTCAGCTGAGTGGTGAGCTAATGGAATTTAACAATCATGGTAGCTAAAAATCGATGCATATATGTGAAGTATTGTACTAGGTATATCTGATTTTCCTTTTTTGTGAAAGCATTCTCTTCATCCTGCCATTATTTGATGAATTCAACCAAGTTAGGGTTTTCTTCTCTAAAGCTTTACATGAACTGTTTACTTAGTATACCTTCAAGCTTTCATAGTTTATACATCCGACCAATAACATCCATATCACATCATCATTATAAGGTGTTATCTCTAGGATTTTTCACCTGTTTATTTTTAAATTTTTTATTATGCTTTGTTTTTATTGTTTTTAGTTTTTCTTTGTTTTATATTTTATGATTGATTGATTGCCATTAGGGTTCCTTTTGTTACCTAAAATCATTAAAATATTCATTCATTAGTCATGAGCCCCTGTATCTGCAAAAAAGTATATGTTATATGATGAATTCTTATACCTGGCAGCACATGGCTAGATTGCCTTCTATTGATCCTAACACCAGGACTATATTTATCTGTGGGTATCCAAATGTGGGCCTCAGATTTAAGGAAGCAGATGAGCGGTTAAAGAAAATTGGACCAAATGTCCCAATGGGAAATCTCTATTCACCTTGGTGGGAACTCTTCTGGAATGCATTATGGCATCCCTTCAATATCATTCTCTTTGTCTTGGCTGCATTTTGTTTTGTGGCAGATGACAGAGCCAATGGAAGCATTATGGTTGTTATGGTCATCAGGAGTGTTAGTCTTAGGTTTTACCAGTAGTTTAAAGGAAGCTTTGAAGATATCTGAGCTAGTCAGAGCTTCAACCTTATGTGCTCGATGTGGTGAAAAAGGCAGAGACTTTAATGTTGGAGAAAGGAGAAAATAAGGAGTATCTCCCTATTGAAGGTTTTGCTGCTTTTAATAAGGAAACTGTGGAGTTGTTGCTGGGAGCTGACAATGAGGCAACCAAGCAAGGACGGGTGGCAACTGTCTAAGGCTTTTCAGGAACTGGTTCTCTTCGCCTTGCTGCTGCCCTTATTCAAAGATATTTTCCTGGATCACAAGTCTTGATTTCTTCTCCAACTTGGGGGAATCACAAGAACATTTTCAATGATGCTGGGGTTTCATGGTCAGAATATCGATACTATGACCCTAAAACTGTAGGACTAGACTTTGAAGGGATGATTGCAGACATTAAAGCTGCACCAAGTGGTTCTTTTGTGTTGCTTCATGGTTGTGCTCACAATCCTACTGGAATCGATCCAACTACTGAGCAGTGGGAGAATATCACTGATGTCATTCAGGAAAAGAATCTTACTACTTTCTTTGATGTTGCTTATCAGGGATTTGCAAGAGGTAGTCTTGATGAGGATGCATCATCTGTGAGACTGTTTGTAGCTCGTGGGATGGAACTTTTTGTTGCTCAGTCCTACAGCAAGAACTTGGGTCTCTATGCTGAACGGATAGGAGCTATTAATGTTGTGTGCTCGTCATCAGATGCCGCAATAAGGGTGAAGAGCCAACTTAAAAGGCTTGCGAGACCAATGTATTCAAATCCTCCTATTCACGGTGCTCGAATTGTGGCAAATGTTGTTGGTAGCCCTACTCTTTTTAATGAGTGGAAGTCAGAAATGGAACTTATGTCGGGAAGAATCAAGGGTGTAAGGCAGCAACTCTATGATAATCTTTCTGCAAAGGATAAGAGTGGGAAAGATTGGTCCTTTGTTCTCAGACATATTGGCATGTTTTCCTTCACGGGTCTTAACAAAGTTCAGAGTGAGAGTATGTCGAATAAGTGGCATGTCTACATGACAAAGGATGGACGTATCTCTTTGGCTGGGCTGTCTCTATCCAAATGCGAGTATCTTGCAGATGCCATAATTGACTCTTACTATAATGTCAGTTAAACAACATGAATATATCAAAGCCTAATATCAATTCCAAGTTCAGTGTTGGTGATACCATTGTGTGCGCTCTAAACCTTAAAAGCAAGCCTCTGGCTGAACTTTTCTTTCAAAAGAATGGGACACAGCTAGGAATAGCTAAACGATTTGACTCAGGTCCTAAGGGTCTGGAAATCACAGACAGCCCCCTTAAGAAATTATCTTGGGAGTCGACAATATTTCCACATGCGCTTTTGAATTGGAGTGATGCACTTCAGGATGGGAATGGGATAATTGGCCCTCAATTTAGTAGTAAGAAAGAATGTGAACTACCTGGGCCGAGAACTGGACAAAGGATCATCCAGATAAGCGATATATGATTCTTGGGACAAATTTAGCGCTTGAGCAAATGAAAGTTCCAGGGTTGCTGCGAAAACACAATTATGGGGAATGGTTTGATCGTTTGATGGATAGAGCTACTGGAATATTTAATACACTATTAGATAGAGCAAATAAAATAGCTCGCAATTACATCCTAGATCAAACCAATGTTTATAAAAGTGCCTGTAAACGCAAACTAAGAGCGTTTTGTGGACTATCACAAAATTACAGTTGTTGTCTTCCCTCTTCCTCAAGAGATCAAAGTAAGAGAAGCTAAGCGTTTTAAGGAAATGGAAAGGAAGTCCCGGCAGATGTAGTAAATGAAATGCTAGCAAATTTTGTTCTACCAACAAGCAAGGACAAGCTTGATAATACAGATGGGTGAGAATGATGAGGACGCCAACATAGAAGAAGGATCAGATTTCCAGATAGCAGTGTATTGGTAGCAGAGCATTTCGAATTTGAAAGCAGCACTTTCAGTATTTCCAGGAATTGAGTTGGCAATTTGATCGCATCATCTCCAGATTATTAGGGATTTGGTCAATATCTTCCAGCAGCGTTTAAGCATTCAATGATACAGGTGGCAGACCTCATTGAAGAGGTAGAGGAGCAAATAATTTGAAGAATCTATTCCAGATGTTAGAGCATTCGAAGGCCCAAAATCAGCAGTCGATTAACATTTTAAGGGGCTGGAAATCTTCTAGATTCAAAAATATTTATGCCTTGAATTATGCTTAAACCAGAATAGATGATTCGAATATACCCATTCCAGATATATTGCAAATCTAGGAACAGAATTCGATTCCTAAGAGGCTGATATCAGCTCTTATCTTGTAAATTGTTATAAATTGAATGTTTTGGATGTAAGAGAGGGAGGTCCTAGCTAAGGTCTCGACTGAGCAGAGAAAAAGTGAGTTCTTCCTTTCAGGAGAACACAGGGGACTGTAGGTTGGCAGTTTTGGGAGCAATGCTTGATGATTTTTAAGCACATCTATGTAGCATGAACTTTTTGCAGCTTCAAACAGGTTCTGTTTATGAATGAAGTATGATGATGATTTGTTTCTGTAATGCATGAATTGTTTCTCTGGTAATTTTGTTAAGTATATGGTCATTCATATTCCATTACTGTAATTCTTATCAAGAGAAACAATTATCTTTATATATTTATACACAGTAACTGTTTCACTTCATGTTTTCAGGATCATAGAATCCTTAATTTTGAATGCTGTATTGTATTTTGTGTTATATGGTTTCTACAGTTTTTCTTGCAGCCCTCATTGATTTACCAGCCTATCACATGCTTTGATCTTCTTATGAACACCTGTATTTACCCATCTGTGATATGTACCGGCTCTGTTCATTGTAAATTGTGTGATGTTTTGATTTCATTCCTAAACTTTGAAAACTGTACAAACAAGTAATACTAGCCTAGTGCCTTCTAGTACTGTGAGGTTCTTTTAGCCCTGGTTTGATACCAGCTTGTATTTTTAATTTCATTGCATTTGATTTTTACATTTTCAAACAAAGATTTCCTTAAGCTTGAATCCCGTAGTCTAGGTTCAAATTTAGGGATAACATCTTCTGGCGCCGTTGTCAGGGACGGACAAAGGAAAGGATATCTTCACCGGGAAAGAACGACAAAGATCGGATCCAGCTCTTGACGGTGGACAGGAGCAGGGTATTAGTTGGAATACAAATTTATTCACCGGTCGAATCCATTGGTTTCAAAATGCAAGATTCAGTTACTGAGCAAGTTACTTCCTGTACCAAGACTACCGGGGTTGAGGTAGATCATGTTTTTCTTCAATATTTTCGAGAATGGATGAGTATGTCTTCTGTTGATGAATTAAACAAAGAGTTGTCTTCTTTTTTAGATTCTGATAACATTTCAAGTGAAGAAGATAAAATTGATTTTTTGAAGAAGATTTTTAAAGCATTTGAGTTAGAGTATGAAAGTTGGTTGTTAGAAAAGACTTCTCAAGATGACAATATTACTGCTGTTGTTCCAAGCATTTTTAGGTGCGTGATTTGGAATGAAGAATTAAATCTGCATATCTTAGAAAGTAGAAAGTGGTTTTCAAATGATTGTGAAGAAGATGGTTTTATGGAGATAGTGAGGTCAGAGTTTATCCATAGGAAGCTTGCTTATCTTCAAGAAGAAATAGGGATATCTGATCAAAATACGGTTTTAAATTATTTTTATGATCCCGTAGCTGACTACATCAAGGAATTTATCAATTCAAGGTTTCATTATACATTATATGAAAAGTCTGAAAATCAAAATTGCAGACATATGATGATTGTTGTTCCTGTCTTCATTTTGCCACTACTACATTTTGACCAAAAATCCGACGGCCGTCATGTCGGATTTTCGACACTTCCCTCTCGCATGTTCGACACTTTGATTTTTTGTTAAGCGTCGGAAACTTGTCGTCGGGTTTCCGACACCTAAATAACCGTCGGTTAAGCGACACCTAAGTAACCGTCGGTTAAATTTAAAGCGTCGGTTAAGCGACGGAATATCTTCGACAGTGGTGAAAGTTTTTTAAGAAAATAGCCTTCATGCTGTCGGTTAAGCGACAGAAGGACCGTCGGATCTTAGGACGAAACGTGGAAAAAACGACAGATATCTACAAAAAGCGTCGGAAAAGAGACAGTTTACAGCGTCGGAGTTGCGACGGATATCTACAAAAAACGTCGAAAAAGCGACAGTTGAAAGCGTCGCTTAAGCGACGGCTGTTGAATTTTTTTTTTTTTTAATATTGTGAAAATATTGTGCCAGTACCATCGGAGTGAGATTTTACCCTTGTACCAAACTTGTGAGTAGTTTTGGGCAGCATTGTTCTCCCGTGTAGCTATAGGAATGTTGGTGACTATGAGGTCCCCACTTCTTTGCACTTCTTTGCAGTAAATGGCCAAAGTATTGAAGAAGCGATGAAAATAATTTAATCCTACTCTGAATCAGAATCAGAGGAGCGTGTAGTGCTGTCAGCCACCATGAGAATCATAGTGCATTTTTTCTCCTGAGTTTTGATATTGTTTTTGGTCTAGGCCATTCAATGATAGCCTTAATCTTGTTTGGGTCCACCCTAATGCCTTATTCAGAGATAATAAACCCCAAATATTCAAATTCTCTTCTCCCGAATGCCCATTTTGACATATTAGTGTAAATTTGATTTTCTTCCAATGTCCTAAAAACTTTCTCCACATGCCTAA
>LPNX010572349.1:0-70026 GCA_001517045.1 Pseudotsuga menziesii
TCAATTGCACAATTTATGGTCATATATGATTTCTTATAAGTTGGAATTTTTTTCATTTTTGGTGATTTATTATGGGGTTTGAAGTAAGGTTAAGCTGACTAAGAGCGATTTTTTTTTTATTAGTTAGCATTCCAAAACTACAAAGCACAAGTTTTGGGAGTGTCAATATGACATAAAATGTTTGAGTTGCATATCGCACTTGCGATATATCGCATATGCGTTTTGTAAATTTACATATTGCATATGCGATATATCGCATATGCGTTTTGTAAATTTACATATCGCATATGCGATATATCGCATATGCGATATGTAAAATTACAAATCGTGAATGCGATATATCGGATATGCGAAATAGATTTCCATGAACCTTACCCTTGTGTTTGGGCTCGAGTTATTCCGAACGTGCCATCAATAACGCATATGCGTTCTTGATTTACACTTCGGAAGTGCGTTTCTGATTTCCTAAGTGGCACCAAAAAGTGGAACCAATTTCGTGCGAGCGCCCATGACACAAATTTCTAAAATGTTTTCCCTCGGAAAAAATAATAAAATATACAGACCATTTGATTTAAAATTTAAGTCACATAATAAACAATATCAGAAAAATATGAAGAAAATTCACAGTGGAAAACTACTCGAAGTAAAAGATCTTAGCAAGCAATGTTGAACATGTTCAAAGATAAGGTCATGAGTTGGGATCACCTTAGTAGGAAAATTTATCCTTGTAACTTCAGATGGATGGAATGCATGCCACGTCCTTTTATTTGTACAAATGCAATGCCATGTGTTGATCTAATCATGAAGATAGAGTAGTGAGACTGTTCAAGAGTGAGACCCTACTAGAGATTAGAAATCTGAAGAGGTCATTCATTTTGTTCCCAATGTTGATGAGAATGCATTCCAACTCTATGGTGCACATGTTAACGACATGGATGGAGTTCTTGAGTTCATATTGCACATTGAAAAATGACTTGGATGTCGTGTTCAACAGTTTGGGAGCTCATAGTTAAGCAATTCAAAATTGTTTAACTAAAAGAAATTAATAATGTGCTATATACATACATATAAACACAATATTAAAGGCATGAACACAAATCAATAAATAATTTTGTTTTTTCATGCAATTCATGATCATCGAGGTCATTCATATGTCAATGCTATGGGGGCATGACATGATGTGAGTGCCCAGACACAATATGGAAGAAATGCATGCAACACTTTGTCAGTGATACGTGTTAGCATGATACAATACCAGTATGGGAAAATGACATCTTGCATGGAAAGGAGCATTCACAACATGACAGGTACATAGATATCTAAAGAAGTGGGAAAGATAGCAGAGGATGTAGCGCACACCAGATGGTAGAGAGCCAGAATAGAAACAAAGGCGTTGATTTTATAGGAAAAGGTCATTGCGTCAAAAGCGGAGGTGTAAGCAGAAATTGGGACAATTCCAAACCCCTCGATTTGGTTATGCATGTGGGAGTGGTAGGAAGATATTTCTTCTTGTAAGTATGGATTTTATTTGCATGTCAACATTGTAGGATTAACTATCAATTAGAGAGCATCAATTTTTGCTACACTTTTTGTGTGCACAACGGTTCTTGGTTTCCTGTATTTTCTTGGAGAGGAGCTATTTGCATGCAGCTTTTAGTTCTCATAGAAATCATACACTAAAGTTTTAACTATATTAGATCTTCATACAAACAACTTCTGTCTAAGAGGGCCTCTTGAGATCCAGCAGATGGTTATGCTTACCTCAAAAGTCAGCCAATGTTGGTATGTTATTCTTTTAGTAATAAATAATTGATAGTTAGCAAAGACTTGTTTCTCATGATTCTAATTTGTAGTCATGATGTGTGATTTCATCCTCAAGTGTTTTCATCATGGGAGGCGGCGAAGTCTCCATAGCTCGAGAGGTATCACGACACAAGAATGTCAAGAAAGCGGTGATGTGTGACATCCATAAGGTCTAACCGCATGTCTTCATTAATTTATGGTTTTTTTGCTTTTATTTTGAATATTTCTGAACTTAAATAAAATGTTACTTCGAGGATGTTGTTGATTTTTGCCACAAATACATTGGTGTGAACATAGAAGCGTTTTGCAGTTCTCTCTTTGACTACATTATCAATGATGCTAGGTAACCAATTTTTAATGCTTCATTTTCTTAAGTTCCTGCTAAATTTTAAAGCTTTAATCGAAATTCTTCGACGCGGGGTTGTGCTCAAGGATAGAGATGAACGATTCGACATCATAATCGGAGACCCCGCAGATCCTATGGAAGGATGTCGTTGTTATCAATTGTACACAAAATATTTCTATGAGCTTGTAAATCCAGTCCACATAGGGGTGTTCGTTACTTGGGTATAAAATCACAATAAAATTGCTCAAATTATTATAGAAACTATATCTTGACAATATTCTTTTGCTACCTCGTGTCGTACATCAATTAACAAGATAAAGAATAAGTTGATGATAATAAGGCATGCTTCTAGCAGTACTCTAGTTCTAGGAGTCTCACCTATAAGGCTTGAGTTTCATAGACAACTCTATTCATTTAGTTTAAAGTTCTTAAAAATATCAAGGCACGTTTTTTCTCTTCAACGTAATCGTGTCCATATTTAATAGTTATATTTGTTAATTTTATTTAATTTAATAATAGAAGACATGATATTGTGATGTGATGATAGTCAAAGCTTCTATGTAGCTTTAGTGTTTAGCAAAAACTATTAAGAGTTGCGGTGACACACAACACATTTAGAGGTAATCGTGCTATGTGCTTCTTGTGGGTTATAAGAGGTGTCTTAACCTAGAGGTATACCTACAACTAACTTGCAACATCAGATGTGTTGCACCAATATGTCGAGCTGGCTCTTCTTTGAAGGGGAATCAATTCATTGGTGTGCATAAAGTACATGTAAATATTAGCCTATTTTATTTTCAGTTGATCTAGCTACAAAATCTCTAGTATTGGATCCATCCAAGCACATAACCCATTGTAGTTTCACCCATTTATCTATGACCACAAGCAAAAGCAAGTGTGTATCATGGAGTATAACTAACACAACCTAAGATCACAACTTGCTTTCTTGTAACAAAATCCATAACATCCATTCCAATTAGAGATGGATAGTGTGAAAATATAGAACATTTAATAGGCCCAAAATAAGTAGACACAAATGAAGAGATGACATTATCTCAAGCATTGAGGATATGTGGTTTCATAGTGGCTCACAGATAAACAATTACTCTACAACTTATAGAAATATGTATTGTCCTTAATTACCTTTGTTTGTATGTCATTCTATACTTATCTATGTTCACTATTCTATTCAGCTAGGCATTTTCCTCCACCTCTTCCATGTTGAGAATGCATATTGTATATAGGGAGGAATATTCAACTTACTTCTATCTTTATTGAAAATGGAGACTGTGGGGGAGGGAGGGAGGGAGATACTTTGTGTTCACTTAACAAATGGTTGGAGTCTAATAATTTATTTGCTTAAATATAATTGGAGTTTGATAATTTATTTGCTTAACAATAGTTGGAGTTTGATAAGTTATTTGTTTAACAAGTGTAGGAACACCATATATAATATTCTCTTTCAACTTCTAACCAATCATAAATAAGCTGCCCCACCCCAGGTTTTACATATTTCCTTTTGCGCTCACTATAAAATATAATATAATCACAATAATCAAGTGAAGCAAATAATTGTTTTCTAACCATCTCCCCTCCAAGCCTTGTGAGATAATGACTACATAACCCAATAGGCCATTTAATTAGTGTTTAATCCTCAATTGTTTCGTTTGTTAGTCTCTCATCACTGGCCTCACATTCCGGTTTAGTATTAGAGGCATGTAGGATTTAAGAACATGTTTGAAGACATGTCTAAGAAGAGAAAATGGAGTTGGAACTCAGGCAATTCTAAGCATGGTGATGAGATTGGTGTCTGTAGGAAGAAATCGAAACTACTAGGTATTGGTATTGAGATTTCACATTGAGTCTCCACTACCTCTAGAATGGGAGCAATGTTTAGACCTTTAGGTTTTGGGTAAAATATGAACAATGCTATGCTATATATGTAATAGTAACAAAAAAAAGTGTGTATCTTAATCTGCAATGTGATTGCATCAAAGAGGTGCATTCTACAACCCGATATGGGAGAGATATGTAACTCCTTCCGTGCTCATCATAGAGTTGACAGGTGTCCTTTGTAAAAATTAATAAAATATTATTAAAAGTAACATGTCGGCTTAAACTAAATTTAAATTATTTAGAATTGCATATATAATAATAATAATAATAATAATAAAATAAATTAGATAAACTAAAACCATAAACATTGGGTTACGCACTTCCACTATAAAAAAAAAAGTTTACACCTTGAGATATTTGATCCCTCTTAGTGCTTTGTAGATCCCTTTTTAGATATATCTATGCTGGTCAATAAGAAAATGGAACCATTTTTGTAGAAGAAAGATGACCTAAAAAAGGGTCAATTTTCAATTATTCTATTAATTATGTAAAAAAAACTTATTGTAACTCGCCACAAGAGAAATCAAGACTACCCTATATTGCAAATATCAATAAAGAAAGAAAAAAAACAACAGCCTGCATATCAAACTAACCTGAAACACCATGGCAATTCCTTAGAACTTCCTTAAGCTCGTTACAATGGATATCTAAAATTGCCATGTTCAATAATAATAAGACAATATAACAAAGAAGGTTCAAAAACATAATAGGAGCAGTTCACCTTCCATGCAAAAAAAAGGAGACAAACGAACATGAAACACCATGGATTTCCTTAAACCTACTTTAAGCCTGTTTTGATGGATATAGAAAACAACCCTAATCAATAACGAATAATAATAAGACAATATAACAAAGCATGCTCAATTAAAACATAACACTAGCAATTTAAGTTCTACAGAAAGAAATTTCCAGGCCACTAGGTACAATAAGGTTGAAGGACAAACAGATGCTTGCAATGCAAGCTGTTTGCCAAAACCCATTGCAGAGCTTATTTTCAACTAATAAGTTTATCTTAGCATTTATCTCATATCTTTGAGACTATTTTCCATTGTGAATCAATAAATTTCATCACCGTTAAAGCTTTATTTAACATTGTCCATTGGGTAGACCGAATAAAATCCACAATGGAGGTGCTGGAAAATATGATCACAGATACCAAGGTTTCCATACTTGCTTCTCTTCCCCGCAACAATCCATGTCTTATAGATAAAGGTCCATGGAAGTGGTATTCAATCCATGTCTTATAGATAAAGGTCTATGGAAGTGGTATTCGAGAAGGAGGGTATTTGTGTATGAATAACTTAGTCACTAAATCATTTGCATCTTCCTGTTGATATACTTGTCTTGTAGTCTTCGTGCTTCTGTGATGCAAGAGTTTAAAGGCTGAGGTGAAAACATCGTGTGTTAGGGTTTTTTAAGATAGACTTTAGAGAAAACTTGGTGCACTAAGGTTTAAGTTATCTTGGTATGTTGCAATTGTTCTTCACTATCCCAATTTACTGGCAATTTCCTGTAGGACCACGCCATTCTTACTCAAGCGCTGGTAGGGATGAATACTCTTGACTCATTACCATCAATTAATTATAATTAAATGTTTATTATCTATATATTAACTATTAATTATCTCACTTTAAAGTGAAGTAGTTTAAAATATTTTTTAATAATTAATTTTGAATTAAAAAACTAACAACTACATAACATGATGTGCATTACATCTTAAACTAAAACCTATCACTGCTTTTATATTTGCAAAAACAAAGATGATGATGTACACTATTTTGATATGTTAATATTAAAAGATAGTACCCATTATAAATAAATTAAGCAAAATAGCTGATTCAAAACCATTTTATTAGAATGTATATTAAAATTCATCAAATAAAACATTCATTAATGAATTGATCATGAGAACGTTTGTTTGGTGGAAAAGTATTTTAGATATAAAATATTATTATCAGTGGAAAAGTATTTTAGATATAAAATATTATTATTACCAAGCGAGCAGCCGTTTATAACGTTTATTTATTCATTTCAAATTAAACTTTTCAATATAATTAAAAGAGAAATAAACAACTATTTCACGCCATTAATTTATAGACCTCATTTCTATGTGCAAAGAATTATATAAACCATAATAGTGTTCAATTAATTTGAGGTACAAAGCACACAATGAACTAATTCGCTACATGAATTTATAGTTACACGCCTCATCTGTCAGAGATTAGAAAATGCTTTCTTTGATCAAATCACTTAATAAAATGGAAAATTCTCAGTCATTTCGGCTCTAGATGCTACTTGTAAATAAACATAAATGCTTGTTGAAAATTATTAATCCATAAATTAAGGTAATGTCTTCTTATATTTGGATGGTCTTATTTTAGTGTTATAAAAAATAAAAGCATGTCAAGAGAATCATCATTTTGTAGTTTAGAGCTATTTTAATTTGTTTATTCTTCAAAAACATTTAAAAACTTGAGGTATGATGATGTAATGTTCTTAAGCCCCAAACAGAGAGCATTATGTCTTAACAGACATAGGTTGTTGTAAACTATGCCTATAACTAGGGTATAGAAGCTTAATATACTATTCCTGTTGATTGTCTTAAAACAGGATTTCCGTCTCTAGTAAAAGAAAAAGTAGACCCTCGGTATCCCACACCACCAAGAAGTAAAGAATTTAAGGGCAGCTTAAATGCTGTATAAATGGAATTGAATGATGTTCACGGTTCTGACTTTAGGAGACATTGTGCAGAATTTGATGATAGTCCTTCAAAATTCTCACATGAATTTGTAGGTTAGACCGATTTAGATTTGTTGTCCCTAGCCTGTTGTTGTTTTTATTTTTTTCAAGGTTCAGAATTAGAGGCATGTAGGATTTAAGAAGATGTTTGAAGATATATCTAAGAATAGAAATTTGAGTTGGAAATCAAGCAATTCTAAGCATGGTGATGAGATTGGTGTCCAGGGGCAGAAATATATGTGTAAAATCAACTTTTTTAACAAACACTTTTACACCAAAAAATTAGAATTATATAAAATAAATTTATATAAATTGAAATTTAGACATATTTTTTAATAAACGTTGGACATTTATTAAAATATAAGAATTCAAATATTCTTTTATTTTATAAATTCATGTTAAATTTAGTGAATCAATGACTCCACAAATTCTATATATTAAGAGATTAAAAAAACTAGTGATTTTGCTTATCACATTCCATATGCCGTCATGCTCTAGTTTAATGTTAGAGAATTTAACCCCCAAAAAATTGAAAACCTTGAACTTGCATGTATACTTTGTTGTAATTTGCAATCTAGATAAAATTGGAGTACTTTCACAATCATCATTCCAGAAATCATTCCAGAAAGGCAAAAGAAACACAGCTGACTCGGAGGATAAAATGACTACATTTAATTACTTTAATTCTATGAAAATAGAGTCACATGCAGCCAAGACTGTAAGCCACTACCATTTATTTGGCCAACCAATACCATTTATTTGGCCAACCAAACCTAGGAAACATTGAAAACGAGACAATCATGGACTAGAGGGTAAATCGACCACCACATCCAAACAATTTCTCTTCAAATTAACCAGGGATTTCAATCGCTCAGGTTTAGGCTGAGGCTGCTTGGAAACCTTAACCTTCAGAATGGAAGCAATGTTTAGACATTTAGGTTTTGGATAAAATACGAACAATGCTATGTTGTATAGATGTAATAGTAAAAGAAAGAAGTGTGTGTGATTGATAAAAAAAGGAACAATTTTTGTAAATTAGGTTAACTATTCTGTTAATTATGTAAAACAAAAATACAACTAGTTAGTAGTGTTGCTGGCCACAAAAAAAATCAAAACTGGGTAAAAAAATACCCATGATGATCTTAAGCCCCAAACAAAGAGCATTATGTCTTAACAGGATTACCCTGTTGTAAACTATGCCTATATATAGGGTATAAAAAGTTAGTATACTATTCTTGATTATCTTAACACAAGATAATCATTTACTCAACACAACTCTCAACAGACTCGTAAATAGAGTCCCATCCATTCTTCTCAAGGCTTGATCATAAATGGGTGTTTTGATTTACCTTGAACTAATTGTAACTCATAATGCAGTTATACCCTATGGTTTACTTTTTTATTTACCTTCAATTGACTTTGGGTTTTTTTATTTACCTTCAATTAATTGTGACAGAAAATGTAGTTATACCCCATGGTTTACTGCAGCAAAATCAATTTTTTTTAAGCCTCTCATACGATATATTCACCATCAATAATATTTTACATATAGTCAATCAAAATATTAAGGGATCATTATTTGGTCAAACCACCTAATTCATCATCTAAATATTAAGCGTTCATTATTTGGTCAAACCACCTTATTCGCCATGGTTCTGTCCTACTAAATGAGGTTAGTGCCACTTCACATCTCTTAAATGTTGACGCTGAGATTTTTATTGCCTTGAGATGATCATATTGTTTCTTCCCATTCACGATATCCAGATTTGTATATCATTCCAGCATTCTTTGAATATATTTCCCCTTCAAACTTCGCAAACTGCATAATAGCATAGATTTTATTTCCTCTACAAGATTTATTCATGTGGCTCCACTAATTCCCTGATTCGATAAGATTATGCGCATTCATATATATAACATGTGCCAAGTCATAAAATTGTTGCATAAGGAATTCAGTGTAGGAATCCTCAACTCATATGTTTAACATTAAAGCAAAAGTTGTATCTAATGGCATACTCCACAACTAATCTGTCTTCCTATCAATAATCAATATCTTGCAGGACTACTTCAAATCCTGCAAAGAAGTAGACTGTACCACTAAGCCAATCAATCAATTCATGTACAACGAGTGTATAAACAAGCATAATGAATCCCTAAACTCTGTATAATCTCTATATTCATTAGCTCATGGGATTTTTTCATATAGACAACAATCAGGTTTATTTGTTTTCCTCCATGATACCTTCAGACTTCCAGACGATGTCCTTTAGCCCAGATGAAATATTTTTGTAAAACTTCAATAGAAAAAAACCATATGCATCCACCCTGAGTGAAAAATTAAAGCAATTTTAAACAGATTCTACTCGACCATCAAGCAACCCCAAGGAAATGAATTTAAATATCAGTGAAGTTTATTTTAAACACTCAAAAATACTTATTTAGTAGGTGCATATGCATAAACCCCTTGTTTTAGAGGGCCCAAATTCTCTCTAGCATACCCGTAGATCCTTTTGTGCAGCACCCTGCAAAAATCCCAAATATATGAGCCCCCTCCTCCCCTCGTTCTCCTTAGTTAATACAATAAATAATGAATAATATCTACATGTGTTAGCTATTAACACCGGACAACAAATCAACTTTTGCAAGGTGATGGTTGAACCCCATGCGTAGCTTGGATGGTGGGGCAACATGTTGGCATTGAAATATGCAAAGGAGAACGATCTCTTTGTGGTGCATTTAATGGGTTGCAGATATTTAAAATTTCTGGGAGCATTAAATGTATTAACATTGGTTGTATTAAAATTTGCTGAGGAGAGCTAGCCGCTGAGTCTTGGGGTACAAAACCCTAGAGAAACATTAGCTGCACGAACCAATGAACATACAAAAAAAAGTTTAAAAAAATATTATTTAATACACCCAAAAATCAAATTGTGCAAAAACTTAATAAAACACCAAAAATTTCTTTGTGTGAACCTCCAATTAATAGGCCTGCCTAAACATAAAAAGACTTAAGCCTTGCCATAGTAAGCCTGCCTGAACATAAAAAGACTTAAGCCTTGCCATAGTAAGCTATGGTATGTGGTGACCTTCTTTTAAAGATAAGGTGCTTAGAATTTATAAAGCATATGGTACCACCATATGGTGAACTCTGGTGAACTCTTGTTATATTAATAAAGTCGTGAAGGTTTATAAAATAATGTTTTGGCACAAGAACTATATGGTTTGATTATGATAAGCATTTCCCTTATGGTCCACGATGGTTTTATGTTCTTTGGCATAATGGTTATACCTTGATTGTAATATTATAAATTTCTCGACATAAAAACAAAGAGGGAATTGCATGCCATGGTTTAATGATGCGACAGTTCTTGGACTAGAAAAGTTTCTCGTTGTCATTGATTATGTCGTGCAATTCGCACATCTCACCATTTCACCATTTCTAGTAACAATATATTTTCCTCAAAATCTCTTTTCTGTCCGCCCTGTGCTGCTGCAGTCTGTAATTGTTGTAGTAAGAGATTACTAAATTACTACTATTACTAGCTGTTTGGGCATGGGCTTCCAGCAGGAGGCAGCGACAGCAGTAGTTGAGACGGAAGAGCAGAAGAAGATATCAGCACTGTTGCGTGGGCTCTACGTCGCCCTGGCGGCGGGAGATGCTGAGGCGGTGGGGAAGATGGTGAAAGCCGACTTGGAGTGGCGGTTCCACGGCCCCCCGTCCTGTCAACATCTCATGCGAATACTCACTGGCAACATTGAGTCTTCCTTCACGTTTAGCCCGCAGTCCATCAGTGCTCTGGGCCATAACCTGGTAGTGGGGGAAGGTCGCGGGGACCAATCCACGTATTGGGTTCACGTCTGGACTCTGGAGGATGCAGGTTGAAAGATCACTCAGCTGCGAGAGTACTTCAACACCTCTCTCATAGTAACAGAGTTCAAATCTGCGCCTCCCTTGTTAATTTCTTCGTTAGTTGTAAAGAAGAAAGCGTGCGCTCAGTCGCCTCTGTGGGAGGGCAAGATTGGGATATCGAAGCAGAAGCTTATGCCTGGTGTTCTCCTTGCTATTTGAGTAACTGGCCAACTCCATTAAACTTCTCTGGCATTTTCAGGTACTTCTTGGCTTGTACAAAGGGTGTCTTTCTATCTGTTGTTTCCATCGTGTCTATATATTTCCTGCAACTTCTTGGCTTATAAAAATAGCAATTTATTTGTATCTGTTGTTCCCATTGTGCCTATATATATATATTTTAAAATAGTGATGTGTTATGAGTCACGTTTCAAAATTTATTTATGGAAGAATGCTTTGAAAATAGTGACGGGATTGTTTCGTTTATTTATTTTTATTTTTATGCTATCTGATAGACTTAGACTTAGACTTGAAAATTAACCAGATCTAAAGGATTAAAAGCCTGTGCAGCAGACTTGTTATTGATCAGTGATAACCACTAACAAACCGTTTGTGGGGAATAAGAATTGTATAATATTGAAAATCCTCAGTTTCTTCTCCAGCGCTGCAGGTAGCCGTAGGGTATACAGCTCGTTGTCAGCAGCATAGGTAAACATTATAATTTCATAAATTTATATAGATAATAAATTTTAATATTTTTTAACGTCATATTTTAAAATGAACTTCTTACATTAATGGAAAGCTAAACTCACTCAGTGTATTCTAAGACAAAGAAAAATTGCATCCTGAACATAAGCAAACCGAAACATTAACTTTAATAATTAATCAATAAATACTTAAATAATAATTAAATCAGATACAAAATCCTTTTTCATTATATGAAAGTAATCTGACTTTGCCCATTTCAATTGTAATACAAATGAATGAATAATTATAAAAGGGGCAATTAAAATTTTGCTTTTGTCATCAGGCAAACCAATTTACAAGAGAAGAGAGTATTGGAT
This sequence comes from Pseudotsuga menziesii, assembly GCA_001517045.1. Classification (NCBI taxonomy): domain Eukaryota; kingdom Viridiplantae; phylum Streptophyta; class Pinopsida; order Pinales; family Pinaceae; genus Pseudotsuga; species Pseudotsuga menziesii. The sequence continues at coordinate 11,696 of LPNX010572349.1, forward strand.
GCTTTATAAATTGGGTGTGCACACTAACATTAATTTTGGGGTAAGTAATATGTAAGCAATATTTAGTTTGTTGTAGATTATTTAATATATATTTATAGCAGGTTTGATGTTAGTGGGATTTGATGTTAGTTCACATCAACTTTGCTGCTGTCTTATTAAATGGTCATTAAGTAGCTTACAGCAAGCTGAATATTGTTCCTCCATTTGAAATTTTATTTCTCTAACTCTCTCCAACAAAATAAAAATTCTTAAAAATATATAAAAAGTGTTTAAAATTATATTATTTTTATCGTATTTATTAAGAATATCTAAATTTCCTTGTTTTATGAAGAATGTGACTAAGATGAGAAACACCATTACAAGAAAATGAAACCACAAAGTTGTCTCTAGTTAAGGATTGTGGGCAGAATCAGTCCATGAAATTGAACATGTGCTCAACATCTACTTATACTTCTAAAGGTAAATTATAATTCAACCTAATAGTAAACTCTATTATAAGAAGCTTTTTTTTTAAGTTGAAGAGCTAATCTATTGAGTAAAAGTAATAGTGTCATAAAAAATATTAAGACACATTTCTGTTGAGAAGCAAGCATGTAAAATAATTCTAAAAAGTTTACAAAGTCCTAAGAAAGCAAAGAGAATGTATCATTTTACAAAAGAACATGATTGCTGTAATGCATAACATGATAAAACCCACAATCCTGTGAAAGAACTAAACAAAGCCCATGACAAAAAAACGTGTCTAAAGTTTGTGGAACTGCTCCTCGATGAATGCAGGAGATTTAAGGAGAATTATTAAGAGTAGATCCATTTAATTATTCAAAACGGTTGACACAAGATTCTCACGTTAACGTTGAGACTTTTAGTTTCACCAAAATGTATAAACATACCATGTGTAATGCATCACACTTTACATGGTGCCACGCATAGTATTACTAATAGTATTAATAGGAATATAATATGATTGGTATCGAAAAAAGTCTTAACAGTAATATAATATGATTGGTATGGAAAAAGCTTAAATAAAAAATGAATATTTAAAATTTATAAAATTATAAAAATAAATATCGATTCAATTAAGTAACTTAAAATATTATAAATTTAAAACATAATATGTAATATAATTGGGTGTTTTCATGAACATGGGAAACATATTTTATTTAAGGATGAAAAAAGAGAGCTTGATGGTGAAGAGCAAAAGGTTGATTGAGGAGCTAGAGCTTTTAAACCCATAGAAAGAGCTTTTAAACTCATAGGAAAACGAAGGTCTAATATTTCAACTTGGCTTCTTCTTTGTAGTTTAGATTGATTTTTAAAAAATTAGTTTCAATTTCAATATTTGGAAAACCTAAAAACCTAAAAATATATTTATAATAAGTTTATTAAAATTTTGGAAACAAAACCATAAATCAAAACCTGTGAGAATCAAAACATCGAGCACCTATATAGTTCACTCAAGATTATAAAATAAATTATAGCTTGTAGACCAATCAAGAGAAAATGTCACCTTAAATGTATATAAAATATTATTATTATTAAATTTAATTAATATAATATTATAATTTTTATATTATGTTAAATAATTTATTATATTAGTCTATTATAATTTATTGAATATTTATTGTATTAATTGATTTAATTTATATTAAGTGAAAGGGAGAGACTTGCCAAGGAGGGACAAAAGGAGAGGAGGTGATACATGTACACACACCAAGTGAACACAGGTTGAAAAAGTTAGGTACGGAGAGAGATCGACAGTAAGGTATGGAGGGGGGAGAGAGAGGGGGAGCAAGAAAGACGGGCATGAGAGAGAGAGAGAGAGAGAGAGAGAGCATGGTGGGTAGGAAGGAAATGGGGAGGAGGGAGAAAGGGACATGAGGATAAGGAAGGGAAGAGAGAGAGAGAGAGGAGGAACACAGAGAAATATTGAGGAGGGAAAGGTTCAAGAAAGAGGGAAGACATGGAAGGATGATATGATAACATGTCTGATTTATCTTGATTGTTTCATGCATATCATCCTCTTGAGCGATGTTCTTCTATTCACCAACCATGATCGTCGAGATGATCTAGTGTTAACACACCTTCCCATTCTAGCAAGTGGTCCCGTAAGTAAACTTACAACATTGGTTTTTTTTAGCTATATATACATCTAGTTATTATTGATTTTTTTCTTTCTACTTGCATAGGTGCCCTGCTAGCCATACCATTTGTTGGTCGGGTATTGGGTACCATTGTGGCCATTATCTTACATGAAAGCTAACATACACCAAGAACCTCTGAGCACATCGAGGATGTTCGACACAAAACATGTATTGTAATTCATATTTATTTCTTTTTCAACTACTAGTATCTTTATTGTGTATTCCTATCAGTATATTTACTATAGTTACACATGTATTTTGATATATTTTTTACTCATCTGTCAGGTATTTCTCGACCTCCTTGGGAGGACGAGATGACACAGATCACCATTGACAATATTCGAGCACAACGAGAGTGGATATGTATACAATCAATGACCATGCACCATGATTGTTCATCAACATCATCGATCAACATGATGCTTGATGTAGTGGATAGTTTTTTGGAGATCCACAAAAAAGAAGGGGCCACTAAGTGACATCAGGTAGATTTATTTCTAAAGGAGGGATCAGGTATTGGGTGTTGACAAATGAAAGGCTATGAAAGCAATGAAAAAGGGAGTGGATGTTAAGACAATTTTTTTTGACATCCAGCATGGACGCACTCTAGTACAACTACTTAGAATCCATGAGTTTAGACTTGAGGTTGTTGCATCTCACACATATTATAGGTTTATTGGAGCCTAGGGCTAGTTCCCTAAGAATAGCGAGGTCTCACTTTAATTTTCGAAATAGATATACTATGAGTTTGACTTAGGAATGCATTCTAACTACATGAGTATGTTTCATCTTTCTATGGAATTAGACATGAGGGATGTAGTTATAAATTATAAGAGGATTGCAAATACCTTGCTGCCATGCCACCCCCTCCTCGATTGATTCCATTAGAGGAAATTTCAACTCAAAATGGGCCTTTTAACTTTCCTTCAAATTCCATGTCATCATGTGTTAGCCAATGAAATCTATTTAAATTTGAAATACCGTGTAGGTATTAAACAATTTTTTAATATAAATTTGGAGATAGGTATCATAAAAAAAATATTTTTTTTTCGTATTTTCAACATATATCCGTGTGTTTTTACTCAACTTTCAATCAAGAGAACTCTTTTGATGCGGAATTAAATTCGACATCGAACGAGTACCCACTCTATGTACTTTTGACAGACCGTGCTACCCCAAAAACAAGAAATACTTAAAAAACATGATAATGACATCATCACCATGTTTTTTAGGTATTTATTATTTTTGGGGTAGCAAGGCCCATCAAAAGTACGCAGAGTGGGTACTCGTTCGATGTCAAATTTAATTTTGCATCAAACGAGCTTCCCAATTGAAATTTGAGTAAATACACACGGAGATATGTCGAAAATAAGAATAAAAAAGTAGTTTTTTCTTTTCTTCCTCCGAAATTAATAAATATTATTTTATTATTTTAACTATTATTTTATTAGTTCATTTTAGGAGGTCCATTTTGAGTTGAAATTTCCACTAATGCATCTATTATTCAAAGTGTTTTCTAATGTCTAGACATTGTTGATCCATAGAAACTCATAAAGGAGACATGAAATCTGTTGGTGGGATCCATGCACACTACATTGGCGAGTGTCTCAGTTGTTATCCATGAAGAGAGGTCCAAACCACCTCCTAGACCCACAGTGCCTGAGTTACAATGGATCATTCAGTCGACCGTGCATAGGCTTAAGCACGAGGAGATGCTTGTGTATGCTATTCATGTTAGACACACCAGGCACACAGAGAGGGGGGGTGAGTTTGTGTGTCTAGTCTTTATTAGTTTTTCAATTTTAATAATCAACAACTAATTCATCAACGCATTATTCTACCATTTGAATAATCATTTCATAAACATTTGTCTCTTCATCATTTATAAATCATAAGCATTTGAATCATGAAGTCATAACAAGAACCATAGCACAGGAGAACACAACACCTTATAATTGTGTAATCTTTTTTTATTTGCTTTGGAATGGCTACAACTATGAGCTAAAATCAGTACCTACTAATACAAAGATCACCTACTCTTCATCCAGGACCTTGCTTGGTTGTCTTAGACACTGATAAGAAGGATTTGAGGAGTCCAATCCTTAAGTGCAAGGTTCTTCTTGCAAGCAATCAAATTCCTCTGTTTCTCAACCAACTTTGTTGCTCAACCAATCTCTGCTACTCAACCATCTCATCAACACTTCTGGTCTATTTCTGTTGCTCATCCTTTTCTCTGCACTTCATTCTTCATTGCTGCAACATTGATCATCAAAGCATCATCATCATCATAGAATATCAAGGCATGTATATGTCAACAAGATCCCAAGATTACCAACAAGGTCTGGAACATCATAGTGTATGCATTATCATCAGCATCATATCAGTAGTGTTATCATTCAGAATGTACCCAGGTTGCAAAGGTAAATCCCAAAGGTAATAGCAAAAACCACTTCAGAAAGAAACTGGCTTTCCTTTCCATAGAGGGATCTCTCAAATATAAATTTAACAAGGCTAGATATAAAATCAACACTTGAAAATCATATAGACGGTTGAAACAATACACATAATCATTGGGCAATGGAGTGAAATATACATAAAGGTATCACAAAGTCGCAAGCATGAGATTTCATCAAAGGCAAGATAACCACTTAATTACAGTCATTCATTGAGTTCAGATGGAAAAGGAGGAAACATGAACAGTCCATCAATATAGAGCATTAGAAGATGAATTCCATATTAACTTTAGCATAAACATTTATGAAATATCTAAAACAATAGTCAGAGCACAACAAGTATGAATTCCAACCATTCAATACTATGCTTCAGATACGAGGAAAACAAAATGGAATGTAACACTGTAAAAACAATCACACAGGAAAGAAAATACAGACTGTAATGTAAACAACACAAGAATCTTTGTTAACCCACACACATTCAACTTTGTTATTTCAAAAATTATATGTCTTCAAAAATATTGATCAACAAATGGGTTCCAACCCCCATTACATCAAGTAAATGCAAATATATACATAAATGATTTCTTCCCCCAAGAAGATTTAATAACTGAATAATCTGTTTAATCAAAGTTTTTGTAACTATATCCATAAAAACTAGGAATAAACTACTTGCTTTGATCCTAATAACAGATCATTTAATTAAAATCAACTTGGTGACAACAAGGCTCGAACAAGCAGCTCCATAGCGCGCAACACCTGTTTTCACCGATGAAGAATATACTTTGTTTTTCTGAATCTTTCCACGGCTCTCCATTGTTCTGCACTTGGGATATCGTACTCAATCATTTCCCGGATAGACACTTCCAGATCCATATAGGTTTCATCAAACATAGTAGGTATCCCTCCTCCGACGATCAGAAATTTCTGCAATATCTTGAAGTCTTATGTTAACTTGTCCACAATGACCTTTCCCGTCAGCCCCTTTACCAAATCATCAAACTTAGAGTGATCCATACGGCTTTGTACTAGCAGGCTATGATAATGTTCTTGAGAAAGAAGTCATCCTTATTTGTCCCAGAAAGAAGGAAGGCCATCTTCAAACAATTCTTTAAAAGCATGCATGAAATCATTAATATGTGAAGTCATCTCATCAGCCTTATCTTGTACTGTCTTCATAAGATGATGTTTGTGAATGAACCTTTTTTACCATAGTACCATTGCCACTCTATCTTTGATTCCTATATCTTGTAATTTTTTATAAGTTAATGAATTCAAGAAATTCAATGCATTATGAGCTGTGCTTAGGGGCTTCCTCTCCATGGTCTCATTTACTAGTTTTAATCTCTGATTGGCTAAATTAACCAATGTACTTTGGTCATCAATGAAATTCAAATAATGTCTGAACTTAGTAAACTCCACAGACAATGTATCCCAGATTATGTGTTTAGCTACGTGGAAGGACCCTTTCCTATCTTCCTTTCTTTTAATTCATTAAGCTTCTTTTGTAATTGACCTTTATCCTGTAATATTTTATTCTTGTTTTCAACCATTTTGGTCAGCTCAGATTTGATTTTCTCATTTTCTTCTTTTAATTCCCTTATCTCTACATCCTTTAAGCTTACTTGTGACATGGGTACTAGTAAATCATCAGTAGAAAAATCATTTAAAGGCTTTTCAATATTTACAATGGTAAAATCTTCATTAGTAGGAGTCTAACTCATTAATTCTTCCATAATCTCTTTTTCATCATTCATCTTTCTTTAGCCGTGAAATTTGTGCCATTAACTCATTTCGCTCCTTTTCCCATTTGTTCTTTTCTTCTTGCAATTTCACAGTTTTGCCTTTGTACTCCATCATCTCCTGATGAATCTTATCCTTCTCCTCCTGCAATGCTAACAACTCTGATGACTGAACATGTTCGGATCTCGGTATTTTAAACTTCTTCTTTAGTACCTAGAGGGCATTATCTTTTTCTTCTAAAAGTCTTCTGATGGCTAGTTTGTTTCCTGTTTCATCCCCTGAGCTTACAATATCTGCTTGCAATTTATTTACTTGAATAGAATTCGCCTTGTTCTCAACTTTCTCATGCTTTAATTGGACCTCTAATTTATCAACGAAAACTTGCAACTTGTTAATTTTCACCATGGCATGCAATAAATTTGAATAAATAATATCTCCTATCTATTTATGCAACTGTATTTTGTCAGGTACACTAATTTTATCCAATCTTACTTCCAATTCGGCCACTTTTTTTTCACTTACCATAGCTAATTTTAAAGTGTTTCTCTCTACTTCTCGAGTGGAAATCAGGGAAGTCTTTGGGTTATTCAGACTTCTCACTTGTGGGAGTAGATTTTTAGTTTCTTCTAGGGACTGTCTCTGCTTTTCTACATAGCTATTCATGAATTCTTCTTCAGATTTAAAAAATGAACTTGATTCTACATTATTTGCACTTTCAAAAGAAAATTTATTCATCTGCACTGACTTCTTAGGAATCAAAGATACTTTTTTCAACTCATCTGAAACTACTTCACTTGAAATTTTATCATCCTGAGATGTTTTGGTCTTCTTATGTGAACTGTCTTCATCTATTTCCATATTTTCAATTTTAGAAAAACTTCTTTTAATCAAAACATTGGAACTTTCTGGCATTTGAGAAACTGTAATTGATCCACTGCTTGTACTCTCATGGCATCCTAGATTTTCCACAAAGTGAGAAAAAATGGCTAACTTCCTTCAAACCCTCAACAACCTGGTGATCAAATGGTTTATTTTTATTTGCTTGTTTTTTTAGAGAAATTATATGATAAGGATCCTAATTGACCTTTTGTTCCTTTTGAAAATTCATATTTTCCAATAATTTCTCCACAATCACTAGGGTACCCTTGTTTTTAAAGATGAAGGAACCAACTTTAAGGGGGAATTTGATATTGGAGGATTTTTTGAAAGCTTCAAAATGTTTCTCTTCTGCATGTAATCTCTGTCTCATGTATTCTAATGCAAAGATCCTAGGGGTAAGGAAAGCATGCAGCTTGTAAGGCTCTCCAGTGAAACCATATACTCTCAAAACTGTAAATTCTTTATACAAAAACCAATCTCCAATCCTGTCTTCTGATTGCATCATAATCTTCATTTCTTCCAATACTCTAGGCAATACTTCATCAAACAACAACTTATATATCTCTGACATAATAGAATTTACAAATTTGAACATATTGATTTTCTTTGGCAAATCTGACGAGAATATAGTATTCAAGAATTGCAATTCACTTACATTTGAACATAATAACATGTTCAACAAATGTGATTGATACTTGAAAAATATGACTTTTGAGAACTCGACTAATTGGATATGGATAGCCTCTGCTAAATATTCATCCAAACTAAAAACATGGACCGGGTGGGACTCAGACTCAAGACTAACTGAAATCATTTTCAACAAGAAGCCCAAGACAACCTCACTAACATGAAAATCATCATCTAGACCTAAAACCTGACAGACCAAAGACACAACCAATTGGACCTCCTCTTTGAAGATGTGAATACGATACAGCAAAAAGAGACCTTCCAATGACTGGCCTTCATTCAAAATACTAGACAAAAATTCACATTGAACTTCAGTTTTACAACCTCTATACACTTCAGCCAAAACAGACTCATTTATAGACTCACCACTATTAGGTTAATTATCAGGAAAATTTAGGAATCCAAGGATATCTTTTGCATCAATTCTACACAATATCCTGGACGTGGAATGACTCACAATGACTCTCTAAGAAGACGAATAATTACTTGCACACCACTCAGCGAATTCAGGGAAGGGTAAGGTCTGCTCAATGGAGAAATAATACAGAAATGACTTGCAGGCATTCAAAATGTCATTTCCTTGTGAATTATATCGCCACAATCTTTCTTTAATAACTGATACATTTCCCACTGATAGGAATGGGTCATATACACCTCTATCTCTATCAACCAAGAATTCTTCTCTTTCATCCAGGACTCAGGTAAGACCTTCTAACCCTTTCTCTTTCTGCATAATAGAAAAACGACGATAATTCTGTGAATAAAGCTCGAGTGTTCGAAGCTTACCTATGACTGTAACTGCATGTACCCAAAGTTGACTGCGAAGGATGGTGGGCGGTCCCTTTCATTTGTCCTGGCATGTAAAATTAAAAATGATTTTACAAAATAAGTCAACTTCACTTTATATAAAAGTCCATTCTGGAGGCTCTTTCTAGTGGTTTTTCTTAAACCATTTTTCTCCGCGGAATGTACCACAAGCCGCCACGCGTATCGCGGTTTTTATTCCACTACCGCTTTTCTACTCCAACCATTGTGCAACTCTACTGTCCTGATCTAATGATAACCGTTGATGAATATTCACTTTATTTTTAAGCCGTTGGATTAACTCACATGTACACATTCTACTGGGCCTTTTTGTTTTCAACAACACGCAACTTTATGGAGCGGACTTCTCATCAAATGTAGATTTTGCCGACCCGATCCCATAACTGTTGATCTTCGCACCTTGTTAATTATCTCCGCATACTCTTATCTCCCGTGCATCTCCACAAAGAGGATCTATTCCAAACCGTTTATTTTCACATCCTTGTCCTATACCATTGGATTATGAGATAATTTCATCATTCATGCGCCCTTTTATCATACATTCACATTGTCATATTTAACCAAAGTTCAAACAACCATCATTTGTCTTCACCATGTTTCCTTCGATACTCTGCAAGTTAGAAGTTGTTAACAACTGGCTCCATCTGGGGATGATATCCTCCCTGCGAGGTATCAAAGAACTTGTAGACTAGGTGCATGTCTTTAATATTTACATGATAGCTTCCGAAAAATTTATCTTTCTTGTGGATATATTTACTAGAAAGGAATGACATGACTCCTGAATCTTAGGGCTTTCACTGCGAGCTTCAAAAACATTTGACTCACCATCTGTGCTAATTTCTAAAGAAAATAAATATTTAAAACTTATGATACAAGTTTTACATTCCTTCTTAGGATAGGTAATGTTTCAGAAATATCCCGTTGACAGGGTTACTATCCAGAGAAACCCCGTTCGGATATTCCAAAAGAAATGCATTTTGTCCTCTATATCCAGCAATAACATAAGGACCCACCCACATATGGTCAAATTTTCCATGCTTATCTTCTTTAGGAGCATCCCACTTCAAGACCAACTCATCAATTTGAAACTGTTCTTCTTTCACCCTTCTGTCAAAAGTATTTTTTATTTTTTCCTGATGCACTTGCACTTTATCATAAGCCTTTTTCCTTTGCTCTTCTAGCTCAATAATCTGAATTATCCTCCTTTGCATATGATTTGGTTCTTCTTGCTGCTCTTGGAAATACCTCATAACTGGAACACCTAACGATGCTGGAAAAACAACTTCAGTTCCATTTGGTTCTTCTTGCTGCTCTTGGAAATATCTCATAACTGGAACACCTAACGATGCTAGAAAAACAGCTTCAGTTCCATACACCAATTGGAAAGGAGACATTCCAATCACCCTTTTGGTACTAATCCTGTCATCCCGTAAAGCATATTTGAGCTTGGTATGCCATTATCTTTTATTATCTTCCAACAACTTCTTGATGATCCTTACTAAGCTTTTATTTGAAGATTTGGCTAACCCATTTCCTTGTGGATAATAGGCAGTCGAATGATTGAAACAAATATGATATTTGTGACAGAAATCAATCATTTTCTTGGATTTAAAAGCAGCTGCATTGTCTTTTACTATTCTTTTGGGGCATCCAAATCTAGCCAATATGTTCTCCTCAAGAAAATCCATGATCACAGTTCCAGTGGCTTTCCTGGTGGGAATCGCCTCAATCCATTTTGTAAAATAATCCGTAGCTATTAAAATCCATTTGTGTTGTCCCGAATAATTGGGATTTATTTCACCAATAAAATCCAAACCCCAATGTTGGAAAGGAGCTTCTATTGTTATTGGATTTAAAGGGAAAGGAAGTACCTTTCTTTTACCATAAAAAATTTGACACTGATTGCACAAGCTGGTTTCTTTATATACATCTGAAAATAATGTTGGCCAATAGTAGCCTGTTCTTAGAATTTTATTTGCAGTCACCTTCCAAGAATGATGCCCTCCACAATATCCTTTATGGAATTCTTTAACTGTATGTTGAGCTTCATTTTCCAAAAGACAGTTTAGTAACACACCTCCGGGGTCTTTCCAATAAAGATATCGATTTATAATACAAAATTTGGCATCTTTCAATTTTACTGACCTTGCCCTTGACTTACTCAATCCTACTGGTGCTTGTAAATTTCGAAGGACGTAAACAATGTCAGAGTACCATGGAGACACCATAAAATCAATCATTACTTCCACCTTTGTATCCAACTGATTAAACTGATGGGATAAGAAATTGATTTGTAAAGATTCACAATTTGAATTGTCATCATTTTCGCTAATCCTTGTCCCTTAACCAGCTTAGTAGGTTTTATCTCTATGTCGTACTCCAGTAATGTAGCTATCCATTTTTCCCTTCTACCTTCTGGATTAGGTTGTGTCAAAATTCCTTTCACTGCAGCAGTTGGAACATGCGCGATTACATGTGAGTGTAGAATATATACTCTGAAATCTTTCAATGCCTTGACTAAAGCATATGCCTGTTTCTCCATGATATCATATTTCAATTCTCCATCCCTCGACATCTTGCTAAAAAATGCTATAGGTTGCTCCAAGTTCTCATCATTCTTCTGCATTAAAACTGCTGCAATGGTATGCTCTAAAGCATATGAAAATATTAAGAAATCTTTGGTAAAATCTGGACTCACCAACACCAGAGCATTTGAGATTGCTTGTTTGATTTCCCAAAATGACTTCCTAGGCTCCGCATTCCATTTTATCTCATGACCCTTTTTTAGCATATTTGTAATATTCATTAAGATTTCAGCAAAACTAGGCACAAAGCTTCTTAAAAAATTCACCTGGCCCAAAAATGATTGTATTTCCTTTTTACTTCTGGGTTCTCCTACTTTTAAAATTGCACTCACCCTTTCAGGATCAATTTTTATTCCGTCTTTAGATATTATATGGCCCAACAATTTTCCTTCTTCCATTGCAAAATTGGACTTCTTTGGTTTCAGTGATATACCAAATTTCCTGCACTTCATGAAATTTTTTCTAAATCATGAATATGTTCTCTGTCAGATCTTGAATAAACTGTGATATCGTCCATGTAAATTACCACAAAATTTCCAATTTCTCCCGCAAAAGCAATGTCCATGGCTCGCTGGAAAGTAGCTCCTGCATTCATTAAGCCAAAAGGCATCTTTGCATACATAAAAGTTCCCCAAGATGTAGTAAATGCAGTTTTCTCTTGATCTTCAAATAATACTTTAACCTGATTGTAACCAGAAAAACCGGCCATCATCGAAATTCTTTCAGCTCCAACTACCTTCTGCAGTATATGATCCATATTCAGCAAGGGATAATTGTCCTTCATAGAAACTTTATTTAAAATTTGGAAATCTATACACAGTCTTATTTCTCCATTTTTTTTTCTAACAGGAACCAAATTTGCAACCCACTTTGAAAATCTCAGAGTCACGATGATTTTGGTGTCAAATAATTTTTTAATCTCCTTCTCAATAATGGGAAGCAATTTGGGATTTATCCTTCTAAGTTTTTGCCTGAAAGGTATCTCCCCAGGTTTTATAGGAATAGTATGTTTTATTATAGATATATCATACTCCTTAAGATCTTCATAACTCCAAGCAAACACATCCGTATACTTCTTCATTAAATTCACATATTCCTCTTTTTCTTTTACAGGCAAATTTTTGGATAATTTTATAATCTTAGGATTTTCCTCGGTACCAATATTCCTATCTTCAACAACATTCTCAACAAGCTTCACTTTAGGATTCTTAGCAACATCATTTTGATCAAAATGTTTTTCCAAAGGAATCAAAACTCTTGGTATAAAATTATTTTTTAATTGAATAATATCTTTTCCTCCTAAGGTTCCCTTTAATTTTTCAACACCATCTTTTTCCTTTTCAAGCTCTTCATCATCCTGAAAATTCTCACCATTTTCATTTTTGGTATCAATATGAGTATTTACAAATTCTCCCGACAATTCTAAAAAACTTCTTATCTACATGTCATCTTCAAATACCTGCCAATATTTAGAATTATTGGGAATAGATGGTCTGTTCACAATGTCCACTTGATATTCTTTCTGACCAGCAATAGGGGTTTTAAATTTTCCAGCAGCTACTGCCAAAGAATCTGCTATAGTATTTTCATGTCTAAAAACCACCTAAATCGTATGCTCTGTAAAAAAGTTACCAATCATATCCCATACTTCATTCCTATAAGCCCTCATTCGGGGATGCCTAGTTTGATAACTATCATTCACATGGTTTATCACCAATTTTGAATCCCCTAAAACCTTTATCCTCTGTGCTCCCAAATCTTTCAAAGCATGCAACCCCAGTAATAAATCTTCATATTCAGCTACATTATTTGTGCATTCAAATGTTAATTTATATGATAAATCTTTAAAATCCCTGATAGTAGAAATTATATACACACCAGCTCTGGCGCTTATTTTTGCCACATATCCATCAAAGTACATAGTCCACAAACCTTCTCTTTTTTGTTTTGCCTCCAAAGAATCTTGTTCCATCACTTCTTCTTTTTTATTTTCTTCAGGATTCATCTGCAATGTAGCTTCCAAATCATATGGGACAGTATCATTAAAGAAAATGGAAGACCCCAAATCAGTATCAACAGCATATATATGATGAACTTCAGGCTTATCTTGACTACTTACTACATAAGGAGTTATTTTCTCACTATATAACCTCTTACTTCCATCTTGAACATGAATAGTAGCATATGACATATCCATTTGTAAACTACCCTTCAACTTTGAAGTCCAAGACCTTGATAACAATACTCCAAACTTAGGTGGGATATCTGCTACTACCACATCCATTACTATGGTTTTAGATGGTAATTTATTCAGAGTTATTACCATATCTTTAATCAAACCAAGACATTTCACTCTCCTGGAATCAAAAGAATACAAATCTTTATATGGTCTTGTCACTTCCAATCCCAGACTTTCAACTACTCCGTTTGGCATTAAATTATGTGATGCACCCGAATCTAGCATAGCATTATGGACCACCATATCATGCACATTCAAACTCAAATAAAAAGGAGGGTCTTCTTCATTTTCTATATTTTCAACTTTCGACCCAAATGAAATAGTAGGATTATCATCATTCAATTTCAAAATATCAGATTGCAATTCTCCTTGACCTTTGATCATTTTTGTTATGGTATTTCTATATTCATTGTTTCTCAACAACTCATTAAATGGAATAGAAATTTTCAACTTTGAAATCTCATTTTGCAAATTGAAACTAGAACCAACTCTTTCTACATCAATTGGGGTTACTTCTTGCATTCCTTTGTTTTTTTGTATCTCATTCTCAACTTCTTTATTTACAACAGACTCTTTTTGCATTTCTTTTCCCCTTTCTATATTTAGAAAACTAGTGGAAGCTGATTTGGATTTACCTTCCCTTTATTTATAAAGATTTCTCTGTTTCTCAATATGATCTTCCTCTGTACATCATCCATAGCATGCAGATAAGCTCTTTGATATTGTTCTGTCTCCCTTTCAAATTCTTCATTCCCATCCTCCTGTGCAAACATGTTATGTTCTTCTTCAGTAAGATATATCTCTGAATCTAGTTCTCCAAAAAGATGAATTTCATTTTGAGTAGGGTCTTCTTCATCAGCGACATAATTCTCAGGAAACGGTGGTCGAATTTGTTGTTCTTCCTGATTTATTGGGTTTCTCATGTCTCTTTGCCTATTTTGTGGAAGTATAGGAGGATTTGGTCTTCTAAAATTAGGATTCCTGATTTGAGGATCGACTTGTTCTTTGTTGAGCGCCCTATTATCCATAGTCAATCTGTCCATCAACTTCTCCATCGTCTTCAACATCATTTCAAACTTGATATCAGTGGTAGAAGAAGAAGTAGAGGGAGAATTTTCTTCCTTTTTCCTCCTATCAATGTCTCTTTGTTTCATTTTTCCACTTGCCATCATATTCGCTTCCACTTCTAAAGCATCTGTAAACATTGCAGCAAGAGTTGTACATTTCCTTTCTCTCAATGAAAATGAAAAGTCATTATCAAAGGCTCCAGCATAATGCAGTTTAACGCGGCTGTAGAAGGTTTTATATCTTCTGGAATAGAATTATAAACCCTCATAAACCTACTTGAAAATTCATGAACAGATTCAAAAGCCCCCTTTTTGAGACTGTTATACTGAGACAAGAGCTACAAAGAATTCTGTTTGTCATCCCATCTCTCTAGGAATGCATTCTGGAAAGCTTGGAAATTCAATATAGATCCATATGGCAAGTCTTTATACCATTTCTTCGCTTCACCTAATAAACTTTGAGCAAATAACGGCATTTTAACATCTGCATAATCAACTTCCTCCAAGTCAACAAAATATTCAAACTTAGCCACATGTTGTTTTGCGGTTATGTCTCCTTCTCCATCAAATAAGGAAATTATTTGGGAATAATTCTGAGGAAGGTCATGTAATAAAGCAGGAAAATGCAAAGGAGCAAATATGGCTGCCATTGTTCTAGGTGGATTCAAAGGTATTGAGGACTTTTGAGTGTTTTGAACAACAAGTGTTTCGAATTTTGCAGACTGTTGTAAATCTCTCCAAAGGGAATCCAGCAAATAAGATTCTAATCTACAAGAATTAAATTCAGTATTCTTAAGATCAGACTCAGAATTAGTTTTCAACAAACTTCTTCCAACATTAACTTCCCATTCTGGATCAAAAATATTAGGAGAATCTTGAGAAGATGATGCACCAAACAAAGGAAAATCTATTTTTTCTTTATCCTTTTTCTTAAATAACCTTTCTGGATCTTCAAAACTCTTTAAAATTTCAGTATCAGAATTACCTCGTGTATGTCTTCTCGAACCCAGAATGACTTTTTAAATCTTGAAAAATTTTACAATGGAATCGCCAGGGAAAATATACAACCTTCTCTACTAACAAAATTCCTGTTTGCCCACATAAATTTTTTCTTGGTCTCCAAAACTCTTTCATTCTTCCTAGGGCAGATTTGCACTTTTGCTCCTTGGCAACGGCACCAATTTGTTATCACTCAGAATGTACCCAGGTTGCCAAGGTAAATCCCAAAGGTAACAACAAAAACCACTTTAGAATGATATTGGCTTTCCTTTCTAGAGAGGGATCTCCCAAATATAAATTTAACAAGGCTAGATATAAAATCAACACTTGAAAATCATATAGATAATTGAAACAAAACACATAATAATTGGGAAATGGATTCAAATATACATAAAGGTATCACAAATTCACATGCACGAGATTTCATCAAAGGCAAGATAACCACTTAATTACAGTCATTCATTGAGTTCAAATGGAAAAGGAGGAAATATGAACAATCCATCAATATAGATAATCAGAAGATGAATTCCATATTAACTTTAGCAGAAACATTTATGAAATATTTGAAACAACAGTCAGAGCACAACAAGTATGAATTCCAACCATTCAATACTATGCTTCAGATACGAGGAAAACAAAATGGAATGTAAGACAGGAAAAACGATCACACAGGAAAGAAAATACAGATTTTAATGTAAACAACACAAGAATCTCTGATAACCCACACACATTCAACTTTGTTATTTCAAAAATTATATGTATTCAAAAATATTGATCAACAAATGGGTTCCAACCCCCATTACATCAAGTAAATGCAAATATATACATAAATGATTTCTTCCCCCAAGAAGATTTAATAACTGAATAATCTGTTTAATCAAAGTCTTTGTAACTATATCCTTGACAACTAGGAATAAACTATTTGCTTTGATCCTGATAACAGATCATTTAATTAAAATCAACTTGGTGACAACAAGGCTCGAACAAGTAGCTCCATAGCGCGCAACACCTATTTTCAAGGATGAAGAATATACTTTGTTTTTCCGAATCTTTCCACGGCTCTCCATTGTTCTGTGCTTGGGATATCGTACTCAATCATTTCTCGGATAGACACTTCTATATCCATATAGGTTTCATAAGACATAGTAGGTAGCCCTCCTCTGACGAACAGAAATTTTTGCAATATCTCGAAGTCTTCTGTTAACTTGTCCACGATGACCTTTCCCGTCAGCCCCTTTACCAAATCATCAAACTTAGAGTGACCCATACGGATTTGTACTAGCAGGCTATGATAATGTTCTTGAGAAAGAATCCGTCCTTCTTCATCCTAGAAAGAAGGAAGGCCATCTTCAAATAATTCTTTAAAATCATGCCTGAAATCATTAATATATGAAGTCATCTCATCAGCCTTATCTTGTACTGTATTCATAAGATGATGTTTGTGAATGAACCTTTTTTACCACAGTACCATTGCCACTCTGTCTTTGATTCCTATATCTTGTAATTTTTGATAAGTTAATGAATTCAAGAAATTCAATGCATTATGAGTTGTGCTTAGGGGCTTCCTCTCCATGGTCTCATTTACTAGTTTTAATCTCTAATTGGGTAAATTAACCAATGTACTTTGGTCATCAATGAAATTCAAATAATGTCTGAACTTAGTAATCTCCACAGACAATGTATCCCAGATTATGTGTTTAGCTCCTTAGAGAGGACCCTTTCCTGTATTCCTTTCTTTTAATTCATTAAGCTTCTTTTGTAATTAACCTTTATCCTGTAATATTTTATTCTTGTTTTCAACCATTTTGGTCAGCTCAGATTTGATTTTCTCATTTTCTTCTTTTAATTCCCTTATCTCTACATCCTTCAAGATTACTTGTGACATGGGTACTAGTAAATCATCAGTAGAAAAATTATTTAAAGAAAGTTTCAATATTTACAATGATCAAATCTTCATTAGTAGGAGTCTGGCTCATTAATTCTTTCATAATCTCTTTTTCATCATTCTAGTCTTTCTTTAACCGTGAAATTTGTGCCATTAACTCATTTCACTATGTTTCCCATTTGTTCTTTTCTTCTTGCAATTTCACAGTTTTTCCTTTGTACGCCATCATTTCCTAATGAATCTTATCCTTCTCCTCCTGCAATGCTAACAACTCTGATGACTGAACATGTTCGGAACTTGGGATTTTCAACTTCTTCTTTAGTAACTGGAGGGCATTATCTTTTTCTTCTAAAAGTCTTCTGATGGCTAGTGTGTTTCCTGTTTCATCCCTTGAGCTTACGATATCTACTTGCAATTTCTTTATTTGAACAAAATTCGCCTTGTTATCAACTTTCTCGTGCTTTAATTGGACCTCTAATTTATCAACCAAAACTTGCAACTTGTTAATTTTCACCATGGCATGCAATAAATCTGAATAAATAATATCTTTAATTGGACATCTAATTTATCAACCAAAACCTCCAACTTGTTTTTAAAGATGAAGGAACCAACTTTAAGGGGGAATTTGATATTGGAGGATTTTTTGAAAGCTCCAAAATATTCCTCTTCTGCATGTAATCTCTGTCTCGTGTATTTTAATGCAAATATCCTAGGGGTAAGGAAAGCAGGCGGCCTGTAAGGCTCTCGAGTGAAACCATATACTCTCAAAACTGTAAAGTCTTTATACAAAAACCAATCTCCAATCCTGTCTTCTGATTGCATCATAATCTTCATTTCTTCCAATACCCTGGGCAATACTTCATCAAACAACAACTTATATATCTTTGACATAATGTAATTTACAAATTCGAACATATTGATTTTCTTTAGCAAATCCGAAGAGAATATAGTATTCAAGAATTGCAATTCACTTAGATTTGAACATAATAACATGTTCAACAAATATGATTGATACTTGAAAAATCTGACTTTTGAGAACTCGACTAATTGGATATGGATAGCCTCTGCTAAATATTCATCCAAACTGGAAACATGGACCGGGTGGGACTCAGACGCAAGACTAACTAAAATCATTTTCAACAAGAAGCCCAAGACAACCTCACTAACATGAAAATCATCATCTAGACCTAAAACTTGACAGACCAAAGACACAACCAATTGGACCTCCTCTTTGAAGAGGTGAATACGATACGGAAAAAAGAGTCCTTCAAATGACTGGCCTTCATTCAGAATACTACACAAAAATTCACATCGAAATTCATTTTTACAACCTCTGTACACTTCAGCCAAAACAGACTCATTTACAGACTCACCACTATCAGGTTAATTATCAGGAAAATTCAGGAATCCACGGATAGCTTTTGCATCAATTCTACACAATATCTTGGACATGGAATGACTCACAATGAGTCTCTCAGAAGATGAGTAATTACTTGCACACCACTCAGCGAATTCAGGGAAGGGTAAGGTCTTCTCCATGGCAAAATAATACAGAAATGACTTGCAGGCATTCAAAATTTCGTTTCCTTGTGAATTATATTGCCGCAATCTTTCTTTAATAACCGATACATTTTCCACTGACAAGAATGGGTCATACTCTATCTCTATCAACCAAGAATTCTTCTGTTTCATCCAGGACTTAGGGAAGACCTTCTAACCCTTTCTCTTTCTCCATGATAGAAAAATGACGATAATTCTGTGAATAAAGCTCGAGTGTTCGAAGCTTACCTATGACTGTAACTGCATGTACCCGAAGTTGACTGCGAAGGATGGTGGGCGGTCCCTTTCATTCGTCCTAGCACGTAAAATTAAAAATGATTTTCCAAAATAAGTCAACTTCACTTTATATAGAAGTCCATTCTAGAGGCTCTTTCTAGTGGTTTTTCTTAAACCATTTTTCTCCGTGGAATGTACCACAAACTGCCACACGTATCGTGGTTTTTATTCCACTACCACTTTTCTACTCCAACCGTCGTGCAACTCTACCCTCTGTATCTAATGATAACTGTTGATGAATATTCACTTTATTTTTAAGCCATTGGATTACCTCGCACTTACACATTCTGCTGGGCCTTTTTGTTTTCAACAACGCACAACATTATGGATCGGAATTCTCAGCAACCGTATATTTTTCCGACCCGATCCCATAACCGTTGATCTTCGTACCTTGTTAATTATCTCCGCATACTCTTATCTCCCATGCATCTCCAAAAAGCGGATCTATTCCAAACCGTTTATTTTCACATCCTTGTCCTATACCATTGGATTATGAGATAATTTCGTCATTCATGCGCCCTTTTATCATACATTCACATTGTCATATTTAACCAAATTTCAAACAACCATCATTTTTCTTCAACATGTTTCCTTCGATACTCTGCAAGTTAGAAGTTGTTAACAAGTAGCATGCATCATGTAGGTATGTAAATATACATCAAAACTACTGCTCATTCAATTGCATATCATTACAAAGATCTTCCCATCATCTAGTTTGGGTTGGTTGTGTATGACTCTTGTAGAAAAATCACAACACTTTGTCAAACATTGGACTGTGTGTCAAACATCCTCAAGCTGAGTGTATCATATGTAGAAGTCACTGAATAGGGACTATTCCAAAAAAATTTCTCCCCTTATCTAAGTATGGTTAAGATCTTCTCACTAAAAGCTGATCATCACAAGGGTTTGCATCATATTTTTATGGTATCACATGCATGTATCACCATAACATCATCACAGTGCACAAGGTATGTCATCATCATCAAACAAGGTCTATTGCATCACTGTCTTTGCACTATCTACATCACTTATAGTGGATGCCATTGTGCATGGGAGATCATCATCATAACATACTAGGTGTCATCATGGTGTATGGAATAAGCATATACAGTGGTGTAAACTAGTACACATCATCACTCTTTGCACTAGCATGCATTGTATCATAAACATAGTGTATGCATTATCACCATCTCATATCAAAACACTTCACTTTATAATATACTTTCATACTATGCTAAGATAAATCAAGCTATTGTACATAACGAAAATAGATTATACATCATCAGTAAGACATAGTGTACTATACCCTAGGTCGTTATCAGCTGCTGCCCAAAAATGAATGTTACTTTTATGACCCTCGGATTCATCTTAGTACCTAGGATTGATGTTGGTCATCAAACAGTTTGGGACTGTTTCCTCAGTCAATACTCCACAAAAAATATCAGTAAGAATTCCTCAGTCAGCGAGCCATTTTTACTACACTTTCATTGAGTTGTTGGAGTGCTTAAAGTGGTGTTGTTGTTGCTGCTATAATCAATAATTCTGGGCATGAAAGTCTTCAAAACAAACTAGTTGCTGCCTCAATTTGTCTATTTCCATAGTTTGCTGTAAACCTAGCTCACCACCATCAAAATTCAGGGATGTTTGTATTGTGCTATCTCTTCAATTTCAGATGAATAAGAGATGCTTTTTAACCCCAAGCAAGTCCAACATTGGACTGCCACCAAATGCTGGTAAAAAATATCAGACCAAAAAAATTTCTTCTTTGAAAATTTGGGTCTGTAGTTTGAGTGCTACTGCTGCTACCCGATTTTTCACCTCAGTCAGCGAATTTTTCCTCAGCTGCATGTACGAATTTGTATTTTCAAAATGAGGTTTGATAGGGTATTTATAGTGGTTTTTTCATATAATTTGGAGTCGACCTACATAAAAAATAATTTTATATTTTAATTTTAATTTTTTAATTTAATTTATGGAGCCGACTTGTAGGGTGACCAAAGTAAATACTTTCATTATTTTATTTAGTATTTTAAATGTCACACAATCTACTTAGGTCACCACAAAAAGGTTGTGTGTTGTTGCACTAATCTCTAATGATCAACATGTCTTAGGGTTAATTGTAATTTAACCCAAGACCTCATTCTTAGGGTCATACTCCAACAAGGTTACCCGATATACCATGTGCAAGGGTTTCAAGTGCTTTCATGTTACCTTATATGTGTGTGGGTGCCTTCATCATGCTATCTAAGCATGTTAAATTGAAGTAATGCACTCCATGACCTTTGCAAGGGCATCAGGGTCTTCATCAAGTTTTCCAGGTCTTTATCAAGTCATCAAGGACCTTTAAGCCATCAATTGTTCATCCAAGGGCTTCTTCATCAAGCCAAGGACATGTTCATGGCTTCCATAACCTGTCAAGGACCATACAAATTCACGGACATCATATAAGAGCTCCATCACCCCAACAAGGGTTGTAATGTCATCAAACCGCTAAGTGTGGGTCCAAGGACTTCTTCAACCACCTCAACCACCTCAGGAGACCTAAAAAGGTTAAGATATAACCTATGGGGTAGATTGGCCTTCTTCTAGGGTATCATGACATCATCAGAGCATAAATGACCACATAATGGGTCAATAATGCTTCTCCAAGCCATTTAGGTCTTCTCCATCATCTACCAAGGCTTCAGGACCATTTTTAGGGTCTTCAATGTCTTCAGCAAGGTGGTGGCTTCAAGATCCAAGCTTGTGGGTATAGGGACCCTGTAAAGTGGGTACAAGGTGCTTTAAGGCACAAACCCACTCTATAAGGGGTCTAAGGCACTACAAGGTGCAAATCAACTCTATAAGGGGTCAAGGAACTACAAGTGGGACTTGGTCGCATCAATGACGACCTATGGGGCCACTGCAAGTCCAAATTGGCATCAATGACAATTTCATCAACAATATCCCCCTTTGTAATTGATGACAACAACTCATGATCCCCCTGTGAGCATGCTCCCCTCTTGTATTCATCTCTCCCCCTTTGGCATCAATGGAAAAGGGTGTCCAGATACCTGCATTTGAAATCACTGATTGTTGAGCCCATAAATGACCTCTTTTAACAACCCTTAATCACTTCTTCTTCCCCTATCCTACCCCATTCAGCACATCAATTAGACTTGTTATCCCCACTTTATTCTTCAAACTACCAAGGTATGACTGGTCATTGCTTTATCTTATTAATGCTTATGATTGTGATAATTAAAGCTATGTATCTCTCAATTGTGCTAACATGTTATGATTTATGAAGGTAGTTTGAGATAAGTGGAATGCAGGAAGATTGGGCTGAACAAGTCTCAAAAGGAGGGATATTCGCTGCTCAAGTTGATCCTCAGCCCTCCTATCATCACCCAAGGCACGTAGTTCTAATGCGATAGAGCTGTGACAAGACAGCTGTAACAGAATGCGCCATAATTGGAAATCCTTAGTATATTGTTTCTCGGGTATAGCTGTGATCAGAAAATATCGCTACTCCTGGGCCGATTAACAGCTTTCCCATGCTTTCTATGTCTTTACCATGCCACATTTGTAACAGCTAGTGTTATTTAGGGCGCCTAAAGATCAAATATCTTCATGGCTGCCCCAGAATAGGATCAGATGTTACGATCCACATGATATAAATATGGAGAGTTGTCTTGACCCAGGGGGTTGCTAAACATATAATTCATTCATTGTATTAGCTGTGAGGAGCAATTTGTGTAATCATTTCATCTTTTAATACAAGGAGTTACTTATGATTTTAGAGGTTGTACGTTGTTCGACCAGCATCTTTGTGTGAAGGCTGGGCTCGCCTTCCATAGAGATTGCTGAGTTAAATTGCGACTTTTTAATTCATTGGTTGTGTGATGTCTTGTTAATCCCATTCCTTTTGTACACAGCTGTAGTGAGTGTGATTTACAGTGTAATTGTGATTGAAATTCCTTGAGATCTGTAAGTAATACAGAGTGACAATCGACTGAGTAGGTAACTATCTTTTATGAAATTCGTGTGGTAGCTATAAACAACTCTATTCATCCTAAGGTTTTATTCGTTGTTTCATGAATCATTGCAGCTTGTCTTTACTGTTGTGATTGTTGAATTTCATTCCTGCAATTCAAATTCTTAGAGTAGCTGAACTCAATCTTTTGCAAATAGATTCTTAGATCAATCTTCAATTTATGCTTGTGGCTTTCTATAGTAATAAGATTGAATAGGTGAATTAATCACTCAGGGATGCGAATAGGATTTCCTTTCTTTTGCAACTGTAATTTGAATCCTTGTTATCTTTCCTTAATGCATAGAAGAAGGTAATTAAGATTGTAGTACTTAGAGGATAAATGGGATTACACAGGTTCTTGGGATGAGCATAGTTGACAGAGGGTAGTAGTGTTCAATTGCAGTGGTTTTGTGTTTAAGCATATACTGTGCATTTTATCCTTTGAAATACAAGACTTTCTCGGGTTGACAATAAATATTTTACACTCTGTCTGTTGATAGTAATATACTTGCATATAGGGTGCATGACATTTTGGCGCCATTGCCAGAGAAGGATAAAAATTAAACACCATCATTAGTTGCATCTTGTAATTGTTTCTAGTCAGTCTTTTCTACTTTCTTTGCTGTAATGATTTGGGTTGCATGAATACTAGAAGGGTAAAGCGTGATCATCTTTCAACTCCTAAAACCCCACAAAATACTAATATTGCAGGTGGCTTGGGTCGCGGTCGAGGTCCACCATTGGGTAGAAGGACATTCATCGATGATCTTGTTGACATAACTGATTCATCCACCAGGGCTCACCATCAAGAGACTCCTATCAGAAGAAACCCTACCGACCCTGGAGCGCTGGGGTCAGGGTCCACAGTGGAGAATACATGAGCAACCGCGACCTCCTCAAATATCCCTGCAGAAGAGGACACAGCTGTTACAACTAGACCTGCTGGCAGAGGCCCGATCTACCACATTTACGGTAAGGTTGTAACTCAAGAAGAGTGGACGCAGTTCCACCAAAGGATTACTGATCAGTGGAAGAATGAGGAAAAGAAAGAGGAAAAGAATGAAGAAAGGAATGAGGAAAGGAATGCAGGAATGAACGAAGAGGAGAAAACAGAAGAGGAGATGAGTAATAGAAACGAGTCCGATGAGGAAGAGGCAATGGGGGAAAACTATCATCATGAAAATCACTCCCTTCCTGAAGGAACGGTGGCTACACTGCAGTTCCCAATTCAGCAGCCAGAGGGGACAGCCCCTATGAAAAATATCTCACCATCGGTGTTGCCTCGCTTCCATGGAAGAGCGGCAGAAGATCCAGACGAGTTCCTTTTTGAATTCTATATCCTCTGTCGTAGCTATGATTATGTCACCGATGCACAAAAGCTGAAACTCTTCCCCGCCACCCTGAAGGACAACGCACTATGCTGGTTCATGAGCCTAGGAGGAGGAACTGTTGCTAATTGGGATAGAATGAAACAGGTGTTCCTGGAGAAATATTAGAAATATTGCAACACCAAGGACAAAAGAGAGGAATTGTTCAAAATGGTGCAGAAGGAGGATGAAAGTCTGGAGGATTTTGTGGAAAGGATTTTGTACAACGTGTAAAGAGCTGGGCGGACGAACATGGGGTTGGATGTGCTCAAGATAATCTTGCTTCGTGGGATCAGAGATTATTGTTTAGATATGTTAAACCTACGAGGAAAGGGAGATATCTCCAAGGAATCTTTTGGAAAGATCGTGGAATTATGTAAGAGGTATTCCGAGGGGTCTTCCAGGAACAACAAGCGGGACAAACGGGATAAGCTAGAATGCGATGTCTTCGATAGAACTTAGAAGTCATCTAATGGAGGAGCCACCCATGCAGAGATAGACAATCTCCTTGAAATTTTTAAAATAGAAATGATGATCTCTATCTCCTCGGAGATCGATGTTCTGAAGGTGAAACAAAAATAGGCAGTGGAGGATCTCACACTAGGTGTGTTCTGCCCACGATGTAGAAAGAACCATCCTCTGAGGGAGTGCCCGCTCGATAAAGTAGAGGTATGTTAGCTATGCGAGCTGAACCATGACATGAAAGAATGTCCCTCACTCCCCCAAGTGAAGGCTGTTCTGCAGGAATCAACTCCAGAGGTGGAATCGACCTATTTCATTGCATAGAAGAAACCTTGGCAGCCTCAAAATCAAGGTATGCCCCCAAACTTGTTTCCATTTTTGAATAATATGAGCAATTGGAATAATATGAAAAATATGAATACACAGTTCCCTTCAAATTATGCTCAGTGGAATCTTTCGCATACTGCAATGCAAAATTATAACTCATCGAATCCCTGGACACAGCCACCACACCAACCTACCTCGTGGTCTCCGAGATGGAGGAATTTCCATCTTGGGAACCAGTTTTCTCACCCACCTCCACCACAACAGTCACCATATTCTCCTCAATACCCTCAATATCCTCAATACCTACCTTAGAAGTCGTAGCTGCAACTGCATAACAATTTTGTTCCTAATGTACCAATACGACCTCAGCTGCCTACCCAACCTAATCCTAACCTGAATAATAAAACAGTCCATCAATTGGAGACTGTCAACATGCCGGCCTACTCTCTTTCCCCTGTACCTTGCAGTGATATTCATTTACGATCAGGGAAAATAGTAGAACCCATAATTACAGAAGATGCTCCACCTTCTATGCATAAAGAAGGGGTGAGTCCACAACATCCGTCCGATACAATTCCTATTATTGAATATGCTGAGCATCCCTTAGATGGGATGGCTGAAACACCAAATTATAAATTTGGAAATACGCAGCCTACCCAGCTGATAAGGCAACCACCGTACCCCGAGATACTAATGCTACCAAGGGTAGGGGGGCAACCTTAGTTTAACCTCCTAGGAGAGTTAAGAAATCTTTATGTTAAAATCCCCCTCCTTCAAGCTCTCCAAGATGTACCTATTTATTCTAGAACCGTTCGGGACCTATGCACCAAGAAACCAGGAAGGAAACCCAGAGATCCTCCCACTGTTCACGTTATAGGGAATCTATCTGCATTGATAACAGGAAAAACCCCAGTGACTAAGTATGACGACCCTGGAAATCCTACTGTCACTGTACAGATAGGTCATACATAGATACCCAATGTACTAGTAGATTTAGGAGCAGCGATCAATGTCATAACAATTGAGACTGTAAAGAATATTGGGCTCACTAATCTTAGGCCAACCCCCACTATTTTAGAATTGGCGGACAGATCCACCATTAGACCCGAATGAATCCTGGGTGATCTTGTCATCTCAGTTGATTCATGGGAGTACCCTGCTGACTTCTTGGTGTTACAACCAAAGTCACAGCTGGGAGGACACCCATTAATCCTGGGGAGGTCTTGGTTGGCCACAGCTGATGCTTGCATTGGATGTCGATCTGGGTCCATGACCATATCTAATGGCACTGAGACTAAAAACCTCACCCTTTATCCTCCAGCTTGGCCAAGTCTAGAGGCTGAAAATTCTCTCTGGATAGAGCCGGAGGAAGAGGAGGATATTCAACAACTATTAACTATAGGGAAGGCCTTAACTTTTAAAAATGAAACGAAAGATGATGCTATTAATAATTTCATTAGTGAACCCACTTCAGTCGATAAAGAACTTTATCAAATCTTGAACATTACCTTGGGCAAGGAAGAACAAGAAAATCTCACGGAAGAAACACTAATTGGTGACACACACATAATCTCGGTATTGAAAAACTTGAAAAGTATTCCTATTGAGGTAGAGTCTGGAAAAATCTTGAATATCAGTCATAATCTCTCCTTATATGAATAGAAGCGTCTGATCAGTCTCTTGAAAGAACACAAGGGGGCGTTCTCCTGGGAGTATATAGACATGAGGGGTATTCCCTCTAATCTGTGCACCCATCATATTTATATTAAAAGTGACTCCCAGCCTGTGTGTCAGCCTCAACGATGAATGAACCCCAATCTATGGGACATAGTGAAGGAAGAAATCCAGAAACTCTTGGAAGCAGGATTTATATATCCTATTTCAGATAGCGAGTGGGTTTCCCCATTCGTAATTATACCCAAGAAAAATGGTAAATGGAGGGTCTGTGTCGACTATAGGGAGCTGAACAAAGCCACACAAAAGGACCACTTCCCTTTTCCCTTTATTGACCAAGTACTCGACACCCTATCAGGGAAGAAGTTCTTCTCCTTCCTAGATGGGTTTAGCGGGTACAATCAGATTCAGATTGCTCCTGAGGACCAGGATAAAACCACCTTCACTTGTCCCTGGGGAATGTTTTCCTACAGAGTGCTTCCCTTTGGTTTATGTAATGCACCAGCAACATTTCAAAGAGCTATAATTGGCATATTCTCTGAGTTAGTTAATGATAGTATGGAAATCTTTATGGACGATTTTACTCCTTATGGCAAGGATTTTGAGGAAGCACTGGAAAATTTAAAGAAAGTTCTAACCCGGTGTGAACAAAACCAGCTCTCTTTAAGCACTGAAAAGTGCCATATGATGATGAGTGAAGGGGTGGTATTGGGGAATTTCATCTCTGTCAATGGCATTCAGGTGGACCCCTCAAAAATCAAGGTAATAAAAAAATACCTACCCCTGCAACTCAAAAAGAGGTGCAAAGTTTTCTGGGACATGCTGGATATTACTGAAGGTTTATAGAAAATTTCTCCAAACTTGCTTCCCCTTTGTTTTCTTTGTTAATGAAGGATGCACAGCTTGTTTGGAGTGAAGCATGCCATACAAAGTTTGATAAGCTTAAGGAGAAGCTATCCATAGCTCCTATCTTAAGAGGACCTAATTGGACCCTACCCTTTCATATTTCTTCAGATGCCTCTGATATTGCCATTGGAGCAGTTTTAGGACAACAAGATGGTCAAGTACCTTATGCAATCTATTAAGTAAAAACTTAGCCCATTCTGAACTTAATTATACTGTTACTGAAAAAGAATTCTTAGCTATTGTTTACTCCATTAATAAATTTCAACATTACATTACTGGCTATCATACGTTTGTGCACACTGACCACTTTGCCATTAAATATTTAATGAACAAACCTGTCACTAATGCCAGAGTCACCAGGTGGCTCTTATTATTACAGGAATTTGATATTACCATTATAGATAAACTTGGCAAAGAAAATGTTGTCGCTGATTTTTTATCTCGTTTCACTAACAGTGATGATAATTTGCCTGTTGAGGACTCTTTTCCAGATGAACATCTATTCACACTTTCATCTCATTCCCCTTGGTATGCAGACGTCGCTAATTATTTGGTTGCAGGAAAGCTACCGCCACATATGTCTAAAAAAGAAAAGAGAAAAATCATCCAGCAAAGTGCCAGGTATTGTTGGGTAAACGGTCATCTCTTCTACACAAGACCTGATCTTGAAATTAGAAGATGTGTAAGGGAAGATGAAATATTTCATATACTGAAGGCCTATCACGATGAACCTTGTGGGGGACACTTTGCAGACATAAGAACAAGGCACAAAGCCCTGAGGATGGGGTACTATTGGTCAACTCTTTTTAAGGATGCTAAAAGGTATGTTCAGTCCTGTGACAGCTGCCAACGAATGGGCCAGCCCAACAGAACAGATCAGATGCCTCTATAACCTCAAGCAGTAGTCGAACCATTTGATAGATGGGCTCTGGACTTCGTCAGCCCTATCAGCCCTCATTCCAAGAAGAAAGCCTACATTCTGGTCTGTGCTGATTATATGACCAAGTGGGTAGAAGTTGTAGCCTTGACTGAGGCTAACGATCGGGCTATGATTGATTTTCTATACAATGAAATATTTACCCATTTTGGGGTACCTAAGGAAGTAGTTACCGATGGGGGACTACAATTTATGTCGCATCAATTTGAATCCCTGGTCCAGAAGTATCATGTTCAGCATAGAGTGGCTTCACCTTACCACCCCCAAGCCAATGTCCAGGTGGAAAGCACTAATAAAGTTATTGAATCCATCCTTACCAAAACAATTAAGAGCCATCGAAAGGATTGGATTGGCAGGCTTCCGGAAGCACTATGGGCATATCGCACGACTTGGCATAACACCACAAGTTTCTCTCCTTATGATTTAGTGTATGGAAAAAGTGCCATCTTTCCAATTGAATTTGAAATCAAAACCCTGAAGATAGCCACCGAAGTGAATATGGATGTAACTGAAGCCCAGAAGAGAAGATTAAATCAACTGAACGAACTAGACGAGAATTGGTTAGTTGCAGTAGACCAAACTGTGTTAATTTAGCAACAGAGAGCCAATTGGCATGACCGGTTCATTAAAAAGAAGGTATTCTATGAGGGAGACTGGGCATTACTATACGATTCCAGATTCAAAATATATTTTAAAGGTAAATTACGCACAAGGTGGCTAGGCCCATACTTGGTCGACAGGCTATTTGACAACGGCACTGTTCGCCTGGTGACCATTGATGAAAACCGCGTTCCATTATTTGCTAATGGTCATAGGATGCGACTATACTGTAAGCCTCTTTTGAAAGATGCATTTATTTTGCAAATCACTGTTAACCCCGATTATCAGCTGGCACCAGGGTAGGAACTTCTCTTTGCCTCTGTCAATCCTTAAACTGTAAATCGTACTTGAATTACTGTACATAAATAATTGTTTTTCTTTCTTTTTCATTATATTGTTTTTTTCCTTTTGCATTTGATCTTCTTGGTTGCTATTGTTTTTTTTTTCAAAAAATTGCAGGGAAGCGGCTAGGGGTACAACCAGATTGGGCCTGTCGAATAAGGGTCGTTTTCTTATGCCTTCCTGCGCCATACTTTTTTTTCCCTAAATAAATTTTTCGATGGATGCAACATCTTTTTCGGCAGCTGTAAACCTTTTTTTGACGGCTGCGACATATTTCTCGGCAGCCGTAAACTTTTTTTTCCCCAGCGGCCATAACCCTCTTTCTGGCAACCATAATCCGTTTTCCGATGGCTGCAACATTTTTTTCTCGATGGTTGTGTTCCTTTTCCGACGACTGTGACATTTTTCCTGGCAGCCGTAAACTTTTTCTTTTCCCAGCGACCATAACCCTCTTTTCGGCGGTTGTAATCTTTTTTCCGACAGCTGCGACATCTTTCCCGGCGGCCGTGAACCTTTTTTTGATGGCTGCGACATCTTTTCTAGCAGCCATGAACCTTTCTCTGATGGCTGCGACATCCTTTCCGGTGGCTGTGACATATTTCTTGGTAGTTGTGAACCTTTTTCCGACGGCTACGACATCTTTTCTAGCAGCCATGAATCTTTCTTCGACGGCTGCGACATCCTTTCTGGTGGTCGCGACATTTTTTTCTGACGGCTACAAATCTTCTATATTTGGCTGATGTCTCTAGAAGTAAGGGCCGCATTTCTGTTTCAAAACCTATGATGGTGACTCCTGTGTATTGAAAAATTGCTTTCTATGCCATTCAAACTGCTAGATATGGCTCCGACTCCTCCTCGTGCCGACGAACTGGTCCATAAGGTGACAACCTTTTTCATAATTCCGACCATGTGGACGCGATGGTTTGTGTTTCACTGGTAGAAAGAATTATGGCAGTATCCTGGTTATAATGATTAAATTAAATTATGGCAGTATCCGCAACGTCAACAACCGCACGTTCCACCATTTTCCGAAGGATATCCAGCGCGCAGTCTCACAAGCTATGGCTTTGATTTATCATGTAATTAAGTATTGATATGATTTAACGATATCATTCGTACCTTTATTCGTATCACCATTATGGCCTAATTAAATCTTTCCCCCATGCAACATAAAGACTAATAACCGCCACCTTCCCCAATTCGGAATGAAATTTCGAATGTTTTTGTGTGATGAACTTTCCAAATTTACCCATTCCCTAAAATCTCCTCTCAGCGATTCGTGCATCCTCTGCACTGTAACCTCCATTCTCAAGATCTGTAATTTGTGGAACAACAACCTTAGTCTAAATCCAGGACCATGGGGATTCCAGCTCGTTACAAACCTTCAAATACATAGGAGCTCAGGAAAAATGCTACGGTTTTTGCCATCTTTCAAGCTGCTGGGTGGACAGAAATTTTTGAATGTCTGGATGGATTCAATCGTGAAGGAGCCTTACAATTTGCTCTAAAATTTATAGAAACTTACACAGAGGTTTGGGGGCTGCGCATCGAAGTCTCCGAGGCCATTATCTCTGAGGTTACTGCCATCCCTCAGGTGGGAAGGGCTTGGTTTGGACGTCAAGTCCCCACTACTACAGCATTGAAAGCCTTTTTAATAGAGGGGGAGAAGGTTCAATCATCAAGAAGAGGGATAGTACTGCACTCATTTCCGCAGCCATGGGACCAAGTTGTTGTCTTCCTCAAGAAATACATCACTTGTGAAGGTAAGTACCAAACTGTTTATAATTCTGAACTGCCTTTACTTTCTCATCTCCGCCATAGGACTTTGTTGAATATTCCATATTATCTCCTTCATGATTTGCATCATATGGTGGGATTCGTCCAAGCCGCTAAGCATCCATTCGCCTCACTAACCCACCATGTTCTTATCAAATTAATCATCTTGAGAACCCTTGCTCAGTATAATATAACCTGGAAACAATTCACAGCTCGAGCACAGGAACCCGCTCCCTTACCTGGTGTCCCAATAGAACAGGAAGAGGCTCATCCACAGCAGGGGGGACACAAACCACAACAAGAGGACCGGAGTCCCTCCAATGTAGTTGGGGTGGGGGGGGAGGAAACTGGATCAGAAGAAGAGCAACCGGGGGCACAATCAGAGCAAGTGAGGGAGGATGTAGATAAAAATCCTGTGGAAAACCCAAATAACAGGGTAGCTCTGACAGCAGAAGGTGAAATTGGAGCAGCACTAAATGCTACAACAATTGAACCTGAAGGTGATAGAGCCATGGAAATAGAAGGAAATATCAAGCTAGTAACCATTCAATCCTCACCTGAGTGGGGAGTAACTTTGATTGAGGAAGAATAGCCTGAGGAGCAAGAAAACGCCAAAATAGGGGATGTTCCTTCTACCTTAGCTGTGAAACCCGACATCTCGGCACCACAAAAGAAAAGAAAGAGATCAATTGATGAAATTAAAATAACCCCACCAACAAGAAGGAAAACAACCAGATCAGCTGCAGTAGCAGAGGCAGCAAGAAAAAGATGGGCAACCTTAGAGGCACAGATTGAGTTCCCTATTCTTCAACCTAGGCCAATTGATGCCCCACAAGGGCCAGTCGAGGAAGAACCCCAAATTGAAAGACTTCTTTTCGAGAATACGCTATTGAAAGAGGAAGTCCAAACACTTAGAAGGGAACTGGAAACTTGGAAAGAAACCTGCAGGAAACAGGGTGAAAGGAAAATGTACACATTGGTGGAGGCTGCGGACCAATTGGAAGGATCAAATTCCACTGATCCTGGCAAGGAATAAGAGCGAGTGGTCTGTCCCACTTGTGGGGAAATATTTAAGGAAGCAGGCCACAAGATTGTAATTTGTGCCTGTACAACACAATAGTCTGCACCTACAATAGAGGAAGCTGCAGAAAAAAAAAATGCGGTCACACAAGAACTAACATCTTTAAACATTCTTGCTGAAGTTTCCACCAACTCTGGGACAGATGAGCCAAGGGATGAAATCATGCCTGATGGTGGGGATGAAGATTGCACTTTTAATCCAGAATGCTCCCATGACACATCGATTATAGAAGAGGATCCACAAAGGAAAGACATTGATGAACTTGAACAGGGTACTGTAACACAAGAACCAACATCCTTGAGTGTAGTTGTCCCAATGGCCGAGCAAATGGGAGAAGAACCTGGGATGGAGGACACTCTGGAGCTTAATAAAGAATTCTGCACTATAACCCCAGAATGTTCCCATGATATAGAAATTATAGAAGAAGAACTGCAACAACAGGGGGATGAAGAAGTAAGCCAGGATGTTGCTACACAAGAACCAACATCCTTGGAGGTTGCAGCAAGGACTCCTGAAATGCAACTAGAAGATAACCCTGAAATGGATATCATCCCTGATATGCAGTGGAGTGAAGATGAACAGGCCCAGACACATTCCTCAGGTGATATTGAAATTCTTGAGGAGCAGCTACACACTAAAGAAGACATTCAGTCTCAACAGTAGAAGGAAAAAGAAGACACTGTTACACAAGAACCAGTGTCTCTAGGACTGATGGATGTGGATGTTGAGGAAAATACAGAGGATGTTTCTGTTACACAAGAACCAGCAACTCTCATAACCAACTCAGATGTCCAGGATGCCCAAAAGGAAGAAACTGTTACACAAGAACCAGTGTCATTAGGACTGATGGATGTGGCTGTTGAAGAAAATACAGAGGAAGTTGCTATCACACAAGAACTAGCAACTCTTGAAACAATTTCAGAAGTTCAGGGTACCCAAGAAGAAGACACTGCTACACAAGAACCAGTGTCTCTAGAAGCAATGGATGTAGCTGTTGAAGAGAGTCCGAAGGAGGTTGTTGTCACACAAGAACTAGCAACTCTCATAGTAAACCCAAATGTCCAGGATGCCCAAAAGGAAGACACTGTCCCACAAGAACCAGTGTCTCTACCCCTTATAAATTTCATTGATTTGGACTCGGATCAAGAGGAGCATCATAAAAAGGAAATCCTGAACCTCACAGCAGAAGTCTCAACTCTGAGAATGGAGGTGATCAAATGGAAAATCCAGATGGAGGAATACTAGAGAGGGATGATTTCTCTTAGTGAGCATAGAAAAATTATCAGGGGATTGGAAGAGAATTGGGCAGAAGAACGTATGGCCCACAGAATTCGGGAGGAAGAGCTACAGAGCAATTTGAGAGAGTTGAAAAAGTTCCAATCCATGCAAAAGGAAAAAGAGCAGGTGTATGCTCTTTCTCAAGAACTCTTGGGCACTAGGATGCCTTCTTCCTCTTACCCCCTATTCCTATTTGAATAGTTTGTTTGGTTTAAATTGAAGGCTGTGAATGAAGGGAGGTCATTTGAAATAACGACCTCAACAAAGTTTTTGGAAACATTCTTTGGAAGTAATTTTGAGGATCAAAATTTGCTGTGTGAACTATACTTGCATGAGATGGCTTGCCCCCTGGACCGCCATTCAAATCCTGTTCCATTTGTAGGGGATGTTCAACTAAGAGCTTTGGCTTCTTTTGTGAGCAATAATGCTCACTGGGAAAGGTCTTTTCAAACCTTTTCTCACAATGAAGCTCACACTAACTTGTGGATTCGAAGTGAACCTCAGAATCCTGGTATTCTTCTTGCTCGGTACACGAATTTGCTTTCAAGTCCTCCCCAGGCTCAGCATATAACGAGACTTCAGGAAGAAGTGATCTCTACTTGCACTAACTACATTTCCATACACCAGCAAGCAACATTGGAAGGGAGTAAGTACAGATGGAAGGCTACCTCCCCTATACTCAGAAGTCGAGACCCCTACTGTTCCAGGAATTTCAAGCAGGCACTCTCCAGGGTCAAGGGCTATGTGGGATGTATCAGGGAACATGGGGTTAATTGGTTGGGTTTGAAGTTCAAATTCCCCCTCATTTGGTGGCCAACAAAACTGTATAACGTGGATTTCTCCTTAACTAGGGAAGAGGAGCAACGATGCTGGAAGTATTGGATTGCTCACAGAGGATTCTTAAAAAAAGATGAGGTGCCTGAGTTTCCTTACAATTTTTCCTCTCTCCACGAGCAGAGCTCAGTACAGGATTCAAATTCTGAATGATGCAGGTTGTTGCATGAGGACATGCAACAGGATAGTTGGGGGTAGATGTTGAGCCCAAAAATGACCTCTTTTAACCACCCTTAATCACTTCTTCTTCCCCTATCCTACCCCATTCAGCACATCAATCAGACTTGTTATCCCCACTTTATTCTTCAAACTGCCAAGGTATGAATGGTCATTGCTTTATCTTATTAATCCTTATGATTGTGATAATTAAAGCTCTATATCTCTCAATTGTGCTAACATGTTATGATTTATGAAGGTAGTTTGAGATAAGTGGACTACAGGAAGATTGGGATGAACAAGTCTTTAAAGGAGGGATATTCGCTGCTCAAGTTGATCCTCAGCCCTCCTATCATCACCCAAGGCACGTGGTTCTAATGCGACAAAGCTGTGACAAGGCAGCTGTAACAGAATGCGCCATAATTGGAAATACTTAGTATATTCCTGCTCGGGTATAGTTGTGATCAGAAAATATCGCTACTCCTAGGCCGATTAACAGCTTTCCCGTGCTTTCTATGTCTTTACCATGCCACGTTTGTAATAGCTAGTGTTATTTAGGGTGCCTGGAGATCAGAGATCTTCATGGCTGCCCCAGAATAGGATCAGATGTTACGATCCACATGATATAAATATGGAGAGTTGTCTCGACCCGGGGGGTTGCTGAACATATAATTCATTCATTGTATTAGATATGAGGAGCAATTTGTGTAATCATTTCATCTTTTAATACAAGGAGTTACTTCTGATTTAAGAGGTTGTACGTTGTTCGGCCAGCATCTCTGTGTGAAGGCTGGGCCCGCCTTCCACAGAGATTACCGAGTTAAATTAGGACTTTTTAATTCATTGGTTGTGTGATGTCTTGTTAATCCCATTCCTTTTGTACGCAGCTATAGTGAGTGTGATTTACAGTGTAATTGTGATTGAAATTCCTTGATATCTGTAAGTAATACAGAGTGACAGTCGACTGAGTAGGTAACTATCTTTTATGCAATTTGTGTGGTAGCTATAAATAGCTCTGTTCATCATGAGGTTTTAGTCGTTGTTCCATGAATCCTTCCAGCTTGTCTTTAATGTTGTGATTGTTGAATTTCATTCCTGCAATTCAAATTCTTAGAGTAGCTGAACTCAATCTTTTGCAATTAGATTCCTAGATCAATCTTCAATTTATGCTTGTGGTTTTCTAGAGTAATCAGATTGAATAGGTGAATTAATCACTTAGGGATGTGAATAGGATTTCCTTTCTTTTGCAACTGTAATTTGAATCCTTGTTATCTTTCCTTAATGCATAGCAGAAATTAATTAAGATTGTAGTACTTAGAGGATAAATGGGATTACACAGGTTCTTGGGATGAGCATAGTTGATACAGGGTAGTAGTGTTCAATTGCAGTGGTTTTGTGTTTAAGCATATACTGTGCATTTTATCCTTTGAAATACAAGACTTTCCCGGGTTGACAATAAATATTGTACACTCTGTCTGTTGATAGTAATCTACTTGCATATAGGGTGCACGACACTGATCACTGCTCACTGCTCCCCCTGGAAATATGTCTAATCCTAGGACCTATCTATATACTTGGAGTAACTATCCTTTCTCCTTTGAGTTCATACTCCAGCCTTATGAACTCAAGGTGCTCTAAAGTATTTGAGATACCTTACACTTGGCTTGCCATATGGCATCCATCCTCCCTGCTTTGATCAACTTCTCCTATCTGCAACTGCTCTGTCTTCTTCATCCATACTTGCTTCTTGGAATCTATCCTTTCAGCATTTGTTCCTTCATCTGTACTCACTTTCCTTGATGAGATGTATAGCAAAATTCTCAAGGGTTGTTTTTGTGTACTCCAACAATCTTGAGCTTTGTGCCCAAGGACACTGCAACTA
The DNA here is from genome assembly GCA_001517045.1 of Pseudotsuga menziesii. NCBI lineage: Eukaryota > Viridiplantae > Streptophyta > Pinopsida > Pinales > Pinaceae > Pseudotsuga > Pseudotsuga menziesii. The sequence continues at coordinate 48,672 of LPNX010572349.1, forward strand.
TAACACCTCATCATACGACAATGTGCAGCAAGGTGACCGACATGGTTGCATATCCAACATCTAACTGAGTTGTTGGAAATTCCAACACTTTTTTGATCGGCTTCATTTCTCCATGCCTGGGAGTGTCCTTGACTGTAGGCATTTTTCTTTTGATCTTCAAATATTCTTGCTGATGTATATGAAGGAATCCTTCTTAGTCGACTTCTTTGACTTGAACATTCTTAGGCTTTGTGGCCAAACGCACTGCAGGTGTAGCATCTCAATGTGTGACATGTGGCAGCAACATGTCCGACTTGATTACATGTCCAACATATAACTTAGTCATTGGGGCTTCTAGCCCTTTTTCTTCCATAGAATCTACAATCCATAGCCTTTTGACCAAATTTAGAACAAAAATAACAATAACCATTGAAGCCACTTTCATACCTGGGTCTTGGAGTTGCTAAATTTTATGAGATTTCTTTGAGGAATAGACCTAACTCCTTGTTTCATATTTGAACTTCCAAATTCCTTGTTTTCATGTGGAGGTGCATGGGGAGCAGCTTTAGACGTTGATGGACCTGCTTCTGGAGTATTCAGAGACCAAGTGTCATATTCAGATTTTTCTTTTTTCTTCTTGTAACCAAGACCAGTTTTGTCAAGTGGAGATCTTTGGAAATCTAAGATCTTATCGAGGACAATTGAACTGTCCTGGAACTTAACCAAGGCTTCATTCTTCTTACATTTATTCTTAAGACCAACTACCTCCATTTCCAAATTCTGGACTGTCTTCTCCTTTTCTTCCAGCTGACTCTTCGGTATTTCTTCTATCCTCTTGGCTTCCTCCAGCCAAGTCTTTAGATCATGATTGACCTCTCTAGTTTATTCAAGCTCTTGAGTAGGATTTTCTGGTTCTTCCTTTTGACTGATCAATTCAGTCTTTAATTGTTCAACTTCAACATCTTTTCCTTTCATTCGATCTCGCAATTCTTTGTCCTTGTTTTTGAGCTTCACAAGCAGCACTTTCATTGTCATGGTCTTCTATTGATATTCATTCAAGGAGTCCAAGATTTTCTTTTTGAACTTTGTGAAGTCACTTTGGTTCATATTTACTGTGTTTAGAAACCAGTTGGCTTTGAGATCAATATTCAGCAACGTGAGATATATCTCATGTGCATCCTTTGATATCCCTTCATCATCATCTGCAAGAACCTTCTTAATTTCATCACACAAGATATCATTATAGTCACAAGAGTCCATACCTTTACTGGAGTCCTTTTCTTGCTGAACTCTTCTTCCTGATTGATCTCTTCTATGGGCTTGTCTTCTGATTACTGATTTATCTTTTTGGGTTATGGTCTTACCTTCTGATACTCACTTTCCAACTTGAACCATAAGTCATTTGCTAAAGTGTACTCCCCTGCACTTTCTTTCACTAAACTGGGAAGTCCATCAATGAGAAACTCCAAGGTTGTAATACTGTCCTTTTTGTTTCCTTCTGTGCAGCTAATTTTCCCTTCTTGTTTAATGGAGTGGATGGATTGACCGCAATCTCCCAACCTCCAAATTTCTTCAGATATTCCTTCATCTTCCTCCTCCAACTGAAATAATCTGTCATATCAAGTATTGGTACGTCATTTCTTGATGACACTTCCATTTCCTTCATTATGTCTAAGGATCTCCTTCATGCTTCCTAGGCTTGTGAATAAGGTCGGCTCTGATACTAATTGTTAGACACACTGGGCACACAGAGAGGGGGGGAAAATCTGTGTGTGCAATCTTTATTACTTTTTCAATTTTAACAATCAACAACTAATTCATCAACTCATTATTCTACCATTTGCATATTCATTTCATAAACATCTATCTCTTCATCATTTATAAATCATCAGCATCTAGATCATGAATTCATAAAAAGAACCATAGCAAAAGAGAACACAACACCATATAATTTTGTAATAATTTTGTATTTGTTTTGGAATGACTACAAACGTGAGGTAAAATCAGCACCTACTGATACAAAGAGCACCTACTCTTCATCTAGGACCCTTCCTTGTTTTATTAGACCCTACTAAGAAGGATTTGAGGAGTCCAATCCTCAAGTGCAAGATTTTTCTTGCAAGCAATCAAATTCCTTTGCTACTCAACCAACCTCTGTTGCTCAACCAATATCTACTGCTCAACCATCTCATTAACACTATTGGTCTTTTTCTGCTGCTCATCCTCTTCTCTGCACTTCATTCTTCACTGCTGCAACATTGATCATCAAAGCATCATCGTCATCATAGAATATCAAGGCATGTATATGTCAACAAGATCCCAAGATTACCAACAAGGTATGGAACATCATAGCGTATGCATTATCATCAGCATCATATTAGTAGCATGCATCATGTAGGTATGTAAATATACATCAAAACTACTACTCATTCAACTGCATATCATTATGAAGATCTTCCCATCATCTAGTATGGGTTGGCTATGTATGACTCTTGTAGAAAAATCACAACACTGTCAAACATTCGACTATGTGTCAAACATCCTCAAGATGAGTGTATCATATGTAGAAGTCACTGAATAGGGACTGTTCCAAAAAGTATTCTCCCCTTATCTAAGTCTAGTCAAGATCTGCTCACTAAAGGTTGATCATCACAAGGGTTTGCATCATCCTTTTATGGCATCACATGCATGTATCACCATAACGTCATCAGAGTGCACAAGGTATGTCATCATCATCAAACAAGGTCTATTGCATAACTGTCTTTGCACTGTATACATCACTTATAGTGGATGCCATTGTGCATGGGAGAGCATCATCATAACATACTAGGTTTCATCATGGTGTATGGAATAATAATATACAGTGGTGTAAACTAGACATCATCGTACAACACATCATCACTCTTTGCACTAGCATGCATTGTATCATAAACATAGTGTATGCATTATCACCATCCCATATCGACACACTTCACTTTACAATATACTTTCATACTATGCTGAGATAAATCAAGCTATTGTACATGCCAAAAATGGATTATAATACATCATCATTAAGACATAGTGTACTGTACCCTAGGTCATTATCAGGTGCTGCCCAAAAAAGAATGTTACTGCTATAACTCTCATATTCATCTCAATACCTAGGATTGTTGCTGGTCCTCAAATAGTTTGGGACTGTTTCCTCAGTCAAAAGTCTACAAAAAATCTCAGTAAGAATTCCTCAGTCAGCAAGTCATTTTTACTACACTTTCGTTGATTTGTTGGAGTGCTTAAAACGGTGATGTTGTTGCTGCTACAGTCAATAATTATGGGCATGAAAGTATTCAAAACAAAGTAGTTGCTGCCTCAATTTGTTTGCTGCCATAGTCTGCTATAACCCTAGCTCACCACCATCAAAATTCAGGACTGTTTGTACTGTGGTATATCTCCAATTTTAGATGAATAAGAGCTGTGTTTTAACCCCAAGCAAGTCCAACATTGGACTTCCACCAAATGCTGGTAAAAAATATTAGACCAAAAAAATTTCTTCTCTACAAATTCAGTTTTGCAGTTTGACTGCTGCTGCTACTACCCAAATTTTCACCTAAATTAGCGAATTTTTCCTCAGTTGCTTGTACAAATTTGTATTTTCAAAATGAGGTTTTATAGGGTATTTATAGTGGTTTTTTCATATAATTTGGATCCGACCTACATAAAAAATAATTTCATATTTTAATTTTAATTTTTTTAATTAAATTTATGGAGCCGACTTTTAGGGTGACCAAAGAAAATATTTTCATTATTTTATTTTGTATTTTAAATGTCACATAATGTACTTAGTTCACCACAAAAAGGTTGTGTGTTGTTGCACTAATCTCTAATGATCAACATGTCTTAAGGTTAATTGTAATTTAACCCAAGACCTCGTTCTTAGGGTCATACTCCAACAAGGTTTCCCGATATACCATGTGCAATGGTTTCAAGTGCTTTCATGTTACCCTATATGTGTGTGGGTGCCTTCATCATGATTTCTAAGCACGTCAAATGAAAGTAATGCACTCCATGACCTTTGCAATTGCATCAGGGTCTTCATCAAGTCATCAAGGACCTTTAAGCCATCAATTGTGCATCCAAGGGATTCTTCATCAAGCCAAGGACATGTTCATGGGTTGCGTAACCTGTCAAGGACCATACAAGGTCACAAGCATCATATAAGATATCCATGACCCCAACAAGGGTTGTAATGTCATCAAACCGCTATGCGTGGGTCCAAGGACTTCTTCAACCACCTCAACCACCTTAGGAGACCTCTAAGGGTTAAGATGTAGCCTATGGGGTAGCTGGGCCTTTTTCTGGGGTACCATGACACTATCTAAGCATAAATGACCATAAAATGGCTCAGTAATGCTTCTCCAAGCCATTTAGGGCTTCTCCATCATCTACCAAGGCTTCAGGACTATTTCTAGGGTCTTCAATGTCTTTAGCAAGATGGTGGCTTCAAGATCCAAGCTTGTGGGTACAGGGACCTTGTAAACTGGGTACAAGGTTCTTTAAGGAACAAACCCACTCTGTAAGGGGTACAAGGAACTACAAGGTGCAAACCCACTCTATAAGGGGTCAAGGCACTACAATTGGGACTTGGTGGTATCAATGACAACCTATGGGTCCATTGCAAGTCCATGTTGGCATCAATGACAATTTCATCAACAATTAAGTGCCCGAGATTTATACTATTGACTATATGAGAGATGCCAACCACCATCGAGAGTGCAGGTATATTTATAAATTTTTGTTTTTTTATTATATGTTGTTAAAATTTGAATCTTTCATATATACATACATATATATAATACTTATTTGATTTTTGTTTGTCCATGCACAAGACCATGTTTATGCATGTACTCAAAGGCACTTCTCTGACACTGGATTTTCCTTTCGTTCCCTTCGATGATGACCATGTGGTACATACAGTAGTTCCTTCATCTTAGATTTCTTTTTTTCCCTTGGGCTAATTATATAGTGAAACTACAAGGGAATTGTAGAGGAGCAACATACACAGTCTCCCTAATGTTATGACCATCAACGACCTGTCGATGAGGTATTGCAATTTATGTTTTATTGCAATTAATATAACTCAAATTGGTGTTTAATTTATGTGAGTTCACTTATGTTTCATTCATTAGTTACATACATGATGTCACAATACATATGGTGATGTACAACAGGGCATTGGGCATGTCATTTTTTTCATAGATGAGTGGGATTCCATGACTCAACATCGTCTCGGTGAGGGACCATCGTCTTAACTATTCCTTGAGATGCCACACAACAAAATTTGGACAACCTCTACATGGATTCAAATTAGGTAATTTGATCCATCTATTTTTAGGTTTAAATTTATAGTTTTAAATTTTAATTTTTGTAGTTTGCATCTGTGGAATAGATTTTCCATCATGTGTTGTTGTAGTTCCCACACAAGAGGTCTAATGTAGTTGATAAAGATGATGGGGATGGCTGCACAACCCGTCATCGAGATTAGGAGATGAGACTTGTTCATGTGTCGCAACACACACACATCTACATGTAATCCTTTACGGACTTGAGTACTTTGACTATTTGATATCATATTTTTTCTTCATAGATATATATGACATCTTATGTTTACGTCGACATTAGTTATTTATGTTATATTTATGTTTATGTAGATGTACATGTATGTTGACTTTATCTTATGTTTATATCGATGAAATAATGTAATTTAAGTGTATGTTTTGGATAGTGAGTGTATACATGTTATATAGTTTATGCTCATGTATGTTTTTTAATCTTATGTTCATGTCTATGTTGATGATTGTACAATTTACAGTTTCACAATAGAATTTATGTTTTACAAATAGAAGTTACAATTTTATCTAATTTTTTAATGTTTATGTTATTTATCTCATGTCCATTTTCCATTTACAACCCACGAGATTCAATTACAATTTAATGTTTACAATCTACAATGATAAAATTCACAATTACACTTTACAAAACTTTGCGATTACTAATTATAAAAGAAATGTTTATTTTCATTTAATTTTACAAAAAATGCATGGGAACAAAATACTTGAATAAATTTCAATAAGATTCCACGATTACATGCATACATACATACTTCCAAGCATATTGTACATACACACACATACATACTTCCAAGCATATTGTACATACATATAGTATACACACATACATAGGTAAATTTTGCAATGATAAATTTAATAAACTAGCATAGATCCATCTTAAATAAGGATCTACCAAGCATTGAGAGGGATCCAATTTCTTGAGGTGTAAACTTTTTTTTTATCTCAAATTTTTTACATGTTTTAAAAATTTACACCTTAGGAATGTTGATCCCTTTGGTGCTTGCTAACTTCGAGTTTAACATATATTTTTTTATTTGATATTAATTTTTAATTACTTTTTACTTTTTGTACATCATGTTACACATTACTTTAGGTTATGTGACAACATCTTCCCCATACTAGGATCTAGAGAACCTCGCTACTCTTGGTGCAAAAATGCTTATACAAAACAACATAAAAAAAATACTGTATTTTTGCATTTCCCTTTTTTGGCCACACAAACATTATTGAAAATACAAATGTTTATTGTTGTTTCTATAAGTTTTATTTCATCAACCATATATGAAAACATAACTATATATTGCGCACATACAAGATATCTACACATTATTATGTACACACTATTAGTTAAAATTCGTTAATGATAAAATTGTTTACATTTAATTTTAAATTGAATTAAAATTCTTACCATTTAATACTAAAAGTCATTTGATTTGAAAACTTATATAAACCATAATTTTAGGATATATTATTCATTTGATTTGAAAATTTATATTAGTCATGATTACATAATTACATGCATACTTCCAATTCCACATATATACATACATACCAAAGTACACATATACATATTTAAATTTCATAATTACAAATTAAATAAAAAAATGCTTTCAAACAAAAAAAAAAAATATTGATGAATGTTGTTAAATGTAGTGTATGTTGATGGTATATTTCTTATTCACAACAACAATAAAATTTATTAACAATGTAAAATGAAAATTTCTATGAAAGATTGTGATGGTATAATTACAAAGGCTAAGTTTGACATTATCCTTACAATGATTTAATAAATGAAACATTAAATGTATAGCTTAGTCTTCTCACCAATGGGTTACATGTATGCAATTCTCCATAATACGGTCATGGTTAGCTTTTGTCATCTTCCATATCTTTGGTTCACTACTCTTTACCTTAATTTCTATGAGTTGTATCCGAGCTTCCACTACCAAATGACTGTATTGACAAGATATATTCATAGGCTTAAAATATTTGTATATAATATAATTTCCATGTTTATTCAACTTTTCAAAAAATGTTCCATTACAACGAGGTATCCACATTAAATAATAATCCACATTCTCATTAAATAATAATCCACATTCTCTTCATTTCCTAGAGGTGCAGTGATAGAAAAAACATCATCTGCCACAAAAAAATTGCATATATGTTAATCAAATACACACAAACACATAAATACAATTTTGGAATTTTGAACGTGCAATATTAGAATCAAAATAAAAAAATGTGATGTATGTAATGAATACATTACTTCTAATGAAGGACCATGTACCTTCTCTAATCATGTCAGAAACCCAATCATGATCCAACAACACCACAGCCTCTTCAGTGTGCATCTCTTTCCATGCAAAAGTTAGATTTGGACCCTTTGAGGTAAGAGGGATATATCCATTGTTTCACATGTCCATTTTTTTCACTTCCACCAAACTTGTAGAGATACCGATCCTTGCAAAATTCGCAAAAGCATGCATCTTTTCTTGTTTCTATGGAAAACATATCACCCATGTCCTTACTTCGAATAGGGTGTAAGTCCTTTGTCTTAGGTATAGTTTCAAAATACCATAGTATGGATCTCTTCATGTAACCAAGGGTAATGTTACAAAATAACCTGAATCGAAATGAACCTCTCAAACACATAATTTTGCAAACTAACATGGTGTTTCAAAGTACATTTAAAATGTGAACTTCAAATACACATCATAGTCTCTTACCTACACACCAACCTCATTTTTTCATGACCTTCATGTACCAAATGTAGTGTACACCAGTCAACTACTTCTACATATGAATTGAGTTAGGTTGCACCATGACTCATCTGGTACCTCCGAAGTGATCGTTTAACACAAGAACCTACATCATCATGCTTTCCTTTTCTGTGCTCTATTTCAAAAAGCTCCAAGTATGTTGAACTTTTGTCTCTTTATGAAGGAGACTCAACCAATAGAAAGAGCGTGCCGATTTGAGTTAGGCCACACATCCATCTAACCAAATTCAGTGTTCTTTAAATTAAAATTCATTCTTTATGAATGTGTCATAGATTAATCCAAAGTAATGTTCAACAAACAATGTGTCATGTTCACGATCATCATTGACATAAAAATGGTACTCCTTAATGACATCGCGTGAGTAAAGAGTGATATACGTATGATCAATACTCATATGAGAATGTATTTTTAATACAGGTATCAGTATAGACATACAATACATGTCAAAGTGATAGTACTCACTCTATATCTTAGTTTAGGGAGAAAATATGTAGTTCTCAGCAAAGTCTACTACTGATCATACCTGGCTCAAATGCTTGAATTCAAAATATTTCCATTTAGACCTATGACAGTGTTTGATGTATTTATAAACCCACGAGAGAGGGTGAAAACTTCTAGATTACCCCCTATGTGAACCGCAATGAGAGAGTGGGAAAACACCCCTCAAGAGAGGGGAGAGGCCTTGGAGTCTACGAGATTTCCTTTGGTTTTGTTCCTCAATGGTGTAAAATGAATGTGACTAGTGAAAGTGATGCTATAAATAAACACAATTCAACAAATGCAAAATATGTTGTAACCACAACAAATGTAAAATGGCACAAAAGTGACTGATATGCGTAGTGTCGGTTTAATGCAAATGTGCCCACATGTAGGTTATTTTTAATTACGAGTTATGTGAAATTGTATTTAAAATGAAGATAAATGTAAATTCCCTAAAGACCTAATTTCCTTCCTCTCAAATGTAACTTGACCTTCGAAAAGCACAATCATTGGTGACAATGGGATCTACACAATGATTTCCTAGTGAAGGTAACAAAGATCCAGTTATACCGGTTATGGGGATGTGTTCCAAAAGGGATGGAAATAACTACCAACAAAAATATTTGACTTTAAGACTCAATGAAACTCACCATTTCTCCTTGGTGATATCCTAATTTTGGCCACTAGTATACCTATGTAAAGTGTGGATAAGTGGTTCTTCCTGGGCAGTATAGTTTCACCCCCCTAACAACAACCTTAATGAATCTAAGCAGGAGTAGGGAAGATATACCTTGGGTTTTACGTTCTTAGGCACTACACATTCTTATCTAGGTTGTCTTTTTAAATTTGTAGATAACAGAATTTAAAAGTACCTTGTAATTCAATGATGCTATGTTTCTCACTTAATGTAACTAGGTTAGTGGGAATTAATGTATGCCTATCCCAATCAATCCTACCTAACTAGGATGTTCTTTTATGACCTCCAGTGGAGGATTTTAGTTGGTTGGATACTTATAGTACAAATTTTTATCTTAAGGGTCTAAATCCACTTAAGGAGTGTAACAGGGGTATTTCACAATCCCCCTCCTTTTTTATTCACCAAGATCAAAAGTAATGAAAAATGAAGAGAATAGTTGGATTGGAAGAGATTTTAGGTCCCTTAGTGTGTGCTAGAGATGCAAACACATGTGAGATAAGAAAATTGATTATTGCAACTAACTAAAGAGATCAAAGAAAATGAAATTAGAGTTTTATCTTCATCTCCCAAAGATGCTAGTGGTTCTTGTAAACAAAATGATAATAAAATAAAAGTGTGCAATGGAGGTATTTCAAACTTCTCTCCTATTTTTGACTCACCAAAGTCCTAAGGAAGGTGAGTTGAAGAGCATACCTCAAAATATTCGTCTTTATCATGGGGTCTTTGCTTAGTGGAACCATGTCATTGCACCTTATTTCATGGGATATTAAATAATACCCCTAATTTCACTAATATTGATAATTACTTACAAAATTCCTTTTGTTTATCCCCCTCCCAATACATATTTTTGATTAAAAAACCCCTATTTTTACAATATATTCCTTATTTTTACTATAAACCCCTTTTTATAGCCCCCCAATATGTATAAACCCCCCATAACTTATTCCTCCCCCCCTAATACCTACAATATATTGACCTTATTTTTCACCATTAAAAACCCCCTTTATGAATGAACATGATAAGATATTGATCAATAAAGGAGAATCCCTGTGGTCTTTATGTCCTTGCTTGTGTACAAAAGGTGGGCTACACTTCTTGTTCTAAAACATGAAAAATTAAACTAATACATGAGATGTCTTCAATACTTATGAGAAATATGAGGCTCATTGAAAGATTCAAAGTCTTTTACCTACGCAGTTTTCAAGGGAAGACCCCCTTATTTCCTAATCCTGGTCTAGGTAAGGCAATTACTAGAGAATAAATAAAACTAAATTGCAAGTTAATTAATTTTGGTTCATTAGTGAACAATTATTGGGACTACAAAATTGTTTGATATACTTGACACTTGACTATAAACTTAAAAAATAATATCATATTTTCTCTAAACTTTTAAAAAATTAATTTAATTTAAATTATATAACTTGAAATAAAATTATTATAAACTAACTAAGGATATTAATTATAAACTAAAAATACAATACCATATGTACTTTCCATGAACTTATGAAAAAATAATTTAATTTTATTGATAAAATTGAATATAATACTCATAAGATATTTGAACTTTTCAAAAGTGACTAGAAGCATAATTTTATAATTAATTTTAAAACAAATAAATAACCAATGTAATACTTTTTCTAAATAATCAATTTGATTTAAACTAATAACTAATCAAGATGGTAATTTTCTAACCACTTAAATAACTTGATAATTGTAATTAATTTCAAAACATAAATGTTAAATGTAAAATAGTCAGTTTTTTAATAACAAACCAAGAAAATTACTTCTATCACTCTCAATTGAAGTTGGATCCACTAACGCTTGACCCACAGTTTCTTCTTGTGGCTCTTTCAATGCTGGTTTTCGTTGCCTCATCCTTGTTTTTGTTCCATTCTTTTATTTCACTTCCATTAACTTGATCACGATCATGGTTTCTATTTTGACATTTTTTGTTTCCCATATTGATAGGTGAATCACAAGAAATGTTCACTATTTCGCACTTAGTATGCCTAAAATAGTTCAGGAATTGTTTCTAAAATTGAGTTAGTTCCCTAAAATTTATTGAGGATTTTTCATTTTTGTGAATTAAATGCATAGGGTGGTAGGAAATTCATGCTATGGGAAAGGTGACAAACAAGTGATCGATCGACCTTATACAGCTTGATCAAGCTTCTGAAATACAAATGCTTTATGGAGCTTGATTGACCTTTTGTGCTAACAATGCTTAAACCCTCAATCGTGATATTTGAAAATCCATTCAAACCTCTCTCAAGATTTTTAAATACCTTAGTCGAACTATTAGCTCGATCGAGGGCTTAACCTATAGTCCTTCAACCTTTTTTCTGAAATTTGAATTTGTATGCTCTCTTCACTAGGCTTCAACTCTATCTTAGGATGTTCCTTAGGTGGCGGATTTCATACTAGTAAATTCATCATTGAATCGTCTTTCCATTGACATATAATTTGTGCATTTTGGATTTTGTATGGTATTTTTTTTTAATCTTCTTTTCACACTTACCCTTGAAAACCATGTCTAGAACTTTGAAGTGTGCAAAGAAAAATCAACAACAAAAAAAGTGCACAATGAATTTTTTTCAAAAAATACATACGCCTAAAAGCTACATGTCCTATTTATAAGGGTAAAAAAATTTTAAAATTATTTTGCAAGTAAAATAAAATTTTACATGCACAAAAGTGTGTACTAAATGTGGTTAAAACCGTCACTAGTCACTTTCAAAAATTTATAAAACGATGCATTTTTCAAAAGAAAATTACAAAAAAATATGAACACCTTAGTGCATTATGTGTAGACCGTGTCCATATATATAGTTATATATTTTTTTAATTTATAGTTAAATTATCTTATGTGCACACGAGTCACTTGTTAACTTTTCCTAAAATTTACAAGGACAAGTCTACAATTAAATGCAGTTTTTGACATATCGAATGATATTCATAAATTTTCAAAAAAAAACCATTAAAATACAACATAATTCCCAACAATTTGTTTAATTGTTGCATCCCTAAATTCATGTGGAAATAATGAGTTTTGAGGGGTTCAATTTAATAAATCTATCTAAAATAAATTTCCATTGTAATTTTTTTGTCAAAAGTGTTACCCATCTTTATGGATTCACCCAATTATGTGAATATAAATTTTAACAAGTGTTTAACAAAAACTACACATGAAAAATGTGGTATAGATACATTTTAAATTGCAAGTGAAAATATTTAAATTAGATATTGGTTTTGGTGATCTCATGACTGTGGAGCTCATTTGAGCCTCTTGATTGAATGATTGTGGTGTATTACAAGTTGAAGGTTCTTCATTATTATGCCACCTCTTTCGCCCAAAATCAATAAAGCTGAGTAGAATTGTTCTTGAAGGAAAATATACATTTATAGTAAGGATATTTGTTGGGTTGAACTATAAGGAAGAATATTCACATAGAAGTAGTATAACTAATAGAAGATGAGTGAAGGAACAATGGAGAGGTAGAAGACAATGTGGAGGTGATGCAATTGATGTAATTCAGACATTGAGATTAATTCAAGCCATATTCGAAGTTGTAGAAACAACCCAGAGAAAAGGAGTTGTAGCAAAAGATCAAGATGTTAGTGATAAAGAATTGAAAGTTAAGAGCCTAAAAGAAGATGTTGAGGAACTTGAAGCCCTAAAAGAGAGGATCATTAGATCATTGAAAAATTTGAGAGGAAAAACCAAGATGAATACTGTAATGCCCCATTTTGTGAAAATACCTTAAATTGTTTTTGTTTATTGTTTACATTTGATATTTTATATATGATTATACATTAACATTACTCATTAGAGGAAATTTCAACTCAAAATGGGCCTTTTAAATTTTAATTAAATTCAATGTCATCATGTGTTAACCAATGAAATTGCTTTAAATTTGAAATACTGTATAGGTCTTAAACACCTTTTTAATATAAATTTGGGGATAGGTATCATAAAAAAAACTACATTTTTTGTTTGTATTTTTGACATATCTCCACGTGTTTTTACTCAAATTTTGATCTGGAGAGCTCGTTGGATGCGGAATTAAATTCCACATCCAACGAGTACACACTTGGCATACTTTTGACAGAGCCCGCTACCCCAAAAACAATAAATACCTGAAAAAATGGAATGATGACGTCATCATTCCATTTTTCAGGTATTTATTGTTTTTGGGGTAGAGGGGTCCATCAAAAGTATGCCGAGTGGGTACTCGTTGGATGAAAAATTTAATTCCGCATCCAATGAGCTCTCTCGATCAAAATTTGAGTAAAAACACGGGGAGATATGTCAAAAATACAAACAAAAAAGTAGTTTTTTTCTTTTCTTCCACCAAAATTAATAAATATTATTTTATTATTTTAACTATTATTTTATTAGTTCATTTTAGGAGGCCCATTTTGCGTTGAAATCTTCTCTAATGATTATCTTCTGATAATTATTTGGACGGTCCCAAAACAAGATGGGGGTCATGGTTCTATAGGACTAGGGAAAAATTAAACATATGAAACTCAATTACACAATCAAAGCTTTCGAAATCCCAAAAGAAAATTAAAATATCTCAAACCCTAACTATGGTGTTAGGTGGAACCTCTCTAGAAAAGTTAAAGAATATTTATAAATAAACAAATAGAAAATGAAAAACAAAAATACAAGTTTTCCAAAGAAGAGATTATTCCTTGTTCACTTTCTCACTCTCAATCACCATCATTTGGGAAAATAAATAAAAGAGACTCAAAAACCCAAAGAATAATAAAACCTTTGAAAATGTGTGACAACTCTTTGGTATATGTGAGTTGCAGATGATTGGTTTTGTTCAACTATAGCCTAGTTCACTTATTGAACCATTGTAATTGTGCTAAGTAGTGGAAGTGTTGAGACATGATTTTATTATATGTATACTTGGAAAGCAAAAGTACTGGTAGTATACTTGGAGCCATTCAAAGGATAATTATTTACGACTTGAGCAGTAGATATAAGAGACATAGAATTCATGAATCTACTGTTGGGAGTATTAGGAGTTGCAAGGTAGAAATTTGTATTGAGTGTGTCTATATCTTGAGACTAAGTGTAAAATATGAAACACTGAAGGTATGGTTCTTACATAGATCATGTGGAGTTGAGATTATTGTCAAAGGAGATGGAAAGTATGGAATTTCCATTTGGAGATCAATGGAAGACCATAGAAAAATTCTGTAAAATGAAATACAAATTGCATCAATGAAGAATTTCATTTTAAGGCCCAGGATACAAGTATAACAAGGATTGTTTAGTTAAATTTAGACATTTTCTAAGTAGTTAAGGAGTTTTTTTATTAAGTTATGGGACACATGTAATCAGGAAGTTACAAATGCCTATTTTTAGAATGTAGGCAGTTATCATATCGAGGAGAAAATCTTGATGTATAAAATCATGATTTTGTAATGTAATTAGGGTTGGAACCCATGAGAAAGAGAGACCTATTTTATAACAGAGTTTTCAAGTTAAATAAAGTTGCATATCCAAGCGAGCTTTTTGGTATCGAATGTTCTTGTATTGTTATTTTTGTAGTATGTACTTCCCTTCTTTATTGTGAATGTGTTTTTTGTTATCTTTTTCCATTATGTTGTCCCTCATGATTGAATTAGTGTATATCCATTTATAATTCATAATCATATGCATTGGTTCTTTGATTTCAAGTATTCACCAAAAACATTCCTCTAAAGATAATATTGGATTCATCCTCAAATGCTTATATTAATGGTCTGTTCATTTTTATTCCTAACCATCAGACAATAAAGAAATCAATTGTAAAAGAGTGATTATCCTACCTCTGTGAAGAGATTGTTTTGCAAAGCACTGTCATTGATGTATAACTCATGATTTTTACTCCATGCCCAATGATTACCACTTGTTTCAACCACTATAATATTTAAACTTGTTTTTATATCTAGCCTTTGTGTTTATTTATTGATAGATCCCTCTCTGGTAGGAAAGAATCCATCTTTCCTCCTAAAGATTGGTTTGTAAGGCTACCTTTTGTTTTCCCTAGAGTTTGTAACCTATACTACAAGGTTCAAAGCCTAGGAACTATTAACTTGATGAATAACTGGTTTAATGACTTTATAATGAGTAAAGGAAAAAAATTTATGATTTCATATCAAATTAAAGGAAAGAGATCGGGCTAACATAATAGGTTACGGACAATGAATGCATAGCATAGTATTAAGGTAAAAAATAACACGAGAATGAATTTATAGTAAGGAAAAAACTAGCTCTGTTAAGATCATGATAAACATTATAGATTGTCCAAAAGAATCCAAATACAAGAAAGAATCATGAACACAGTATAAAATTTATCACTTCAATTTAAGACAAAACTAGGCTCCATTCGTACATAATCATTTCAAAGTGTTTTAAATAAACATAGAAATGTCATACATGCATGTATAAAAAATAAGAGTCTGATATCCAATCCTCCTTCATATTAGAATGCTGATTATGAGCCTCTTATATACAAAAAAATTCAAACTAAAATAGTTATGAGATCCACTTTTCATGGATCTAGAAATCCCAAAAGAGATAATATGTTCATCAAACTAGATCGAACTTCTTTAAATCCTAAACATCTGTCAAAACAAATCATATTCTATCTAGCTACACCTATCTAATTTTATCAAAGTTATCTAAAAGTATGACTTGGCTCATTTAGCTGGACTAATTCATGAAAAGTTAAAGTTTTCTGGATGGTTCAGCGAGGATGGTCAAGCCATGTAATGCCTGCAATATTTTCTTCAATCTGGTTTGTTCTATCTCCATGGATTGCATTTGCTTATGAAGGTCCTTGTTGTAATTAATCACTTCTTCATATTGCTTCTCAATAAATTTCTTCCTCCTTAAAGCTTCTTTGGATACTGCAATAATCCCTTGATAGCTTGTATCAATTTCCTCCAAGTCTTCACACAGTATTCTATTGGAAACCATTAGATTTTCATAAGATTCATTTAGGTAAATGTTATGTTCCTTAAAATACTGTAAGGAATTCTTAACACCTCCATTTCTAAATATGATTCTATAACATCAAACTGCATAGAAGCTTCTTCACCTTCTAAGGGTTTTGAACCCAAACCATCTTCAAACTCATTTACCTTTTCTTTTCCTTTGCATAAATTTATGGACAGATGTGGCATATGTAATAATTCGTTTTTCATTTGAGTCAAGTCTATTCTTATTCCTGACAATATTCCTCTGCATCTTGCCCATTCTCCTCATTGGATGAATCTTCTATCATGGTCATTGTATTTTTTCGAAACCTAGGGTTAAGAATTTATTTCATATTCATTCTTCATTTGTTTTTAGACTGAGTTTTTGGCTTCCATCTAGTTTCCTCATTATTTGCAAATGACACCTCCTCCTGTATTGAAGCTTCCTGAACTATTTTATCTTCCCTGACCTCTCTGGGAGTCTCTAAGGTTGCAATTTCTTCAATTACTGATTTATTTTAAACATGAATTTGGGGAATTTATGTTATAGAAACATTATTACCTGCCTCTTGCACTTGTTCATTTTTATCCTCAACTAAATTCCTCTTTTTCCTTCTGTATTGCTTCTTCGTCTCCTTGTCATCCTCTTCTTGGCTTTCAGCTCCAAAACCTGACCAAAACCTGAAGTTCTTCCAAGACCTACTTGTCTTTTCCAATTCATGATTTACAAGTATTCTAATTAAACCATGGTGAAAGACCGAATGGCTTATGTTCTCATGGTGATTTCTCACTCGTGCAATCATTTTTTCAATACTCTTCAAAATATAATAAGGTAAATTCAACTTTGATTCTCCATTAATGTGTAACAAAAACCTCAAATGGTATCTAAACACAGTAGCAAACCGTCCTTTACATATGATATAATGTTGAACTACCTTTGACATGTTTCTCCATTCATGTTTAACCTTATTCAGTTGAATCCCCTTACTCCAATCAATATTTTCAAAATCGGGAAATAAAAATTGACTAAGATTAACCTCAAACAAATGTTGTTTAAACCATTTGTCACCCACTTTAGGCACACTAATGGCCTTTGCAATAGTGGCTTCATCCACTATAAAAAATAGGGTTTTTAAATCCACAAATGGGTCTTTGTAATTTTGTATGAAAGCATTTGTTACCTATAAATCATATCCCTTCATCCGTTCACATAAAGAAAACCATCCCACAATCTTCATCTTTTTTGCACAACCTGGGAATTCTTCCATCCATTTAACACTTTCTGGTTCTAAATGAAATATCTTTCCACTGAGTATTTTGACCATTTCCATCGTGATGTCCAGGCTCTATCGACTTCATTTCTTGTAAACACACTAACATAAAACCTAAACTACGTAGAAAAAATTCAATAAACCAAATGAAAGGTCTGAATCCATGTTTCTTTGCATGATATCTTTCTGCATATTTGGGTATAATTACTCTGTACTCATTTCCTGACACACCACCTTATCCCTGTTGACTTAATTATTAAAATTTAAACATATGTCATGTGCATATATTAACCTTTGACAGATGACAACAATCCTGTAGCAATATTATATTTTCCACTGTTTGATGTGTTGTGAGTATGCACAATCAAAATAAATGAAATTCCTTTATCATAAAAACCTTGAACTTTCCATCATGTATGAGTCAAGCATCTATTAATATATGCATATAAACTTTAAAAATATTAATAACAAATGAGCCTTATTTGTTTAAAAAAACTTGAACAATGATAAATTATAGAAAGAATCTAGAAACTAGGGTAAAATAGGGTAAATCCAAATTTAAAGGATATCTAAGGTAAAACTTGGAAAAATAATCCTATAGGAAAAAAATTTCTAAGTTAGTACTAGGATACAACTCTAGAGATAAAACCTTCTACTATCCTTCCACAACCAGAGGAAAAAATAGAGTAATATCCCTATAGTTTCATTGAGATACTAATTACTTTTTTTCCATCCCCTTCCCTCATTTAAAAAACCTCATAAGAAAAACCAAATACTATTAAACACCAAGTATCGTTAATGGACGGACTATGTAGTGGTTTGAGGTATCGATAATCACCTATACATTTATTTTATATGTTCAATCATGACCTTCCCATCTCCCTCTCTCTCTCTCTCTCTCTCTCTCTCCATATATCCCTCTTCCACCTCCTCATTTTCCCTCTCCTGGTCTCTAAACCCCTAACTTCCAATATCCCTCTCTCTCTCTCTCTCTATATATATATATATATATACCCCTTTTCTACATCCTCATTCTCCATGTCCTAGTCTCTAAACCCCTAACCTCCAATCTCCCTTGGTCTCTAAGCCCATAAACCCTCAATATAGTTTTCTCCTTCTTTCTCGCATACTCCCCTTATCCATAACCCCCAAATACTAACCACTGACACTCTCCTCATGATCTCTCTCTATCTCTCTCTATCCACTAGCCACCTCCCCATCCATCTCTCTCTCTCTCTCTCCATGTCTAACTCTCTCTCTATCTCTCTCTCTCTCTATCTTTCTTCCCTTATTTCCATATCTAAAATCTAAAACTTCTCTATATGACTATACCCCCTCTCTAATCCTACCTCTCTTTATCACTGGCTCTCTATATTACCACCACTCTTTCACACTCTCTCCATCTCACTCTCCACCTCTCTCTCCTCCTTTATTCTCCTCCCTCTCTCTCTCACATAGTTGGTATCTTTATATATTCCTCCATATTCCCCTATATCCTTCTCCTTATATCTCTTTATCTACCCCCTCATCTTCTCTCCCTCTTGTTCTTCACCTCTCTCTCTCTCTCTCTCTCTCTCTCTCTCTCTCTCTCTCTCCCTCCCACCCTCTCTCTCTCTTTAACTTTGTATGCTTTCCTCTCTTCCAATATCTCTCTCACCCTATTTTTTTCTCTCTACCTCTCACTCTCCACATCTCTCTCCAAAATTTATCTCTCCAATTATGCTCCCTCTTTACCTCTACTACCCTCTCTATCTCTCCCTCCATATCCTATTCATTCTGCCTGCATCTCCCTACCTCTCTAACTATTTCTACCAGCATCTCTCTCTCATGCTATCTGCCTATTACTCTCCACCTCACTCTCCTTCTCTATCCCCCATACCTCCACCCCTCTATCCCACTCCATATACCTTATCTCCTTCCCCCCTCTCTCCCCCTCTCTCATCACCTTCCTCTACCTTCCACTCTTTCCTCCTCCCTCCCTCCCTCCCTCTCTACCCTCTTGTTCTCTCTACCTATCTCTCTTCACCTCTCTCTTGCATTTTATTTCCCTCTATCCCTCCCTCTCTCTCTATGTCTCTCTCTCTACATCCTAATATCGTTACTACCCCCTCCTTTCTCTCTCCCTCCATCCTTCCATCTATCTCTCACTTTACCTCTCTTTTTCTCTAAATTCCACCTATCCCACTCTAATCCTCTCTCTCTCTCTCTCTCTCTCTCTCTCTCTCTCTCTCTCTCTCTCTCCTCATCATCTCGCTCACACTCTATCCATTTCTCCCTCTCTACCTCTCACTCACTCATTCTCTCTCCCTATTGACCTATCACTCTTCCCCATCTCTCTCTCTTTTTCCATTTATATGTACCTCCATCTTCACATTTTATTCACTCTATACATCCCCCTTGACCTATAAAAACTCCTCGTTCCATGATCTTATTCTATTTCTCCATCTACAAGTCCCTCCCTTTCTCCTCTCCCCCTCCAAAGATACATCCAAGAGTGCATGTGCATTAGGAATGCATTCGATTCTCCTCTATTGATCATGTTGAATTCTCCAAAGGCCATATGACCTAAAACATATTTCCATGGACACCCCTATAAATTCATGTGTGGTTATTTGAGTAATTGTTCATGGCTTTGGATACCTCATCAATACTTTTAGGGATAAAGGAACGGTCCATTAACCATGTCGAAGGCCCTAAGGCAAAAAAAACCCATATACATAGTTCCATGGATACACAAACAAATTCATGGATGGTGCTTTGAATCATTGTTCATGGATTTGGATGGCTCAGGTTTTTATTTAAGTAAAAAGGTATCATCTTGTTCCTTGGAAGGTCATTCCCATGACCCTTGGACACCTACATACTACCCAAAACGACTTAATGGAATCGATTTCCTCAATCACATGGAAATTATACTCTTAATAGGTCATGTGTTTTTAGTGGAGAAAACCTTCTCACTGCTGGATGGTTTGAATATTCCTTTAGGGATCATTGTTAATGCATCCTCCATTAACCATGGCTAAGGAACCAAGACCATAAGACTTAAATGCATAACATCATGGAATCACTTAGGAATTCATATGTGGTGCTTCAATACATTTTTCATGGATCTAGATGGCTTAATGGTTTCTTTAGAGTGAAAACCACAATCTTCTTCCCTAGAACATCATTCTGAAATCCCTAAGACACCTAATGTCCAAGGAATATAACAACCATTATACTCATATAGGAGGAAAAATATCCCCTTTAAAGGGCTCCTGTGATGGTTTGAGTCATTGTTCATAGTGTAAGAGTTGTTTAGCTTTATTGAGAGACTAATTACTTTTTTCCCTCCCCTTACAATATCCATGTTCCTAAAACATATCCCTCATTTAAAACCCCTCATAAGAAAACCCACATAATATTTAACACCGAATATCGTTATTATAGGGACTATGTCGTGGTTTGGCGTATCGATCGTCACACAAAATTTTATTCTATATTTTCGGTCATGAACTTCCCATCCCTATATCTCTCTCTCTATCTCCATATATCACTCTTCCACCCCCTCATTCACCCTCTCCTAAACTCTAAACCCCTAACTTCCAATGTCCTACACTCTCTAAACCCATAAATTGGTCATGAACTTCCCATCCCTATCTCTCTCTCTCTATCTCCATATATCCCTCTTCCACCCCCTCATTCTCCCTCTCCTAAGCTATAAACCCCTAAATTCCAATGTCCCACACTCTATAAACCCATACCCCCCCCCCCCCCCCCCCCCCCCCCCCCCCCCCC
>LPNX010572349.1:70307-106493 GCA_001517045.1 Pseudotsuga menziesii
GATAACCTAAGAAAAAGACATTGTGAAACTGCAGAAGCTAGGGCTTCTTACTTTTTAGGTCTCTCTCCAAAATCCATCCGTAAAAATATGCTAGGCTGACTCTCCATTGAAGGGTGCATCTTTCTATCGAAGCATAATTTGATTATAGAGATTTTCAGTTTTTGGTGCGGGAAATTAGGGTTTCTTATAGAAGAGGAATTTTTGAGTGAGCCCAGCATTGGATTTCTCTTGTCATCAAAATCGAATTTTAGATACCTGGTTCAATATTTTTGGTTGGGTGTAACTCCCAGAAAGTCAAACCCTAGTTTGACGCTAAGCTGGAAAAACCCTAAAATACTAAAAACGATACGTTTTGGTACATTCGATATATATAGGGATTGAAGAAGGATCAAGAGCTGCAACTTTCCCAGGTTGAATATCGGATCTGGATTTACATTGTGTCCAAAATTCAGCATCATATTCACTATATTCTAGGAGATATGATCCCTCCAAGTTAGGGTTCCAACCTCTTCCAGGATTCATCCCTGAACAGGACACTTGAGGAGAATTGCTATATATCAGGATAAAGAGGTCCAAATGAAATTTATGAAGATGTTCCAGAAAGGGCACAAAATGTACTTTCTGTGGTCTCAGATTTAGACCTAGAAGATGAAACAGTGACATGTGTCAGTTCGTACAACTTTGCTATGCTGAACAGTCTTGAAACAGGTCACCTTGGGAAAACGCTCATAAGTCCGAATTGGTGAAACCAATTCTGATGAAACCTATGGTTTTGGAATATAGATATGAACGGATACCTTAGTGTGAAGTTTCAAACATGGAGGAGTATTAATTTTGGAGATACCGCAGAAACAGTATCAGGAATGTCTGTAGAAGAAATTGGTAAACTAGGGCTTCCTGTTCCAGGAGCTTCCCCCCGCTGTTTTCAGAAAAGGAGTACATTGGACAGATCACCTTGAAGAGATATATCTTTCTATCCAATCATATCTAAAATATTCCAAGTTTTTAAAGTTAGGGTTTCTCTGACAAACCTTAGATCAGCGAGCTCCAGAACCAAGACGGACACCTCAAATCGGTAAGATCTAATCTGTTGCTATTTTCATTTGAGGTTCTCATTTGAAAGTGATCTATCACATTAGCTTGATCACAAGCTTATGGAAGTTGACAAATTCCAATCTTGGAAGTATATGATTTCTATGCATAAATGAATTGGACACCTACATAAGTAGAGAGGTTTCGGTTCCAAAGGGAAATGAGTCTAAAATCCTTACACAAGAAGAACTTGGTCAAGGCCAAGAAGATCATTGCTAGTTCAATCACGGATCAACTTGTACCACAAGTGTCTTCCCTAAAGATACTAAAAGAGATGTTTGATTCCTTGACCAAAATATTTGAATGGAAGAACATAAATCGGAAGATGACCTTAAGAAACTAGTTGAAGAATGTGAAGATCTAGAATGCAGAGACCATACAATCATACTTTACAAGGGTCTCTCAAATCAAAGAACAACTTGAAGTGGTAGAAGAAGAAGTGGAGAATGTAGAAGTAGTGATAACCACCTTGAACGGCCTCCCAGGATCATGCTATTCATTCATTCAAGGAATGTGTGCTAGAAGGAAGTGATTACTTTCAACAGACTCTGGGAAGAAGAAGAAGCTCGACTCATAATAAGAGAAGAGAAGATGGGAGCAACTGAAGATCAAGATATCACCATTGAAAGAAGATCCCTCAAGAGATGAGGAATATGAAGGAATCAATTCTTGAAGAACCTATTATCCATCTTGAGCATTTGGATAAGAAATAATGAAGTCATGAATGAAGAAGATGATGAAGCAGAAGAATCAAGAAGGAGTCTACCCACGAAACAAATAAAGATAAGTATTCAATTGTCATTTCATGATATTGTTTTTGTTATGCATTTGTTTATATTTAGTTGATGTATTATGCATGATATAATGTTTGCATTAATGACAGTATACTACTAATATGCATGCGATGGGTAAGTAGCTCATTGTGCTATACAACTCTCAATCGCTACTTATCTAGAATGAAACCTCTTTGCTGACATATTGGATTAGTGCACAATCTCAATGTTGTCCTGGTAGAGATGGAAGGCATCTAGAAAGTTTCCGTGATATATGGATGAATGTTGTATTGGCTAAAGTAGTTGCATGGTCATATATTTATGCATAAGAATTTTCCATTATGAATATTCCTTATGAAATGTTTCTAACCATACAAATTCATTTGACTTGTAGGAAAGATTGCATACATAATCACCTACTAGAAAAGAAGGATAAGACTTGTTCTGAAGAACAAGTGACGATAGTTCAAGATGAAGAATAATATGATGAATGCAGTGAAATCATTGATGTAGAACCTTCTAGCTATGAAGAAGTAACCAAGAAGAAAGGGAAGACTAGTTCAAGAAGAATGATGTCTAGGATGTAGTATAGAGACCTGAAGAGAAGTTCGCAATTCCATCATGCAGTAGATGAAAACATCATGGGATACAAGGAAATATTCGTAGCATGAGGCTTCTCATGAAAAGAAGGCATAGACTACTAATAGAAATTTGTAGCCAGTGGGAGTTCAAACACATACATGATGAGCTTGATGAAGATCTTAACCTTTGCTACAAGGTTGAAGATTATGATCTATACACTAGATGGATACATAGAATATTAGTAGCATAGGAAGCTACTTGTCACTCTGGTATAGAATGTTTCAGTGCATAGAGTACATAAGACAGAGGGAGTATGATGCTCTGCTTCAGAGGGAGTGACTACAGAATATCCCGAGGTTCGACATGGTACAACATGATGGACAGATTACTAATGAATCTAGGCCTTAATCAGAGTAAAGATGATTCCAACCTTTTCTTAAAGGTTGAAGGTGGAATACCAATGATGCTCATATTATATGTCAATGACTTGTTCCTGACAGAAAAGAGGAACTCATTAAATTTGCAAGAAGAATACTTGTTGCCTAGTTTGAGATAAAGGACTTGGGGATGATGCACTACATTCTAGGCATGGAGGTGTGGACAAGGGAAGTATGCAGTAGAGATCCTAAAGAGGTTCAGGATGATGGAATACAAGGCCATGACCACACCTATGGCATCGAACCTGAAACTATGCTTCATCAGAGACGGTTGATGCCACGATGTATTGTCATATGATTTACCTGACAAATATGAGACCAGATATTTTCTTTGCTGTGAACACATTGAGACATGTTCACTTGATGGTTGCAAATCATGTAGTGAGGTACCTGAAGGGTACAATTGAGTATGGGATCAAGTGTGATCTCTTGGTTTTGTAAGATGGAGTCTTGAATGGCGCTGAGTACAGCTGAGGAAAAATATGTCGCCACTTGCTATTTGGGAGGTAGTATGTTTCTTTTGAAAAATACTATTTGATTTGGTTGATATGACTTGCATTTTTGTATGATGCAGAGAGGAGTAGTGATCCAGATCGAGATCTCTTGAAAGAGGGATTTCTAGCATAGCTGATGAGACAGGTTGTCTGAGCATAAATCCTAGCTAAGCTGGTAGGTCGCTCATATGTAAACGGTCCTAGTGAAGCTCATAAGTTTTCCTTGGACATAATCAACCCTGATGTGATTCTATGCTAGAAATGGCCAAAGTGAAGTTGGAGTACTTAAGGGAGAAGCTTGGTGTTCTCCAGATCAAGGTTCCCTCCAAAGGGAAATGATGAGACCTAGATCCATTATGACATGGTGAGAGGATTAGGTTCCTTCCATGGTCAGATATAAGGGCTGATCCATTCTTTCATGGTGAGAGGATTTGGTTCCTTCCATGTTAGATGTGAGTTCTGAGCAATTCTAATGTGACTACATGGTTAGATATAACTGCTAAATTCCATTCTTGTAATGGAGGCACCTAGTCAGTTACCAGGAATACTCAACTTGGTGCTAAGTTTCCATTCTCTAGGAGAATGGAGGCACCTGGTCAGTTACCAGGAATACTCAGTCTGGGACTGAGGGCCATTCTGATATGACTGTGGGATGTAGTCTTACATGATCAGATATGAGTGCATGGCCATTCTGATGTGATTGAGGGATGTGTTTCCACTTGATCATATATAAGTGTTGATGCCACATCTAGTTTGAAAAAGGACTAGCTCTATGATGCCACATCTAGTATGAAAAAGGACTAGCTTTGTGATGACACATCCAGTATGAAAAGGGACTGGCTCTGTGTAGATGCCACATCTAGTTTGAAAAAGGACTATCTCTATGATGCCACATCTAGTATGAAAAAGGACTAGCTCGGTGATGACACATCTAGTATGAAAAAGGATTGGCTCTATGTAGATGCCACATCTAGGTTGAAAAAGGACTGGCTCTGTGATGCCACATCTAGTATGAAAAAGGACTAGCTCTGTGATGCCACATCTAGTATGAAAAAGGACTAGATCTGTGTAGATGCCACATCTAGTATTAAAAAGGACTAGCTCTGTGATGACACAACTAGTATGAAAAAGGACTAGCTCTGTGTTGGTTCCACATCTAGCATGAAAAAGGGCTAGCTCTGTGATGATACATCCAACATGAAAAAGGGATGGATATGTGATGATACATCCAACATGAAAAAGGGATGGCTCTGTGATGATACATCTAGCATGAAAAAGGGTTGGCTCTATAGAGGACTACATCCAGTATGAAAAATGAATGGCTCTATAGATATGCATCCAGCATGAAAAGGGGATGGCTCTATCAATTAAGACCTGCATGGAGGCTAGGTCTACAACCAACACAAAAAAGGGCTAGCTCTGTAGAACTTCTTGTGACGAGAAGAATGAAGAGATAACACCATTTTATTGAGATAGCAGAAGTAGTAATGATGATGATGATTCAGGGATGGTCCAGCTTTGATGATGATCTAGCTCAAGTGATGATCCAGACTTGATGATGATCCAGCAGTGAGGATCGAGATCAAGTGATGATCGATACTTGATGATGATCCAGATCAAGTGATGATCCAGACTTGATGATGTTCCAGCAGTGATGATCCAGATCAAGTGATGATCCAGCAGTGACGATCTACATCAAGTGATGATCCAGACTTGATGTTGATCCAGCAGTGATGATCCAGCAGTGACGATCTAGATCCAGTGATGATCTGAATCCAGTGATGATCCAGACTTGATGAAGATGACTTGATGATCCAGATCAAGTGATGAAGTGATTTGACAATGAAGATGACTTGATGATGAAGATGACTTGATAATGAAGATGACTTGACGATGAATATGAATTGAAGAAGAAGATGACTTGATGATGATCTAGATGATACAGAGAAGAAGACTTGTGCAGATAATTGTGTCTAGATAATACCTTCCTAGTTAAGAGGGAGTGTTTATGTATTTGTAACTTCAGAATGTATTCACTTGTATATCTTATGTATTGTACCCCGATGTTTATTTCGGGAAGTATCTATAACTTAATTGAGTCATGTCATGCCCCGATGTTTCAATCAGGAGATTCAATAATGTAAGAAAGTCATGTAAAGTCATTGAGGTTAACCCTCCATTGTAAGTCAAGGAAATAGTCCCCACATTTGTGTCAAGGTTAACCCTCCTTATTGATCGGAGGGAAAAGTCCCCACAGTTGTGGGGCACTAGGGTTATTAGACTCTCCTAGAGATGTCGGCTCTAGTAAGTAATTGTTAAGTGGGGCCGATATGTTAAAGTGGACATTAAGTGAACGAAAGAATATAAATAGAGAGTGAGCCTCTCTATTTATCACACACACACTCACTCATTGGGGCGCATGAGTGATAGAGAAGTAGCTCTCATAGGTGAGAGAAAGAGAGAAGCTAGGGAGATCATATTTATGTTTTCAGCTTTTACTTCTGCCATTGGTGCTCATTCTATCTTGTAGGAAGTTGCGGGGTTTTCTCCTTTATGATTTCCCCAAGGAAAATTCTTTGTGTCTCTTGCCTCTTGTGTTTATTGTTGTGCATGTTATTCTCTCAGTTAAAGATCCTAAGATAATGCTAGCTTGAATGATAAAAAGATAACAATATTTTTGTTGAGCATAAGCTCTGAAGCACATGAAATATAAGAATTGCAAGTATTGGGCGTAAGCCCTGGAGCATTCCAAATTGATATTGAGCATAAGCTCTGAAACATCGGATCCTTGGACATTGTATCCCAAGGTGTATTATACAAGTACATCCTAGAATTAGTGTTAAGCGAGAGGCTCTAGAATCACAGTTGATGTAAATCCTAGTTTTCAGCATTGAGAGTTGGCTCTGAATTACACTAGGAGTTATTGAAAATTAATTTTGTTGTGAAAATGACTCTGATAAACACCGATCTCATCTTACTTATTTTTTTAAGTTGATTCAATGAAATTTTGAATTTCTATTTCTCATCAAGTATTGAAGAACTACCATGATATACGAGGTAATCCAACATGCAAGGAGGTTTAGAGCTTCCTTACTTAGTTGAACAACCCTACCTGAAGGCCTTAATTAAAGAAATGATTATAAGCTAATGAAAGTACCATGTGATTGGGATAATGCTATATGATTCCTAAAGTAAGTGTTAATAATGATATATGTATATATATATCTTTATATGCTATGAGTAAAAGGGTAAGTGCCTATATTAAATGTAAGGGAATAATAATAACTATAATAATTAATAAATAATTTATATGTTATTTTTACTAAAAGTAATTAAATAAATTTTTTAATCCTTAAAGAGTCAATGTAGGAACTAATAAAAGAGTTCCTAAGTTAAAGTATAAAAGATTATTTAACTACACATAAATCAATTAAAAGATTATTTCAAGAAAATAAATGATTCTTGATATAACTAAATTTTAACTACCCTTTTCGCTAAAGCTTGTCTATAAAGACCTAATCCAAAGAAAGGCTTAGGGATCTGATCATTATTTTCCTAGTAATTTTGGAGAGCATTTCCAAAAGAAAAGCAATCTGGTACATAACCTAATATTCCATATTGGTGAAACCCTACCTTTAGGAGCTCTAGACTACTTGCATGTTGGAACCAGCTTGGGGCGATCCAGACTGAAACCAAGAACGGTTCTGGGTCATGGTTTGGTGGAACGCGATAGTTCCCAAGTTATTCGGTTGACAGATCTGAGGTCATAAATGTCTAAGTTATTATTAGTTATGTGTGTTTAAGTGTGTAGGGTTCTAGCCATTAAAAAACAACAAATTGCATGTATGAGGTTCTTACCTTCTCTAAATTCTTCCAGATTTTACTAAGTAGGGTTTATAATCTTGATTAGAAATCTTCCCATTGAATGTATGCTTCAGCTAGGTTTCCCTTTATTTATAGAAATTTAGTCTGAACTATTTCTATATAAAATCTAGGGATAGATTTTATATTATAGGTTCATTTATTTGCTTAAACTTAAACTCAACCATTGTTTCCTAGATAGGAATTCATAGTTTAATTTCTCTTAGTTTGATTTAAATAAGTTGTAGAATGTTTTAATTATCGAACAATATATCTTATATTTAAACCATAGTTATTAATATAACTAGCTACTGGATCTTGCTCAAACATTATTGTAAAGTTAAACCAGAGGTTTCATAATTCTAGGTAAAGTATTACCCTAATAGTAATTAAAACTAAATAAACTCATTCCTCCCTTGAAACTAAAACATTATTTAAAACTATGCATCAAACAATTAAAAAACAACTAACAACTACAAACTTAAAGAAAACAACAAATTCGAGAACAAATTTCTTAAACATCAGACCAAATCGAGAATGCTCACATATTTCATATTGCCCGCGAAAGCGCTTTTGTTTCCATCTCATAATTTATAAAAATAAGTATTTATACCAACCAACACATTATATAAATGTTGTAATCCATGCTATGAAAAGAAAACAGAGCCATTGAAGTCACTCAAAATAAGAAGGACGAGAGCCTAAAACAAATTTACAATTAATCCTAATAAAACATATCCAAACCATTCTTTGGAAACATTAAAACATTTCTAAGAATCGTTAACCCATCCCATCCATCAAATCCTGTCCAGGATTGGTTGCGGGCCTTTATATATTCATTTCATAAATTACAAATCAAGCACTAGCAACGATTTGAAACAAACCATTTACATATTTAAAATATAAATACAAAGTCATTCCCTACGCATCGAGCTAGTGGAATCCTATTAACTAAACCATGAAATCACATTATCAAACAAGGAAGTATGTTATTACACCTATTCCCTTATAAATAAATTACATCCATGATCTAATCTTGTGAAACTCCCAAACGAAAATATCAAACCACAAGTCTAATCAATTAACATCTCAGGATTGAATCTTGTAGGATCCAACAAACCACTCAAACGCATACAAGATATAAAATTTACTGAGGGTTTCTCCTCTAAGGATTCCCATAAATTTTTTATATAACCAACTATATAAACAATGATGAAACAGAGATACACTCTTTTCTTATACATCATATGCACAATCAACATTTTAAACCATAAAATACATTTTAATAAATAAACTAGGATGCGTATCCATGCTAAGAGCTGAGCAAATATTCATGCTTACGGCCGCAAAGTACACCCAGCCACATTATTAATAAAACAATGCATCCACGGTATTCACCACACACTGGTACCATAAGCGTAATTTTACACAATTGAATCATCATTAGTGCCATTGCAATCAATGGCACTACAAATTCAAAAAGGAAATGAATCATAATAGTAAACAAAGATTCGTTACCCAAACAAAAGCTTCCAATTAAGTTAAATAAAACTAAATACAGATCGTTGCAAAACGGTAAATTCATACACAGAGTCGATCCAATATTTTTATAGTCAAACATTTATCCAAAAATTAAATACGGCAAAGCCATGAATGAGCTACATAGTCGCATATTTAAATGCCAACAAACTATCAAAACCCCAACCAACAAAATGACTCATTGATGCATTTCTCCCGCTCAAAGCTTGAATCCTCTTCTAAAACACACAATAGTGTAAAATCCATTGTCAATTTTGAGGCTTACCCAAAGATTGGTTGCACAAGCAACCTATGGAAACACCCTCAATCCACGTTGACTGCCATGCCTTTCCCACCTACACAGACCCAAAACATTTATTAGAAGTATGCATTTTGAAACCCAAAAACCAAACCAATAATACAAAAGTGTGCCAACGCTAATGCATACATGTTCTAGGAGCATGGAAGCTTGCTAGTAGTGCAACATGAGAAACATAGATTTCCCTAGGAGGACAAGACCACCCCCTCCTCCACCATTGAAAACCAAATGAACGATAACAAACCCTACATAGCGCTTGAGGCATTCTTCCCATGCTTCCCAAGGTTCAATAAGTTCTCCTTCCTATCCACCACTATCGTTTAGATAAAAAATCACTTTGCTATAGTTTGGGATCATGTCGAATGCACCATCATTTACCAAATCACATTGTAACACCCCATTTTTTACCTCGTTTGCGTTAAAAATGTATATGATGTATATATTGTAATTAATCGTGGTGTGGAGCTAAAGCCAAAATCCCCACCATCGATTTGGTTGTCTTATGTTTCGGCGATTGAAATTGTTGTTGATGGTATATCGTGCTATCTGGCACAGATTAATTCTGGCATCATGTAAATATGCATTTTAATTAAAATGAACCCCAACCAGCTATGTCAATGCAACCATAATGAAAATGGCATGATTTTCATAAGGATAGGGAAAGAAATTATTTAACCCTTGGGAGCCATTGGGGAAAAGCCAAGTGTCATTTGATAAACCCTTTTAGTTTTCACCCACCCTTTTTGTCTTACTCACCTTTCGCTTGTCTCAATCAGTCAACTACGACATTAAAACCTCTGATGTTAGTTGGGCAATTATTGTTGGGCAATGGTGTGTGGTAGGACTGTCATTCCTTGCCCACACGTACACTCCACCAGCAGACTCGTTCACCCTCACGTGGGTAGGAAGAGAGGGGATGATCCCATTCTTGCATTCTTTCCCATCCTTATGCAGAGACAATCATTTCTTCTCCTCATGCACAGGTCTTGGCATTTTACTCATGCAGAGAGCTGGGAGGGTGACCTCACATGCATGATTTGGCTATGTGTGTGACTTTTGCAGTTGGGGATTTTTCTGTGTGTATATCTCTTCGTTGTGGGTCTGACCATGTGAATTCACCTCCACGTGGGTTGTTTTTCCTTCCTCGTGCAGCTGAGAAACTGATTGCCATTGGTTTCCCCGTGATTTTGGTCTGCTGTGGATTCATTTACATTTTTGGGTTGCTGTGGATTCTTATTGAGTCTGTTTGGCCACGATAGGGCCAAGAACGACTCAAGAATCGAATTTTCCAGTCAGAGTTGCGTATTACCTAAATTGTCACCTCGATTTTTCTGTAGTGTTGATTTTCTTCCCCAGAGCTGTGAATTGCTTGTTTGGTTGTGTGTATGTAGTGGTCGGTCTTTGGACTATGTTGGAGTGGGAATGAAGGCTTGGTATGCTTGATAAACTTTGTGTGTTTAGGAGCCACATAGACAGAGCTAAAGGGATAGCTTTATTCTCCCCAACCCTTGAATAGCACTGAAAGGGAAGTCAGGGCCTTAAGGACTGTGTAGCAGAGAAGGGACTGATTCCTTGTGTTGGGTGTGTGTGGGTGTCCTAGGAGTCAGGCTAGTTCTGGTGTAGGTGTCCTTAGCTCTTCAATGATCCCACCAGCTTAGCATTCAGCTTTTCCCAGCTCCGTGATGGCCCGATAAACCCAAATTTGTTGGCTTGGCTGATTTGTGTATCTTTGGCTATGTGTGAGCATGATTATTTCCTTATTCCTTGGGGAATCATGCCCAGCTCGGGGGTGGTAGTTTTGCTGATAGATTAAGGAGCACACTGGCCTACGGTTGGGTGGAACATTGTAGTGACGTAGCTAGTTGCAGGACAAGTTATTTATAAGATAAGTATTCTTGTGTTCAATCTCTGCAACCATATTTGATGTTTAATGAATTACGATGAACATGTTGAATGCCTGAATGTATGTTTTGCTTCTGCTGTATGTTGAATAATTATGCATCTCTACATGTTTTACTTCAAATTATTTCATTTTTTATGTATGTACATGTTCATGGGGCTATTTTCTCGGATAGTTAATGGTATGCTAGCATCCTCTTTGCTAGTCAAAGGGTCGGGGACATTACACACATCGCTTAAATCTTAAACTCTCCACCTTCATGTTGTTACAAAGTTTCAATGGAATATATTTATTCCATAAACATAAAACCATTATACCATATAGTTCAAGCATATATTATAATGCATCTAAGGTTTGGAAACCGTAGCATAGAGTTTATAGAAATAAGTTTATTAACATGCATACATATAATCTCATAAAATTCATTACCATAGGATTTCGGTTTAGTTTAGGCATAGGACTTTAGTTCTCTTTTCACAGATCTATGCATAGGAATAGTGTAGCATAGATATAGCTTGCTAAAGATATAGGATGTTTTGTCGCTACGATCATAGGACTGAGTTCACTGACAAACTAGCCTGCACAAGAAAATAGGAACCTGCATTAGCTCTAGATGAACTAAGTAAACCCCGTTGAAATAGGAATCCTTACCTTTCTGAGAGGACCCTTAAGGGATAGAACCCTGCCACTCCACCCTTTGACATACAGAGGTAATTCAGCCTCTTATTAAATAAAACCATAAATGAATTTAAAGACATGTAAAGTAAAAGTAAAATGTAACATAATACAAGCATAGACAAATGTCCGCAACTAATAGACAAGAAAAGTAAGCATACACACATGTCAAAGTAATAAAACAACATCATGTAAAACATCATCATTATACATGGAAACACATAGAGGGAAAGAAGCTTACGAAACTTAGGTTTAGTATACAATCAAGTTTTATTCCGCATAAGTTTTAACGATGTCCTTGAATTGGTATTTTATTAGTCTACGAATATTTTTATTTAATGAATTTTATGGACATTACAATAGGTATCAGAGCCTAGCTTCAAACACTAAGAGACCTAATGGGCGCTACCAAAGCATTCATTGCAGAGACAAAACATTTCAAAACTGTATTTTGAAACTTTGTTAACTAACATAAAATTGTTTGTTACTAAATATTTTAATTGCAGGATTAAAGAACAATTTAGATCATGAATATAAAAGAAGACAACAAACGACAAGGTGTAACACCCTAGTTTTGACCATGTTTGAATTAAATTTATATGATGTAAATATCATATAGAATCATGGCAAGGAGCTTAAGGCCAAGAATGAGTCATTGATTAATGTTTGGTGTATAGGTGATCATGGTTGATGCCTATGGTTCATGTGCTAAGTCAAGCACATTTGTAAACATCATGTAAATATGATATTTAATCAAAAACCCACAACCAGCTATGTCAATGCAACAAAGAATGAGATGGAGGAATGATTTCCCAAGGATAGGGAGGAGGGGGAATTTTTAACCTTGAAACATTGGGTAAAACCCATCAAAACTATCAACTACCCATTTCTTTCCTTTTTCCCCAACCATTTATTTCTGCCATAATCTGGTTGAGGTACTTATTGCATTGAATGGGAAGAGTATATGAAAAAAATTGAATTGGGTAGAGAACCCATTGTAGAAGAACATGTTTTGACCCCATGGGAAAGAAAATACCCAAAAATGTATGCCAATTCCCTCATGCGTTAACGTTTTTATCTTCCCTCAAGTTTTTTTTTTTTTTTTGGGGGGGGGGGGGGGGGGAGGAGATGCAGGACGTTTGGATGATCCATCCTTCATTCACGGGGAAGGTTGTTCATTCATGATCATTTTTTCACCCACACTTTGGTGATTATTTAGGATAAGGAAGACACATCAAGAGCTAGAAGGTGTTGCTATGTGTTTCTGCAAGTATTTTCCTTTGTTGAGACCCTTGTTGTTGTGTTCTAGCATTACTCTCAACTACAGAGTGTTATGAGACCATGTCACTTGTGTATCAGAGTGAATCCTTTGTTGCAGTGTCTCCCTATGGTTTCTATGTTGTGCACCGTGGTTTTGGTCTAAACTATATACAAGACTTAGGAGTGGGAGAGACCAAGAATTTGCCTGATAAACCTAGTGTGGAACCTCATAATAAGATAAGAGTGGCTGGTGAATCTACTATGCACATCCTGAAGAGCATTGGAAAGAAAGGTGTTTCCCGAGGGATTGTGGAGCAGAGAAGGGGACACTTCCTTATGTTGGATGTGTAGACAAAGTGGATTCCAGGATAGATAGGTCTATGTGAAGGTGTCCTTAGCATTGTGGTTGAGCTCACTAGCTTAGTCGTTATTCCTACCCATTACCTTAAAAGATTGATCAACCCAAATTGCAGGATGGATTGGATGATGGCCCGATAAACCCATCTATTGGCTTGGTTATGTCTTGTTTCGTTGGCCTTGTGAGTAATCCTTGACTGGACAGTCTGATAAAACCAACTGTAAATGTTGGCTTGGCTGAGTAGCCTAATAAACCTACTAGTGAGATGGATTGGCTGTGTATCCTGATAAACCCATATGTTGGATTCGTTGGTATTTAATGTAAGTTTTTTCTTGACTTTGTGCACTATGATAAACTCAACTGTTAGTTAGATTGGATGATTAGCATGATAAACCCAACAATATATTTTCTTGTTTCCCCTACAACCTGATAAACCCAACTGTGTTGGATTGGATGATTTTTTTTTTATCCTTGGCTATGTGTGATCCTGCTAGTGTTCCTTATTCCTTGGGGAAATCATGCCTGGCTCAGGGTTGGTAGTGATGCTGAGATATTGATGAGCGTACTGGCCTATGGTTGGGTGGAACGTTGCAGTGACATAGCTGGTTGCAGACAAGCTCTTTTCAAATATAAGTGTTCTTGTCTATCTTAATCTCTAAATTCATATTTCCTTACATTTGTATTTTCTCAATGAAATATGATGAACATGTTTAATGCGTTGAATTGATGAATTGCATCCACTGTATAATTGCAATTGTATGCATCTATTAATGTTTCCTTCAATGAATTTTTAGATTAAGTTGTAGGGCTTAGATCATTGGATTGGTGATGGCCTGAATGGCCAATTCTATCCAACACTTTGATTAACAGGTTGAATTTGCAGACATAAATCTCCTTCCGCATTGGTCTATTCTGCAGGCGGGATGCGGAATGCAGGAAACATCTTTCTGCCAAGTCTATTTTCTGTAAATCTCTTTCTGCAATTCTATGTTCCACAACTTCTGGGATGCAGAAATGTTCTTTGGTGAATTCATTTTTCTATAGATTTCCTTCCACAACTCTCCTTTCTGCAACTTTTGTGGTATAGAATGCATCTTTGCAGATCTGTATTTCCATGACTTTCCTTTCAGCAACGGTCTATTCTACATGCGGGATGTGAGATGCGGGATCACACTTTCGATATTCCCCAATTTTTCAACTCAAGCTCTACGCACCATTGATTTTTCAACTTGATTCTCAGCTTTTGATTTTGCGAATTGATTCTCAGCCATTTATCTGTTTCCAAATGTAGAACAAGTTATAACTGTCGATTTTTTTTGGTTGTGCTCTCTTTCTCTTGCAAACGAGAGGGGACGTGATGGTGTGGTATCAGAAAATGAATGTCGAAGTGTGTTTTTGATATCCATGCCCAGTGTTTCAAAGAAGAACAAAGGTTCTTTAAGAAATTTTTAATTCCCCATGATAATCGAGGTATGGGTATGTGATAAAGTGGTATTAGAGCTACGGTTGTAGTAGTGGGCCTGAATGGGCCAAGAGAATAGCTAGCACAGCTACGGGTTGCAGCATTGGGCCTCAATGGGCCGAAATGAGCAGTGAAAAGAGATAAGAGTACCCTCTGATACCAAGATTTTAGTGACACTACGGAGTGGTATCAAAGAACAAAACACCCATATTTGTAACTTCAGAATCTATTCACTTGTATATTTCATATATTGTATTTCATTTCTACCCGATGTTCCTATTTGGAGATTCATTAATATAATCAAGTCATGTAAAGTCTTAGAGATTAAACCTCATTTGTAAGTCGGGGGTAAAGTCCCCACAGTTGTGGGGCACTAGGGTTATTAGATGATCCTAGAGAATTCGGGCCTTGTAAGTTATTTTCAAGTCGAAAACTAGTATACATAGATATTGAGCCTCTCTATTTGTCATATACACTCACCCAACTGGGGCACATGAGTGAGAGAGGAAGTGCTGGCACAAGTGAGAGAGATCAGTTGTCGGAGATCATCTTTATGTTTTTGGGTTTTACTTTCGCTGCTGGTGCTCATTCTATCTGTGAGAATTTGCAAGGATTTCTCCTTTATGGTTTCCACAAGGAAAATTCTTTATGTCTATTGCCTATTGTGATTATTGTTGTGCATGTTATTCTCTTAGATAAGATCCTAAGATCATATTGCTTAAATGATAAAAATCTAACATGGTATCAGAGCTAACTTGAGAAGAAGAAACTGTGCAGCTATAGAAGCTAGGGATTCTTACTTTTTCAGTCTATCTCTACATTCCATTAGAAAAAGGAGGCTAGGATGACTCTCCATTGAAGGGAACATCTTTCTATGGAAGCAGAATTTGATTCCGGGCATTTTCAGTCACTGCTCCGGGAAGTTAGGGATTTTCACAGAAGAGAAATTTTTTAGTGAGCCCAGCATAGGATTTCTCTCCTCCTCAAAATAAAAGTTTAGAGACCAAGTTCAAATTTTTTGGTTGAGTAAAACTCTAGGAAATCCAAACCATAGTTTGACCCCATACCTGAAAAACCCTAAAATATTAAAACTGGTAGTTTTGGTACATTCTCTATATCTCTAGATTGAATAAGAATCAGGAGCCATAATTTTCATAAGTGGATGATAAAATCTTGATGTACCTTGTGTAAAAATTTCAGCTTCATATTCTCTATATTCTAGGAGATATGATTCCTCAAAATTAGGGTTCCATCCTCTTACAGGATTCATCCCTAAACAAGACACCTAGGGAGAATTGCTATATCTTGGGCTACGAAGGTCGAAATGAAATTTACTAAGATGTTATAGATAGGGCACATAATTTAATTTATGTGGTAAAATTTTAAGACTCTAATGATGAAATAGTGACACATGGAAGTCCGTACATGTTCACTATGCTGAACGGTCCTGAATTAAGTCACAGTGGGAAAACTATCATAAGTCACAATAGGTGAAACCAATTCTACTCACTAAAACCTATGGTGGTGGAAAGAGGATAGACGATGATAGCGCAATACAAAATTTCAGGCATAGAAGTTCACTAATTTCGTAGATACCATAGAAACAATATCACGAATTTCTGCAGAGGAAATTGGAAAACTAGGGCTTCCTGTTCTGGGAGCTTCCCTACACTATTTTCAGAAAAGTAGTACATTGGATGGCTTGAATTGAAGAGGCACACATTTATATCCAATAAGACCTGAAATAATCCAATTTTTGAAAATTAGGTTTTCTCTGAAAAACCCTAGATCAGCCAGCTCCGGAACCAGGAAGGACACCTCAAATCGGTAAGATCTAATCTTTTTCTATTTACAGTTGAGGTTCTCATTTCAAGATGACTAATCACACCAGCTTGATGACAAGCTTTGTGAAGCTGAAAATTTTCGAGCATGGAAGTATAGGATTTCACTGGTTCTTGAAGAAAATGAATTGGACACCTACATAAGTGGAGAGGTTCCAGTTCCAGAGGGAGATGAGGCTAAAGCCTTACACAAGAAGAACTTGGTCAAGGCCAAGAAGATCATTGTTGATTCAATCAAGGACCACCTTATACCACAAGTGTCTTCCTTAAAGACACCTAAAGAGATGTTTGATTCCTTGAGCAAGCTATTTGAAGGGAAGAACATAAATCAGAAGATGACTTTGAGAAACTAGTTGAAGAATGTAAAGATCCAGAATGCAGAGACCATATAGTCATACTTTACAAGGGTATCTCAAATCAAAGAACAACTTGAAGTAGTGGATGAAGAAGTAGAGAAAGCAGAAGTTGTGATAACCACCTTGAATGGCCTCCCGGGATAATGGGATTCATTCATTTGAGGAATGTGTGTGTTGGCAGGGTTATTGGGTAAGTGAGTTGTGTAGCACCACAGAGGCTGCACAAGCTCACGTGACACTACGCATGACCAAATCAATGCGATAGATGGAAGAATAACCATTTTTCAAATTTCTTACGCAATTTTGTACCATTTGACCATGTTTTGTGGATATAGGTCACTAGTTTGTTAGAAGTTAGTTAGAAGTGGACATTGGATGTAAAAGTGCAAGCCTATATATAGAGTTAGAATTGAAATTGTAAAGGGATCATGAAGCATCATTGAGGTGAAAGATCAATCGATCAATCCATTTTGTGATCTGATTGTGATCTTGTCACTCCTTTTTGTTCTTGAAAATTTTTGGCTCTGTCTATGTCCACCAACTCTTGAATCTTGGGTTGTGATCAGTCTCCTATTGTGGAGAAGTAATATATGATTTGAATCTATTGCACATAAGTAATATGATATGATGGATGTTGCCATAAATTGATCTTGTCTCTTATTTATTTCCTGTCTTTATGTGTTGCGATGTTAATGATGGATGTTTACTAAATCTGTTGTATGAAAGAATGACACTACCGCAATGAATAAGCAATTGATGTGATATGTTAGTGATATATTAGTTATGATGATAGATCTATGATGAATGTTGTGATACTAATTGACTATCTCTGAAGAATCGGATGATTATGTTGTTGAGTCACTGATTCCCTTCCCTCCCTTCTTACTGTTGCATACTTGGTTCCCACAGCTCTCCCTTGACATATTGGGTGAGACTTCATCCACTCTGTAGGTGTTGTCGGGAAGGGTCAAACCTGTTTGGGATGGTGCTCATGGAGATCACATTGGTTGGGTGTCGACAGAGTGGGATCCCCTATCCATGAGGCTTTGTTTGTTGGTCTTTGCCAAAAAATGGTTTCATTGTCGGGACCTCGTTTCAACTGAAGGGAGGATATGTTGTGGCATCCAACTAAATCGAAGATTGAATATTTGTTCGACCTAAATATGCGAGAGTCTATTGAAGCATACAATCATAATCCAAAGTTGTCGACAAAGGATTCGTTGGCCAGATATATCCATGACGATGCCCACGGATGGTTCTTCTATGAATTTCCTATCATATTGTATGAGTGGCTAGCATGGTTCACTTATAAGAAGAATAACCATCAAAGAGGGGAGTCAACATCCTGAACCCCTGATATGATCCAAGAATTGTGAGAAATTGACAACAAAGCATCATGAGCTATCGAGGTATGGCTGGATAGTGTTTTGGAAGGATACATCGATGAGTTTGGAGTCAATATGAATAAGTCATACATTGAAGCAGAAAGAGAGTTCT
Organism: Pseudotsuga menziesii; assembly: GCA_001517045.1. Lineage (NCBI taxonomy): Eukaryota > Viridiplantae > Streptophyta > Pinopsida > Pinales > Pinaceae > Pseudotsuga > Pseudotsuga menziesii. The sequence continues at coordinate 88,733 of LPNX010572349.1, forward strand.
TCAACGGACCACGAGTTAGGTTTTTGTTGTCTCTACAATTATCTATTAACATGCTTGTCTCTGAGAAGGGTATTCTAAAAATGCACCTCGAGTAGTGGAACGTTGGTGTGCGGAGGTCGTGGACACTACGACGAAAGGGGGGAGGAAAATGGAAAGATAAGGGGTATACGGGTATGATTTTTTATGAGACTGTGAGGGTTGCTGAGGAAACTAGTGGTTGTACAAGGGGAGGACCAAGGTTTCAACAAGAGAAGAGGTAGAGGACATGGGAAGGTCCTACTACGATTGAGATGCAAGGCCGCGAAGAACAACCACATGAGGTGAAGCGACCCTACAGTTACAATGATGATGACCAAACTGAGGCTACGCCCATGGTAGCAGTAAGCTTGAATCCCAGCAGAAATGTGTCCACACCTCTGCGCACTACTCCACCAACAGGCATAAAATCACATTCTATGTCAATTTGTCTGATGCGCCAGCATCAATCTAGTAGTAGAGTACCATTTGGAGGAATAAGGCCTAGAATGGCGGGAGATGAGATGAAGTTACCAATATTCCATGGAAACAGGATTGATGACCTAAAGAAGTACTGGTTCTTGTGTGAAGTAGTCTGGATTGCTAGACAGATTGTGGACGATGATATCAAGAAAATCTAGTTTGCGACCACCCTCAGGGGTCGTGCGCTTGACTGGTAAATGAGATTCATCCAGATTCCTCAAGGGACGGCCGTGGAAAAATCATTGAATGAGATTCGAGAAGGGCTATTCTAAGAATTTAAGAAACCCAAATCTGAGTCCCAGTATATTATAGAACTCAAAGAGATCAAGCAGTTCCCAAATGAAACTGTTTGGGATTTTGATCAATGATTTAAGATGATGGTGGCTTGAGTTAGCTTCAAAATGAGTGATGTTCAACATAAGGAGTGGTTCATCACTGCACTGGTCTTGCACATCAGACAAACGTTAATGCAGCAAAAGATCGCGACATAGAGAGAGGATCTGGAGATCGCGATGAAGTTAGAAGCTTTGCCTATTAGGCAGACTGTAGTCAGAATGAACCAGATTTAGGAACAGCTAGCAAATTTGACACTCCACCTGCAAGATACTAAGAAGGAAAAAGAAGAACATGATGAAATTTGGTGCACACAGTGTCATGTGGACGAACACACCAAGGATACCTGCCTGATTTTTTGAAATTATTTGTTCTCAGGAGCACCGAACCCCTTGAGTTGCACTAGTATGCCATGGTGTCATGTATGTCAGGTATATGGGCATCGACATGAAAAGTATAGCTACATGCAAAAGATGGTTACGAAGGAAAAAAGTTTGTATTGCTCCTTTTTCCACTTAGTGGGGCACAAGGATAAAGATTGTCAAGCTTATGACTTGTTTCAAGAGAAAACATATGAATCATAATTTGTGAAGGGCAAGGATTCCCACATGATCCAACAGTCGCAGCCTCAGCCATAGATGGTGCATCCAATATCCCAGGTGCAGTATACACCACCTCCGCAAATGTAGTTTATTCCATCGTAGTCGCAGCCATAGTTTACACCACAGCTATAGTTTATAGTACAACCACAGTTTGCATTGTGACCGTAGTATAATCAATTGTCGATCACTCAGCCTCAACTGTAGTTTGTTTCAGCACACTACGTTCAGCATCAACTAAATCCCCCACAGCAGCTAGCCCAACCACATTATCAACAATTAGCTCAACCACAGTACCAGCGGCAAGGAGGATTCTGAGGAGGATTTAGGGGACGAGGAGGAGGATTCGGACGAGGTCGAGAATCAATATAGTGTTATACCTATGGAGTATTTGGGAACTATGGGATGGATTTTCCTCATGTGCAATGCACATATTGTGTAGCAAGTGAGCATAATGTCCAAAATTTCCCTTAGTTGATTGCAAAGTGGCAGGCCAAAAATATCCCTCAGTTGCAGAACTAGTTCCAAAACCAGAACCAAGTACAAAACCAGCAGCCCTTGTAGAATCAGACTCATATCCTGCTACAGACTCAAAATCATCCTATGAACCCACCATCGAATCAAAATCCACCCCTGAACCAAGCTCAGAACCAGAATCAAGGACCAATGGTTGCGACGATTTTGGCAGAACACAGATCCCAGGGTGTCAATGTTGCAATCGTCACTCGTGTAGATGTGACTAATGGAGAAGATGGGCCAAATCAACAAGTTTGGCTTGCTGGTAAGTAAAAGGTAGCATTTGATATTGCAACACAGAAAGATACCTTCTTTGAGGCCAAGCATGCAATTGGAAGAAATCTGGGTAGATCGCATGCTGTTAAAATGCCATCCGCTTTTGATCCATCCGTAGAGGTAGTACCATCACGATAGCATGGTACCTTGCAACTATTTTTTGAGAGCTGTCTGTCACTAGCCAGGGATCCTGAGGCTCTCCTTGATATTGAAAAGTTTTTATACCACCAGAATAAAATGCTAAAGGATTCTGTAGTAAATTCCCTCCAGAAGAGAAAGACAAGAAAAGAGATGCGAATGAACATCCAAATCGGGGACTATGAAATGGATTCAGTTATTCTAGATCTTGGATCAGATGTGAATATTTTGACTAAGCAGACTTGGTAGCTAATGGGAAATCTAATGTTGGGATGGTACCTTGTGCAACTATGACTAGCAAATCAGTCCAAAGTTTAGCCTATTGGCCATGTCTCTAGCCTGGTTGTTGATGTCGAAGGTATGAAGACATATGCCAATTTTTATGTTATTGAAGTAGTTGACGATGGAGGCTCTTATCTCATGCTGCTAGGGATTGGATGTGACAATGATAGCATGGAAATTATAAATTTCAAGAAGTGTTTTATGACATTTAAGAACCAAGATATTAGGATCATTACTCCCATGGACCATCATGATGGACGCCGATATATTGAACCTGGCAAGGACGAAGTTGGTAGAGGCTGGGATCACGCCTACAATATCTCTGAATACTATATACACCCTATCATCAATGGCGAAATCAGATGGCACAACGCTAGCTCTGCGTCCTCTGATTCTGATGATTCTTTAGAAAATTGGCAAAATCGGTTGCATGAGGTGTCTTTTAGAAAGTGTGGACTGGTCACAAAATACCTATGTCACGTTGCGACTGAGATTATCGAGTTGCCAATCTACGAGGGGATTCCATATTTTTCTGGATTCCTTAAATAATTTTAAGAAAAAATGTTTGAACCACAAAGTTTGTTGGGAATGGAAGAAGCATTGAATTCCACCCCAACACGTTGGTGGGAAACTCAAAAGCAGACAATCCATGAATGGGCACAGTGTCAACAATTGATGATGGTGTGATTCGGTGATGCAAAGATCTATCATGCTAGGAGATATGATGGGAAGAATGACCCCACCAAACATTTGATGGACTGTCAGGCATTATGGGAATCATGACCCAAGGATGATTGGGTCCATGATTTTGTTCATACTTTGGACAAGATTCCTAGATCCTGGTATGTAGCGGCAGAACTATGCAGAACTATAACTACCTGGGAGGAGTTGTCGGTTTGCTTTGCGCAAACTTTTAGTTTCCGGGAAGCTAACCCTGATGTCCACAATGCACTCCAACTCATCCACGATATAATTTTGAAGGTTGTACCAGCTGCATACCCTGTAGATCCGCATGCACATTGTCATATGCAATCCATGATGATGTGTTACAATCTATCTAGTGACCCTGAAGACGATGATGACATATAGAATGTCAATATTCCGGAATCAAAAGGAATTCATGATGTTGCAGCACCAGATATACCAATTGACCCCATGATTCCACCACTAAAGATCAGAAAATTTAACATCCGGATGGAAGAAAACGTGAAGTTTGCTAATATTGGGGCCTATTCGGACTGAAACAATGGCACAGATCACAAATCTGTTGCATGAGTTCCAGGATCTCTTTCCAAAACGGTTCTAGAAAATGAAAGGAATATTAGGGGACATAGGGGAGATGAAAATCCTATTGAAACCAGAAATGAAACCTGTGCAACAAATACCGTATCGAATGAACATGCGATACAAAGAACGTGTCAAGGCTAAGCTCAACCGGATGTTGGAGGCTGGAATCATTGAGCCCTTCCAAGAGTCAGAATGGATAAGCCCCATGCTAGTTCAAGACAAAAAGACTGGAGAGGTTCGCATTTGTGTTGACCTAAGAAAGTTGAATGATATCTGCTTGCATGATCCTTTTCCAACTCCCTTTACAAATGAGGTCCTCAAAGGGATATGCGATCAAGAGATGTACTCCTTTACGGATGGATTTTCAGGGTATCACCGCATCTGAATCACAAAGGAAGATTGGAATAAGACCACATTTGTCACTGAAAGGGTTTTTTTTCAATATACAGTCATGCCCTTTGGATTGAAGAATGCACCAGCGATATTTTCTAGGGTGGTTGTCGCTACGTTCAAAGATTTCATTCAGAAGTTCCTGCACGTATACATGGATGATTGGACAGTTTATGGTCTGGTTAAGGATAATTTAACAAACCTGCGATTGATGCTGGAAAGGTGTATACAACATTAAATTGTATAGAATTCAAATAAGTTCATTTTTTGTGCACCATTCGGGATGTTGTTAGGACACATAGTATGGAAGCAAGGTCTATTGGTCGACCCTGCGAAGATCACACTTATCTTACTTTTCTGCCACCAACAAATGTGAAAATACTTCATGTGATGCTGGGACACATAGGGTACTATCGCAAGTTCATCAAAGGATACACTGCGATTACTGGCTCTATGGAGAAACTTTTAAATAAGGATGATGTATTTGAGTGGAATCAAGAGTGTCAAGGAAGCTTCTACACACTGAAGTCCAAGATGGAGTTGACGCCTATACTTATATTCCCCGATTGGAACAAGGAGTTCCATGTCCATGTCGACGTCTCTTTTGTTGCAATGGGAGTAGTATTTGCGCAACCAGGCGAGGGAGATTTGGATCATTCAATCGCATTAGCAAGTAGGAAATTGTCTTTTGCTGAAAAAAATTACACAACCATTGAAAGAGAGGGATTGGCCATGGCTTATGCGATGCATAAGTTTAGGCACTATCTGTTGGCCGGTCACTTCAAAATGTTCACGGACCACTCCACGTTGCAATATCTGGTCAATAAGCCTGTGTTGGGGGGGAAGATCTATCGATGGCTGCCACTTTTTCAAGAATTCCACTTTGAGATAATTGTGAAGCCAGGATGGTTGAATGTTGGCCCTGATCATATTTCCCACATTGAGACACGAGAACAACCTACCAATATTGATGAAGGATTTCCTAATGCACCTCTATTTTTAGTAGAGATCACAGAGGATCATTATGCTCCAATCATTCAATTCTTAGTGACTGGCATTTCCCCAAAGGACCTCTTGACTAGTCAGACGAAGCAGTTGGTAGTGAAGGATTCATATTTCCAGTTGATTGCTGGAAAATTATACAAACTTGGACAAGATGAAATCTTATGACGGTACATCTTACCGCATGAGCAAGGACCTTTACTAGCAGAAGCACATGCATGAATTTCTAGAGGCCATTATGGAGGAAGGGCTACTATGCATAAGGTGTTGTGTGTTGGGCAATGGTGGCTTACTTTACATAATGATGCAGAATATTATGCGCGGTACTGCAATGTCTGTCAGCGTGTTGGAAAACCATCACGGTGGGATGAGATGCCGCTTGTGCCACAGGTAACTATACAACCTTTTGATAAATGGGTTGTGGACTTTGTGGTTCCAATTAATCCACCAGGAAATAGGACTGGTGCATGGTACATCATTACAGCAATTGACTATTTGACAAGGTGGGTGGAAGCCGTGTTAGCTACGGACGACACCACTGGGACAACAACAAATTTCATATTCGAGAATATTGTGACACGGTTTGTGTGTCTCAGGATATTGACGAGAGACCAGGGCAGTCACTTTATCAATTGAATGGTGAGAGAACTAACCGAGGAGTTGCAGGTACAACATAAGAAAAACACACCCTACCATCCGCAGATGAATGGGACTATTGAGGCCTTCAAAAAAATATTGGAAACCGTGATTACAAAGGTATGTAATGCTAATCTCGACGACTGGGATTTGAAAATTCCAATGGTACTATGGGCATATCGCACCACTTGTAAAAGATTGATGGGACAGACACCGTTTAAATTGGTATATGGGAAAGATGTAGCCATGCCTATGGAATACAATGTTCCTAGTTTGCTTATTGATGTTGTAACTGGCATGGTGTTGAGGCTTAGAAAATCATAGGTAACAACAGTTAGAGATTCTCCCCAATAAACATTGCCAACTAGCCCATTATTGTTTGGTACGGGGAATCCGTCCGGTTTACAGTCTCACTACCATAGGTCAAGTAAAAAATTAAAACGTTTTAACGGATACGGCCCTGTCCACTGTGTATATTTTTGGTTTTTTTGTGTGTTTAAGTATGATGTGCAAGTTCATATCTAAAAATGCAGATTGATAGAGATATCAAGGAGTGTCACAATCTGATGCGCAGGTTCTTACCTCTCGTCTTAACTCTCTCACATCTAAATCACACACAACAAGAAACTAAATCTAACTAACCTATCCCTAGGGAGCACAATTATCAGTTATCAATGAGTAATGTACTTCTGCGCATGCATTAAGAAAAATTACAGATAGTTGTTACTTATTTCAAAACACATGAACATTAATAGAAATATGAACAACAAGATAGCTTATTGTTTGTGACAACTTTCATTACTCATAGTGGAAATTTCACTGAATAAACTAGAGTGCATTCATAACATGAACATAGATTCAATGAGTTAGAACTATCTCACAGTTAATGGACATAAGTTGAAAATGAAATAGTTCACATTCAAGTGATCCATAGCAAAGCATTTGAAACATTCCACCAAGATTTCTCTAGCAGGAAACTTGTAATTCTTTATTGCAAAAGGAGATAGTTCTTCTTACAATATACTCTCACAAATGATCTGGGGAAAAGTCCCCTCTCTATCTAAACTCTCCTTTATTTATACAAAAAAACAAAACCTTTGGGCTGCCCCTCGAGGAACTTTGGGCTACCCCAATCTTTCAGTTCTAAATTTTTTGTCTTGTAGTATGTGCTCATAATTTATACAACATGTTATATTTTAAATTAAAATTTAAGAGCACTTTATGAAGAGGGACCAGCTTGGTCGCTGATGAGATTTTTCCAAGCCTGGGCCTCTGCTGCTATCGATGTGCTCAATAATCTGTTGGTATTTTTGAGATCCTGTTAATCTCAGACTTTCACTTCCTTCTTTTCTTTTCTTTATCTCTGCTTCCTCATTTCTCTTTCTCTCCTCTTCTTCCTTCCTTGTTGCTTCCTCCGTAGCTCTCTTTCTTTCTTATTCTTCATTCTTCAGCCAACTCTCTATCATAAACACAACATGTTCTTAGACCATTAATATTTTACCAAAATAACAAAACTGTATCAATTTATTTTCCTCCTCCATATGCATTCTGTAAAATAAAGTATACACAGTATTAATGCATGAAAAGAAAGAATGACAAGGCAAAGAAGTCCTGCAATTTTGTGTCTTGAAATCCTCTAAGTATATTGTCCAAAACTAAAATCACAAGCCCGATAGAACATACTCTTCCTCTCAATATAGGCCGCATCTGGACTAACTCAAAATCCTCCGATGAAAGCATGAACCATAACAATGTAACCGCCAATCCTCAAAACACTAGACTCTGCACTATGCTCCTCATCCTGGAAAACCCTGACTGGACCAAAACATTGTAAACCTCTGTTGTCCCCCAAAAATAGGGTAAACGCATACAAAAACAAGGACTGGAGGAAAAACGTGGGTTTCAACATGAATAAAATATAAAATACCGCTCCGCACGCATATAACCATCGGCGGTCAGAAGCACTAGATGCCGAGAGAATAATCCTATTCACAGCCACAACGGTAGATAGTGAACACACTAAGGATCCCGCGATAACATAAAATCATCGGCGATCGGAAACTCTAAAGCTATTGGCGCCGGAAACTCTATATACTGCGAGTCAGAGCCTCAACTCTAAGCACATTCGCAGTGTCGGTGAAAGAAATCTAAGCGTTTCCATAGTGTCGGCGATGTCGAGCACTAAATGCCATTGTAGGATGTATCATAGGTTAGAACCACTGACCAATAATGTGTTGAAAATACAAAGCACTAAACATCAGAGAAATAGTCTAATCGACAGTCACAACAACGGATAACAAACTAACTATGGGTTCCACGAATCACAAAACCGCCGGTGATCGGGATCTCTAAAAACTATGTATGGGTGATTCAAAACTCAATGCTGCCACCATGTCGGCAATGCAAAGGACTACCCCTCTGATCACAATCAAAAATCATTCTGATAGCAATAAAATAAATAGTGCTGGAAAAAAGGTTTAAACAATAAAACGACAAAGAGGTAAAGGCCACAGATCGACGAAAATAAGAACTGTTTGTTGTTTTCCTCTTGAAACATCGGTGGCATAGAGAACTAATGCCCTAAATCAACTTCAACTGACTTCCGACAGCGATCAAAAAATTTAAAAAAAATGTTAAGTGTTCAAAATCCTTATGGCTGGGAAGTGGTAATATCAGTTCATTTAACCTTCGAAACAACGGGAAAAAAAAAGTCAATTAGTCATCCGACTTCCACATAAAAAAAAATAAAAATTTATAGCAGAGGAAAAATAGAGTTCAGGAACCCAAACAATCCCAGGCTAGATAAAATTGAAAGGAGGGTCCAAAATTTTAGAAAATTTGGGAAAAAGGTTGCAGCTACAACAATTGGCGACTACCTGGTGAACACAGATCTCTGGACAACTTCTTCTTTGAGTAACAGACTATTTTGACAATAAATACCAACATGTTGAATTCTTCTAGATGCCTAGATTTCACAAATGACAGATGTATGCACTTTAATCATTGATGATAGTCCAATTCAGGGATAATGGGAACCGAGATTTCAAATTCTGGATAACTCTTTTGAGGCCAGGAATATGAGTTTCATTTTTACCTCTGTCTTTGGGTAGCTCCTAGCTTGGACACCATAGGATTGTAACATATGGTAAACAGAAATATTTGTTTGTTCCTCATTCCCATGCCATTTCGCACTTTTGTGCTTTTTGACTTTTTCTCCATTCTGAGTCCTCCTGCATGCCTTCTTTCTGAATTTTTTATTCAGGCTCCTCTATCCATAGTGTCCTTTTGTGTGAGAGATGTATAGATTTTTTTCAACTCACGGATAGAGAAGAACTTTGGCAATCTTGTACTCATATGGTTCAGTACTTTTCTTTGATACATACTGCTTTCTTAGGAGATTTTGACTCTTATTTGCCTTTTGTATTTCAATTCTTGGCATGGTATCATTTAAATATAATATATTGTTTACCATGCTTCGTCTCCATGGGTCTTTTGCTGTCACCCACTAAGACAGTTTTTTAAATGTGAGATGGATGGAGCCTCGTAATAGTATTCTAGACCTTTTGATCCTGAGTTATTTTACAAGGATTAAGTAGGACTTCAATGTGTTCATAGCCATTTAGGAAAACTGCTGAACTAGAAGAATTTATTTCAAATAAATCAATAGTACATAGTCTTATAATCAAGGATTTTAGTTAATCCAGAATTCTGGTGAACTCCATGGAACCAAAAGTTTGATTCTTTATTAAAATCAATCAAACCCTCACTAAATAAACAAAAATAAGCAAATCAAAACAAAACAAAGCAATCAGTTTATTTATGTACAAGACAACCAAGAAATACAAATCAAGAAATATAAAGTTGGAGAACTAAACCACTAACTGGTAAGTTCTCTTCCCACCCCTATAAATCTTGCAACTTGTGAGTTGAGGGGCTAGGCTTGACTGCAATCTGAAAAGGCCTACCCATTATCTAGCTCTACTGAACTTGAATTAAAAACTACATGTGAAACTAAATCTACTATTTTACAGTCAATCTCATCAACTTGTGAAAATCGAAGGAGATCGGGTTGGGTGTTAGGTGAACTACTGTCTTCTTCAGCTAGGTAATTTCTCAGTTCCAATTCAATGAAGTAATTTCCCAACATAGAATTCACTGGTTCATTTTTTCCCTCCAACTGAGTAACATTGTACTTCATCTTAGTCTCTCTTAATATTTTTATCTGATTGGGACTTCCCTTATGAGGTAACCATATATGTGACCAATCTGATGTGAAGTATCCATCTAGCCTTGCAGACCAATCTTAACTCAAAACAATCCCATAAACATCAGGTATGTCTGCTACTACAATATCGATGTATTGACATACCTTCTCATTTGAAGATAAGTGAATTAGAACATCTTCCATTTCTCCTATTAGTTTCATAGATATCCTGTCTAATTGAATAACCTACCAAGTGGATGGTTTAGGCTATCCATTAATTCTCTTGCAGACTGAAAGTGGCAAAACATTGATTGATGCCCCTGAGTCTACTAAATAGTTGTGCACATTATAGTTGAAAATATCAAAATTTAGGAGAAATGGTGGGGTTTTAAAATTAGACTTACCTCCCACACTTTCTTCAACAACTTTTTCTTCAAGTTGGTTGTCAGTAGGAAGCTCTTCTTCTGGTACTTCAGGTGCTTTTAACAATTTTACTTTCTGCTGAGGCACATTACACATTTCAAATAATGAGATATTTGCCTTAGCCTTTTTAATATCTTCCACAATATCATACCCCATCTCAGGTGCTTTGATATTCTCCTTGACATTATCAACCTTCTCTTCAATAGGCTTAACATGCATGTTAATTTTCTTTGGGTCTTGACTTGAAATGTTAAATTCAGGTATTTTAATAGTTGTAGTGTTCTTCTGTATCTTCTTCATATTTTCCTGAAGTTTCTTAATCTTCAAAAGTATTGAATTGTCTTCTTTTAACAAACCCTAACTTCTTGTTGTCACATTGGTTTCTTATGTTTCCTCTTGTTTCAGAGAATCTTCCTCTTCTGTATCAAACATTGAGACACAGTCCCATAAAACCATAGTATCCTCCTCTTGTTTTCTTGTGGATTGATTGTCCTTTTCTTCCTCCTTATCAGTTTCTATTAATTTGGAGTCCAATAACTGATTCATTACCAATGTCATAGAATTGATCCATTGTGGGAAGTTCTTTCAAAATGAGGCTGCTGATGAAAGGTACAAAAATTATCCATCCCTACATCAGTTAAATTCATTGCTGCAGGACTGTGTGGAGGAGGTTTAGGTTGATTGTTGAGTCCTCCCTCTTTTTATAGTAAGGTTTAAATGATTCATAAGCTTCCTTTTCTAGATATATCGCTCTGTTGGATAGCTTCTACATCATCTTCAACATCCCTTCAAAATCCTATGACCGCTCATCCTTAGGCTTAGTCAGTAATGAAGGTTTCTTACCTCCAAAATTTTTTCTTCCGACTACACAAGATAATTTTCTATGCTCTCCATTTCAGCTTCTACCCTCTCATCTTCTTCATAAGTTTTTGATCATGTAGGTTTGGCTGATATCTTGGTAAACATGGGAAATTTAGGCCCTAGAGCTGAAGTATAGTATTCAATCAGAGCTTTTTCAGATGGCTTATCAGCTACAGTAATTTTTTTTAAATAAGCAGCAAATCTTTGAGTGAAATTATGCACTTTTTCTTTCTTTTCTTTCTTTAAAGCACATAACCCTTTCATTAAAGCTACATGAGATTTCTGGACTGCATATTTACTTCTAAATAATCTATCAAATGTGTCCCAGTATGTGATTGAATTTGCAGGAAGAGAAAAATACCATGAGGCTGTTGCTACTTTCAGGGTATGTGGAAACAATCTACAGACTACATCTTCATGTTCTCCAGCCCGTAGTCCTTCTATAGCCAAGTAAAAACTTTTAAAATGATCATCTACCAAAAAATTTTCACTTGGGTCAAACTTAGGCAACATTTTGTCAAAATATTGAGGCAAATCATGCAAGGCAGCTGCCAGGTTTAAAGGTGACCTAGCTTTCCAAGAAGGTGTTGGAGGTGGTTGGTTTGCATTTACATGAGCCATGATTTTGAGTGGATAATGATGTGGTGACTGAATAAGGGTATGAACATGTGAACAATAAGGTGTATCTAGGTCCAACTGATTCAAAGGTTGGTCAACTTATTGTAAGTCTACTTCTACAAGTTCTTCAAGATATTCTACCAACACTGAGTCTTCTAATTTAGGGCAATCTTTCTTCTAATACTCTCTTCTAGGTAAGACAAAAATGATAGGTAATCCTCCGATCTTCTTCTCATATGCCCTAGTAATTCTTCTCAAATCATCAACTACTTCATTATCGACAGAATACAGATGCTCTTTACCCTTCTCTTCTGGAGATGGATTGGGAAACAAACTGCTTTCAGAAATGTCACAGGTGGAGTAATTTCGAGAAAATGGGCTTCCTCGGCCAGCCATGCATTGGTGGCCCTCCTTCTAGTGCCAAAAACTATTATGGCCTAGAAAATCGCAGGAACAACAGTTAGATATTCTCCCCAATAAACATTCCCAACTAGCTCGTTATTGTTTGGTATGGGGAATCCGTTCGGTTTACGGTCCAACTACCGTAAGTCAAGTAAAAAATTAAAAAAATTTACTGGTTATGGCCCGGTCCACCGTGTATATGTTACGGAGAGAAATTCCTATGGCTTGGGGTACCACAACAGACAACTAGACTCCAGAAATCAATCTTTCCCAATATGCAATAAAAATAAAATGTCTAACACTAAAGGATCAAACCTCGTACTTTATTCCAGACGGTTGAAGTAGATCCCCGTTGAGCTTTCCAATCTTCAGCTTGAATTGATATAATACTTCCTCAACAATAAGTAAACAATACAAGCATACTATATATCATGGTGTTAGATCTATTCTAGCATATATAATCAATAATGTAAAATCATTTGACATATTCCAATGGATACAATATTCATTCAAATACACATTACTGGACAGGAAAAGATATTTCTATTAATATGAATCAGAGATTACAAGTGACAACCTCTGATGGCACGTCTGCGAACCGGAGAAACTGAATCCCCCACTTGGGCCTCTACCACCTCAATCCTCAATCACTCAGATAACAATCTCACTAGCAAAAGGAAAGCTTAAGAAGAACACAACAGTGCTCCAAGGGACAAAGGGATGCAGACTCAAGCATAAGTTCTGGCAACAATGGACTATAGTTTCGTTACTCTCAATTCTCTCTTATGCTTTCAATGTCTCAAGGGGTTCCTTATATAGCTTTTCAAAGGGATACTGAAAGATTGAATCCGTGTGATCTCAAGGCATATGGAAGGCCAAGAGTCATATGAGTCGGATCCAAGTCAAGGAAAACTCCAAAATGATTTGGATTATGCACACATCCTGATGTACGCAACTATAGGGGTAATATCCGTGTATGTACGCGATTATCGGGGTAAAAGCCACGTATATCACTTTTCTTATGTTTTTAGGGATGATCAAGGACACATCAAAAGACAAAAAGTAGTCCATAGGGGCTAATGAGTCTACAGCAGGACAGGGGAAGGACATACAATGTGTGATTCACCTAGTGTGGTGAAATCCGCTATAACAGATGCCCCCTAATGTATGATATCAGAGGGGTTATACGATGGCCAAAATACATTATAAGTCCATCCCAGAAGTGGAGTGATGAAGGTACCCAAATGGAAGACTAGCCACCCAATCCGCATAATACCATAATACAACTCTGCATATAACTGCAAATACATATAGCAGTCCCGGATACATAAGAGTACAATGGCCATGAATAGGCATGAAACATGATAACACATATGTGGTCATCGCCACGTACAATATACATAGATCAGAATCTCCATGATGAAGATATACAAAGGACCATGATCTCCACAAAGGCTGAGGATATACAATAGATCAAGATCTCCATAGTGGCTGGAAATGTCTGACATATACTGGAACAAGTCAAGAGAGCTGAAATCTCATGAAAACTGGCACGATCAAGGAGGTAGCATATAAGAAATGCCACCAGTCTGGAAGGTCTTCTACACACACCGCTATGAGTACATGTCCTACTATGTGAATAGAGGTGTTGAGGTCGAACATAGCAGTCCATCGTCTGATTACCGGTCATTGATGTATACCGTTAACAGACGCGAGATCACCCACCGATAATGAAAATGGGAATCAAGGTACTAGAGTGCAAACTAACAAGTGTGAATAAATGTGTTGAGGTAGAACACTTGAGAGAATCCATCGATCAGGGGACATTGATGTATTCCCAAAACTATTGATGGCGAGAGAACTTGCCACTGATGACTGCAAGTCTCAAGGAACTCAAAATGACTCTAGACTCCAATCCCAGAATAAATGATCTGAAGTCGATGGGATGAAATCTGCTGGAAGGAGGGCATTAGGGCATCCCTCATCATCCAACACGAGGTACTCAGCAAGGCTGTATAATGTGGAAGGACTCGATCATAAGGTGCACGAACTAGTAACTATACCGGGAATGGCCGACATGCAAAGTCAAGATAACTGAGGAATGGCCGACTCAGGTTTCAACTTCCTTCGAACAAGAGCATAATGGCGTATGGTGACTGAATGAAGGCAGGATAGACTTGATATACAAGCTGGGACATCTCTATGACACAGGAGGCATCAATAGAGGCTCCATAGGGACTAGAATCTTAACCAGTCAGTGGAGATAAACTCAGATAAACGAGTACAGCTCCTAAATTCAAACTATAACCCAACCAATGGATGTGATATACAGTGCTCTATTCGAAGGTGACACGACTCGACAGCTGCCAAAGATAATATCTTTTCTTGTTCGGATTTTTTGTTTTTTGATTTTTTTGGATTTTTCAGTTATTTGAAAAGCTTGAAAAAAGAATAAACTAGCTTTATAGTTACAAACTAGGAGGAGACGAGTGTCATGAGGGAAAACAAACTAGTTCCAAGTAGTGGAACATACCTATGCTCAATGCAAGGATACATGTGTAGGATATCAACACTCAGGGGAAAATCCCCTCCCGGTAAAAAGGGAATCAAGCTGCGAAGGATATATAAAGAAAGGCTTTGCATGGCTAGACATGAGACAAGCTCAGGCTATATGGCTGAAACGCAATGTCAGGGGAGCCGGCATAAAGCTCAATAAGACAGGAAAAACTCATGATAATGCATCCACAACTTGATACAAGGGATTCCGGGGGATCATAGCCAGCATAAGATCAAGAGGAGTATGAGGCTCTTGCGAAATGTCATGGCAATACTATACAATGGACTCCCACACCCTAAAGGGAGAAACATCGGCATGGGCACCAAATGCAAATAAGGCGCTAACTAGGGTACCCATGTAAGGTGAGGCTCTACCACTCATATCATGCCACCTCTATAGTAGCAAGAAGGTTCCGTGACATAATAGAGTGGGTTCGTACCTAAGGATATAGTGACATGGTCATAAGGTCATGCAAAAGTGCAAGCGGATGTGAAATCCTAACCTATATGCCAGTTCATACATAATACCTAT
Source organism: Pseudotsuga menziesii (assembly GCA_001517045.1). Taxonomy (NCBI): domain Eukaryota; kingdom Viridiplantae; phylum Streptophyta; class Pinopsida; order Pinales; family Pinaceae; genus Pseudotsuga; species Pseudotsuga menziesii. The sequence continues at coordinate 104,286 of LPNX010572349.1, forward strand.
GATAGGAACGAACGGGTTGAAACCTCGGAGAGAGTGTACAAAAATTGGATCCTACCTAACAACCATATTAGTCCAAAATATCCCAAAATAGTCAATATAGAATCCAAACTATAGGATATAGGGAGGAATGATCATGACAATAGCACCCAAAGGAAACAATGCGGTGAACGATCAGACATAAAAAGGAAAGTAAGGTGTAGACCCAACGTTCACGCATCCACTACCACCCCCCGTGAGGGTGACCACTGGTGTAAAGACCGAGCGAAGGGAATAAAAGGCCTCCACAAATGAAGTAGAGGATGGAATATGACCATTCCCAAATCAACGAGCACGGTAAGGGGTTGTGATGCCCCAAAGTCTAACACCAGTGTCCGTACTAGGACCAAGGACGGGTGATAGGATATCAGGCATGCCAAAAATTAAAGGACCCAAACTCAAGACAGCAGAAATATACTCAAGTAACCATGATCCCAAAGGCCAACTAGCGCAAAAAGAGCACACTCCTAAGAAAATCTACAGCCAAAATACAAGCAAACCACGGGGAGGATATGTGAGCTCCTGAATGCAGCAGGTATGTCTCACCTAGGAGAGGCTTGAAACTCCCATACACTACAAGCGGAGGTACGTAACCACTTATAGTGGCCCTCAGCTTCAACGCATAAAGTGACTGTGCTGTCCAACCTCTACCTAGCCGGGACACATGCAGAATAACCTCTACAAGTACCCCCTCGATATCCTAGGTAAGGTCACTAAGGTCACCTCAATATAATCAAAGCTCAGGCAGGCAGTCGCAGGTGGGATTGACTATATGGGCAGGGTAGCAAAGCCCGAAACTCTCGAAAGAGCCCCCAGATACGAATACAATCCTGGGTATATCGTCGGTGCTACACAGTTACCGACCAGGGGTTATCCCAATCAACAACCACTCACACTGCCTCGTGCTTAAATCCCTTTTGAGAGGAGGATCCTAAGAACGTTGGTTATATCAAGGATTTCACACACTCCCTGGACAGACACCTAGTTGTTGTCGTTTAGTGATCTTGGAGAATTAACTTACAATGAACTATTCCAAGATCCTAAAACCTAAGCTTGTTGGTGCACCCTAGAGAAGAAAAGAGTGTAATTCATTTTAATTTAGCGTTGATTTTAATTGGCTGTAATTACTCAAAGGGAAATGGCCGTGAAACTAATGACATTATGAATCAGCAGTGAACTAAATATGCACACCATAACAAACAATGCTAAGTGCAATCTTTGTCAAATTAACAATAGGGTATGCCACTACATGAGATGCATAAATATATATTTCTTTTTGAATGTCAATGCAATCCTTCCTATATGAAAGCCTAAAAACAACTCTCATCCAAGCAATCCAATGCAAGTACCTCCTCAAATCCATATCTAAGATGCAACTAAGAGTGCAACTACTTTGTATTTTTCAATATAAAAGAATGAAAAATGCAATAAAAGTCATCTAAAACTCTCAGTCTCTGCACCAAGTATAAAATACAAGCCCATCAAGACACCAAGACAAAAAGAGTAATGCACTAATGGCGAAACAAAAAGGAAGAATGACTAAAACTACTTTCAAAGAAAAATCAATGAAAAAGTGGTCTATGGTCACAAAAGAAGCATGCAACAGACAACATCAGACGCAAGGAAGACCCAGCAACTTCCCCCAACATCAAACTCACCAAAAGGGAGGATGTACGCGACTATATAAAGAACAGCTGCGTATGTACACGACTTTAGGCCAAAAACCTGCATGGAAAGGCACATATACACGACTTTTGGCCAAAAACCCGCATGGCAAGGCCCATATATGCAACTTTTGGCCAAAAACCCACGTGGAAAAAAGGATTTTAGTCTAAAATCTACGTGTATCAGCGACTTTTGGCCAAAAATCCGCATATGTACGCGACTTTTGGCCAAAAACCTGCGTATACAGAGAAGGCAATTGTAAAAAGTAGGCCAAGGGTCAAACAAATAAAGGGGAGTGTCAATGGATGAACATACTATAAAATGTGACCCAGAAACAAGGAGAAAAAAAGAGCAAGTCAATCACATCAAGCCCATTGTTGCCCCCAAAGGACAACTACTAAGAACTCCCCAGTGGAGTCACCAATTCTGTTACGGAGAGAAATTTCTATGGCTTGGGGTACCACAACAGACAGCTAGACTCCAGAAATCAATCTTTCCCAATATGCA
>LPNX010572349.1:106628-155504 GCA_001517045.1 Pseudotsuga menziesii
AATAGCAAAAGGCAAGCTTGGGAAGAACACAACAGTGCTCCAAGGGACAAAGGGATGCAGACTCAAGCATAAGTTCTAGCAACAATGGACTATAGTTTCGTTACTCTCAATTCTCTCTTATGCTTTCAATGTCTCAAGGGGTTCCTTATATAGCTTTTCAAAGGGATACTGAAAGGTCGAATCCGTGTGATCTCAAGGCATATGGAAGGCCAGGAGTCATATGAGTCAGATCCAAGTCAAGGAAAACTCCAAAAGGATTTGGATTATGCACACATCTCGATGTACGTGACTATAGGGGTAATATCTACATATGTACACAATTATCGGGGTAGAAGCCATGTATATCACTTTCTTTATGTTTTTAGGGATGATCAAGGACACATCAAAAGACAAAAAGTAGTCCATAGGGGCTAATGAGTCTGCAGCGGGACAGGGGAAGGCCATACAATGTGTGATTCACTTAGTGTGGTGAAATCCGCTATAACAGTATATTCTTGGTTTTTTTTATGTTTAAGTATGATGTGCAAGTGCCTATCTAAAAATGAAGATTGATATAGATAACAAGGAGTGTCACAATGTGATGCGCAGGTTCTTACCTCTCGTCTTAACTCTCTCACATCTAAATCACACACAGAAAGAAACTAAGTTTAACTAACTAACCTATCCCTAGGGATCACAATTATTAGTTATCAATGAGTAATGTATTTCTACACATGCATTAAGAAAAATTACAAATAGTTGTTACTTATTTCAAAACACATGAAAATTAATAGAAATATGAACAATAAGATAGCTTATTGTTTATGAAAACTTTCATTACTCACAGTGGAAATTTCACAGAATAAACTAGAGTGCATTCATAACATGAACATAGATTCAATGAGTTAGAACGATCTCACAGTTAATGGACATAAGCTGAAAACGAAATAGTTCACATTCAACTGATCCATAGCAAAGCATTTGAATTATTCCACCAAGCTTTCTCCAGCAGGAAACTTGTAATTCTTTATTGCAAAAGGAAATAGTTCTTCTTACAATATACTCTCACAAATGATCTGGGAAAAAGCCCCCTCTCTATCTAAACTCTCCTTTATTTATACAAAAAAGCAAAACCCTTGGGCTGCCCCTCGATGACCTTTTGGCTACCCCAACCTTTCAGTTCTAAATTTCTTGTCTTGTAGTATGTGCCCGTAATTTATACAACATGTTATATTTTAAATTAAAATTTAAGAGCACTTTATGAAGAGGGACCAGCTTGGTCACTGATGAGCTTTTTCCAAGCCTTAGGCCTCTGCTGCTATCGATCTGCTCAATAATCTGCTGGTATTTTTGAGATCCTGTTAATCTTAGACTATCACTTCCTTCTTTTCTTTTCTTTATCTTTGCTTCCTCATTTCTCTTTCTCTCATGCTCTTCCTTCCTTGCTGCTTCCTCTGCAGCTCTCTTTCTTTCTTCTTCTTCATTCTTTAGCCAACTCTCTGTCATAAACACAACATGTTCTTAGACCATTAAGATTTTACCAAAATAACAAAACTGTATCAATTTATTCACCTCCTCCATATGCATTCTATAAAATAAACTATACACAATATTAATGCATGAAAAGAAAGAATGACAAGGCAAAGAAATCCTGCAAGTTTCTGTCTTGAAATTGTCTAAGTCCACTATCCAAAACTAAAATCACAAGCCTGATAGAACATGCTCTTCATCTCAATCCAGGCTGCATCTGGACTATCTCGAAATCCTCCAATGAAAGCATGAACCATAACAATGTAACTGCCAATCCTCAAAACACTATAGTCTGCACTGTGCTCCTTGTTGTGGAAAACCCTGACTGGACCAAAACATTGCAAACCTCTGTCGTCCCCCAAAAATAGGGTAAATGCATACAAAAACAAGGACTGGAGGAAAAAAATGGGTTTCAACACGGATAAAAGATAAAATACTGCTCCACATGCATATAACCATCAGCGTTCGGAAGCACTAGATGCCCAGAGAATAATTCTATTCACAGCCACAACGGCGGAGAGTGAACACACTATGAATCCCGTGATAACATAAAATAATCGGCGATCAGCAACTCTAAAGCCATCGGCATCGGAAAATCTACATACTACGGGTCGGAGCCTCAACTCTAAGCACATCTGTAGTGTTGGAGAAACAAATATAAGCATTTCCATAGTGTCAGCGATGCTGAGCACTAAATGCCGCCATAAGATATATCGAAGGTCGAAACCACTAACCAATAATGCATCGGCAATACAAAGGACTAAACTTCAGAGAAATAGTCTGATCGACAGCCACAACAGCGGATAAAAAAATGACTGTGGGTTTCGCGAATCACAAAACTGTTGGTGATCAGAAGCTCTAATAACTATGTATCGGCGACTCAAAACTCAATGCTGCCGCCATATCAACAATGCAAAGGACTAGCCCTCTGATCACAGTAAAAAATTATTCCGATAGTGATAAAATAAACAGTGTCGGCAAAAAGGTTTAAACAATAAAATGACAAAGAGGTAAAGGCCACGGATCGGCAAAAATAAGAACTATTCATTGTTTCCCTCCTGAAACATCAGTGGCATAGAGAACTAATTCCCCGACTCAACTTCAACTGACTTTCGACAGCAATAAAAAAAATTTAAAAAAAATGTTAAGTGTTCGAAAGCCCTATGACTGGGCAATGGTAATATCAGTTCATTTAACCTCTAAAACAACGGGAAAAAAATTTCAATTAGTCATCCGACTTCCACATCAAAAAAAATCCAAATTTATAGGAGAGGAAAAACAAAGTTCAAGAACCCAAACAATCCCAGGCTAGATAAAATTGAAAGGAGGGTCCAAAATTTTAGAAAATTTGGGAAAAAGGTTGCAGCTTCAACACATGGATAATGAGGAAGCACTAGAGGAGTGCATCGCATAGTTTATCCGGCTTGAAGAGGACTGTTTTATCACAGGTTTCCACTAGCGTGTTGAGAAGGATCGATAGAAGGAGTGGCATGATCGCCACATTAAGAATAAGTAGTTTACACAAGGATATTTGGTGTTGTTATACGTCAGTAAGTTCATGAAGCATCCAGGTAAGTTATATATGAACTGGTTAGGCCCATATATTGTTCATTCAATTCATTCTAGGGTTACAGTTCAATTACAAGAATTAGATTGTGCGGTGTTGCCGAAACTTGTGAATGGCAGCCACTTGAATCCCTATAGTATGGGGCATGAGCCGTGTAATGCTTGAGGCATTGCACAAGGGAAAAAACAAATATAGACTAGGTAGATAGTATAAATCCTAGAGCATAAAGGAAGAGGCTGTACAAGGATAGAAATTAGTCACGTTGCAAGGGGGAACACTTGCAATAGCTGCAGGGCGGTGAGTTGGTCAAATCAGCAATAAATACAGACATTTAAAGCAGTTAGTTGGCGGCACTTGGTGAAGCGACGTGCATTTATGACCGATCCGACCGTTAGTGAGATAACATTGCTGACAGATTTGGGTTTGTTAATGCTGGATTCGGTCATGATGGACACGGTAGATTTGGAAATGATGAGATTGGATTGGTAATTGGCTATAGAAAGCACAGGACCCAGGTGAAAGGAAATGTTTATTTGAATTGAGTGAAGTGTTGAGTTCAATACAGTAGAAAAATTTTGTGCAATAGGAAGGGAGTGAAATTGAAGTGTATTCGTTTTCATTGTGAGGGTTGCAGAGTGCGGCATGCTAAGCACTCCCAACACAATCGATATTTCGAGTGACCAGAATCCCCTGTTTGACCCATGGTGATCGAAGAGGAAGTCATGAGCATGCCAATCGGATCCTCTTTGATCCCTAGAGGGAAGTAGAAGGCCTAGAATCCCAGTTTCATAGCATCGCAAAAGTGACACACGCGCACTAATGCTAGGACACAAGGGGAGGCAACTGCACAAACCAGACCCTCAATCTCAGGAGCTATCGAGTCTGCAGCACCCAAGGGTGTCTCTATCAATGATATCCTTGGACATGTTTCTCCAACGCGGAGTGGGGAGAAGCCAAAGAAGTTAACCAAGAATTAGAAGTATCTACTGAAGTTGTCGCCACTAGCAGAAGGGATCACTTTCTCGGTGGACATCATACCCTCTTTGGTCAAGATGAAGTATGAAGAACATGATTTATTGCTGTTGAAGAACTTGGTAAATGAACCTTACCAGTCAGTTCCTACAGTGCCTAGCACGCCTATTCTATGGATTCCTCACCCATGGGCACAGGGATTGGACAAGTTTGGGTTGTTGGGGCTCATTAACATGCATCATTTTGGGCAATTGAACAAAGCACATGTATGCGTCAAACAACTGTTGGTGTGCTATCATGGTGGGATGCTATGGTTGAATGACCCTCTTCCTATCATGCTCGACATAATTTCAGAAATTATGGGCTTACCAAAAGCTGGGGAAGATCTGACGCAGTATCTCAAAGGGTGGGACAATGAAAAAAATATTTCCCAACAATTAAAGGAGATATTTGGATTGTAGCGCGATGGTCACACCTATCACATCGACAACATTAATGAGTAGACAGTGCGTATGGGGGCACACATTTTGGATAGTAAGATCATCAAGACTAATCGGCCCGTCCAATGTGATTTAGGCATGGTTTTGTCTGCACAAAAATATGTTGAGTACAAATGAACTGGTCCCTATTTCTGTTAGACCAGTTTCTAGAAGATGTTGTCACCACTCAAGTCAGGAATGAACTTTTTCCTATAGTTGGTTGTTGATTCTCATTGTGTTAGTTGCATTGAAGTAGCTGGAGGACTACCAGCCGATTTCAGTCACTGCTGTGAAGGTGTGAAAGGGCACACAATATCAGAACTTGTGGTGGGTCGAGGATCCCAGTTGAAAAACGGACTATGGAATCCATTCTTGGGTCTATTGAGAAGTGTTACAAGCCGCAACCGTTAAGGTTCCCTGTTTATCCAATGTCGCCGCATACAAATATCATAGGATCCTTTAGTTTGATATTGGGCCTCATTCCATTTATATCCAGGCATGAAGGGACCTTGAACAGCAATAGTTGCCGATGGCCTACAAAATCATAGACAAAGAATTGGATTCTGTCGTTCAAGAGTGGTCAGCTGAATGGCGCGAACCTGTGAGTCCGAAGGAGATATCTATGGGGCCGCTAGCAGATGCCCCTGACAAGCATGTTCGAGTAGGGAAAGGTATTCATGACTCTAATGGAGAGTTGTCATTGGAATCTAATCCAGAAGCACAACACATCTTGGAGAAGGCACAAACCAAAAGGTGCATGGAACTCGACACAGGCAACATCTCTTGCTCTATGATGGAGAGCCAACTACAGAAGCTCATCAAGGCTGTCACAGACTCATTTGATGCCGTGATGCAAGCCATACAATAGTCAACCCTAGAAGGATTCATCCTAATAAGAGCTAATTTAGATTCTATTTATGTCTCTATTTGAAAAATAACACCAGAGAGGGATGTGATGCAATAATTCCCAACGATTAGTACTAAGTCGCGGGCTAGGAACGTTCAGGTTTCCCCAACTGCAATCGACGAGGGAAGTACAAAATTGAACACATTACTATAGCCATTACTGAACAATTATTTTGATCTCAACAAGTTACCAACTCAAGTTCTAGTGCAGCTGTAGTAGGTCACCGACCAGAAGTTGGGTGACAGGCAGAAGGAGCTTCGCTATGGGTACATGCAGTTGCAGGATGCAGCTAAGAATATTTAGGAAGAATATGATGAGTTGTAGCAGGTCAAAGAGAAGCTTGTAGAAAAAAAATCATGGGATATTTCCACATTGAAGCAAGCACAGGAAGAGCTGCAGCGAAAAGTCATCGAAGAAATCAATTAGTTAAAGAAGGAGAAAGACCGCCTCGTTGTCGAGAAAGTGCATCTCTGTGCTATGTGCGGTGCAGTGGAGCAAGCTATTGACGAGGCCTGTCAACATATCTATGAAATCACAGTGGAACTCACCAAAGTTTCCAAGGCCAAGATAGTTGGGTAGGTTATTTCCCAACTCTATTTGACCAACAATCTGCTGAATTCCCTTGTTTACCCCGAGACGTCGCCTGAGCAGATTGTCGAGCGGTAAAACACTATCAAAGAGATCATGGCCCAGTTTCAGGATATGGAGCAATATGTAAAGAAAATTACCAAGGCAATGACACATTTCTAGCAAAATTTCATCCAGGACGACCAACTCAACCAATTGACCAAGCAAGCGCGGGAAGCTGAAGCTCAGTTGATGATGTTGAAGACGTCGCTAAAAACAATTCCTCTCATGGTTCAGATCACGTTCTCTGAAGAGCTGAAGGACCTATAGTAGAGAGCTGCTAGATCCCAAGAACATCAGTGCAAGAACAACACCCTACTTGATGAATTCCAAGACATTAGTGAGCAATTGGTAGTCAAAGCAATTGTTGCGCTGCAAGCGGTACAAGAAGGAAGGAATATCGTGGATAGCAAGGTTGGGGAGGTGTACCCAATGAAGTAGGACCTACTCAATTTTCGGGACGCAGCTGAAAAAGTTCAGCTCCAAGTTCAAGAGATATCACAACACTTTGAGGAATTCAATACCAAGATGATGCAGTACACCCTATCTACCTGACGTGGCTCGAGGACGAGCCACAAGACTGTGTTAGGGGCCTATTGGCAGGGGGATTGGCTAAGTGATTTGTGCAGCACCACGAAGGCTACGCAAGCTCATGTGACATTGTGCAGGACCAAATTAACGCGATAGATGGAGGAGTAACCATTTTTGGAATTTATTATGCAATTTTGTACCGTTTGACCACATTTTGTGGATATAGGTAACTAGTATGTTAGAATTTAGTTAGAAGTGGACCTTGGATGTAAAGGTGCAATCCTATATATAGAATTAGAATTGAAATTGTAAAGGGATCATGAAGCATCATTGAGGTGAAAGATCAATCTATCAATCCATTTTGTGATATGATTGTGATCTTATTGCTCCATTTTGTTCTTAAGCATTTTTGGATTTGTCTATGTCTACCAGCTCTTGAATATTGGGTTATGATCAATCTCCTACCGTGGTGAAGTGTTGTATGATTTGGATATGTTGCGCAGAAGTAATATGATATGACAGATGTCACCCTAAATTGATCTTATCTCTTATTTATTTCATGTATTTATGTGTTGCGATGTCAATGATGGATGTTTATTGAATCTATTGTATGAATGAATGAAACTACTACGATGAATAAGTAATTGATGCAATCTGTTAGCGATCTTTTAGTTATGCTAATAGATCTGTGATGAATGATGCGATACTAATTGACTATCTATAAAGAATATGATGATTATGTTGATGAATCATTGATGCCCTGCCCTCCCTTTGTGGAAATTAATGCCAGCAATAGATTAATTTTACTCACAACAATTAACAATTGATCATGCAAAATCACTCACAAAAGAGACTGAAAATGGAGCTGTAACGCTAAACTGTATTATGTAAGTGTACAATAGCCAACCTTGTAATAACATAGGCTACTGAATAAATAGAATACATCAGGAAATCGAATGCATGAGGAAGCATCCAAATCTAGCATAAAGTAGGCTTACCAAAAATAAGCAAATCCCCCATAGGTGTAAAAGGTTGATCCCAAATATGTCATGGAGCTCACGAATTGGAAAGGGCACATGGGAAAGCTAAAGAGTGATGAAATGGAAGCTCATACATGCTTTTGCATGGAGAAAAGAGTGGAGGATGAAGAGGACAAAAAACTATTTCACCTCACCTAGTCTAGCTTTCCTATGTGCCTTAAAACACTGAAAAAGCAGGCAATAAAGCAGAAAAAGTAGATAGGCGCCTAGGAGGCCAGGAATAAAGCAGATTTGATTCCCAAGGCTTTCCCAAGTGCTACATGAGTCAAATATGGCAATTTTGACCTCTATGGATAGGCAAATAGCAACTTGCACAAGTTGGGACACATGAACTAGGCAAATAAGACAAAAATAAATGAATTAATGTCTAAGTGGGTAAACTATGGGTTGATTATTCTAAGACCCCCCCTTAATCCTGACTTTATGAGTAATATATCAAAAATATAGGTCCTAGCAACAAGGCTTAGTCAACCTTTACATACTGCATGTCCAAATAAACAAGGAAAGAGGCAAAACCAACTTGGGAAAAATCCTCCCTTAAACATGGACTGTAAAACAAAATTGTAGAATCTTGTCTCCACTCATGCTTTCACAGCATGATCAGCAATCCTCAGCAGTGATTTGAGATTGCTGAAGGTCTTCTCACAAAATGCTTTGGTGAAGATATCAGCTACTTGTTCTGAAGATGAATAGAAGAGTAGGTGAATGGTGCCATCATGCACAAGTTCTCTGATGTAGTGCATATGGATCTCAATGTGTTTGGTTCTCTGCTTCTGAATTGGATCCTTGCAGATTTGAATGGTACTCTGGTTATCATAGTAGATGGTAATTGAGTACTCAGGTTCGAAACCACACTCTCCAAGTAAACCCTGCAACCATAAACATTGAGTTGTTGCATTAACAACTCCTCTGTACTCAGCTTCTGTAGATGAGAGTGCAATGGCACTCTGTTTCTTGCTTGACTAGCTAATTGGCCCTTCTGCAAGCATGAACACATAACCTGAAGTGGAATTTCTGTCTGTGCTATCACCTGCCCAATCACTGTCAGTAAATCCAATCAACTCAAGATCATATTTTGCCTTATAGAAGATCCCATGTGTCCTTGTTCCCTGAACAAAGTTTAGGATCCTTTTGGCTGCTTTCCAATGGAACTCCCGAGGCTGATCCATGAATATAGAAGCCACACTTACTGTATAACAAATATCAGGTCGAGTATGTGTCAAATACAACAAACAGCCAATCAATTGTCTATACAGTGTATTGTTTACCATCGGTGAAGAATCAACTTCTTCCAGCTTCACTCCTGAAAGGAAAGGAGTTTTTCTTGCTTTGAAATCCTTAATTTTGAATTTGTTCAGCAAGTCCAAGGCATATTTGGACTGTTGCACCTTGATCCCAGCTTTGGTTTGAGATATCTCAAGCCCCAAAAATTGACTTAAGAGCCCCAAATCTGTCATGGAGAAGGCTTGGTTCATAGCTCCTTTTAAGGAAGCAATCTCAGCCTGTGAGCTTCCTGTAATGAGGAGGTCATCAACATATAACACAATGATCATTAATGAACCATTAACTAACTTCAAATAGACATTTGGATCTTATTTGCACCGAACAAAATTCAGTGATAGAAAGAAGCTATCAATCTTGGCATACCAAGCCCTGGGGGCTTGCTTTAGCCCATACAATGACTTTCTCAACCTGCACACAAGAGAAGGGTTAGTAGCAAAACCTTGAGGCTGCTGCATATATATCTCCTCAGTGAGATCTCCATTCAGGAAGGCACATTTTACATCCATGTGATGTACCTCCCATTGCCTTGAGGCTGCAATGGCTAGAGCTAGCCTGATGGAATCCATCTTTGCCACTGGGGAAAAAGTCTCATTGTAATCTATGCCATGAACTTATGAGTAGCCCTTGGCTACCAATATGGCCTTTTACTTCAGTGGTGAACCATCAGCAGAAAATTTGGTCTTATAGACCCACTTACACTGTACTAGTTTTCTCCCTGGAGGAAGATCCACTAGCTCCCATGTGTTGCTCTTCTGGAGTGAGCTGAACTCCTCCTTCATGGCTGTTTGCCATGTTGGATATCCTGCTACTTATTCATATGTTTGAGTATTAGACTCCACCATCAAATAGCATTTTTCAGCAAACAAAGGATCCTTCATGCACAGACCACTCTCAAATTGAGATCTAGTCCTCCTTGGGTCATTGGGATCCCCAGCTAGCTCACCTGCTGCATGTAGTGTCTTGGCTGCCCATTTTGGCCTTGTGGGTCTGTTAGGGTCTGCAATAAACTCATATCCATCAGAAAAATCAGAATCAACATGTTCAACAAACTCTTTACTTACTTCTTGAGGTTCAGGTGGTGAAGAGGCTTCACCAACTTCCACTTCTGCAAGGGGTTCTTCTTCAAACTGAACACACCATTCGATGAAGACTTTATTTGTGCTCAAATTTATCAAATTGTACCCTTTTGAATATTTATAGTATCCAACAAAAATAAACTCTTGGCTTTGGAGCTGCAAATCCTTCCTCTTCTCTGTCGGGATTCTAGCCCATGCCTTTGAGCCAAAAATCTTGAAATGGGTCACATCTGGCTTGTGCCCACTCCATGCTTCGAAGGGAGTCATACCATCAAGATGTTTGTGAGGCACCCTATTCTGAATATAGGCTGCACAGTTGATAGCTTCGGCCCAGTACTTTGGTGGCAAAGTTTTGGCCTCCATCATGCATGTTGCCATCTCCTTCAATGATCTGTTCTTCCTCTCAGCAACACCATTTTGCTGTGCTGTGTAAGGGATAGAATGTTGCATCTGAATACCTGCATCTGCACAATAGTTAATAAAATCAGACTTGACATACTCACCACCATTGTCAGATCTAAGGGCCTTGAGTTTCCTTCTAGACTAGTTTTCAACCAAAGCCTTAAAGACTTTGAATAGGCCAAAAACTTCAGACTTGTATTCAATTGTCATTTTGTGATATTGTTTTGTTATGTATTTGTTTATATTCAGTTGATGTATTATGCATGATAGAATGTTTGCATTAATGACAGTATACTACTAATGTGAATGTGATGGGTAGGTAGCTCATGGTGCTATACAACTCTCCATTGCTACTTATCTAGAATGAAACCTCTTTGGTGACATATTGGATTAGTGCACAATCTCAATGATCTCATGGTAGAGATGGAAGGCATGTAGAAAGTGTCTATGAGATATGGATGAATGTTGTATTGGCTAAAATAGTTGCATGATCATGTCTTTATGCATAAGAATTTTCCATTATGAATATGCCTTATGAAATGTTACTAACCATACAACTAGTGCATTTGACTTGTAGGAAAGATCGCGTACAATAGCCTATAAGAAAAGAAGAAGAATACTTATTCCAAAGAACAAGTGACAATAGTTCAAGAAATTATCCAAAATGAAGAATAGTATGAAAATAATTCAAGAGGCCTCAAACACACTCTAGTTACGTGACACTGTTGAGCGAAAATATTGATGTAGAGCCTTTCAGCTATGAAGAAGTATCCAAGAAAAAAGGGAAGGAGAATACCAGTTCAAGAAGAATGATGTCTAAGATGCAGTATCGAGACCTGAAGGGAAGTCTGCAGTGGATATGCAAGATCCAACATGTAGTAGAAGGAAATATCGTGGGATACAAGGAAAGATTTGTAGCATGAGGATTCTCATACAAAGAAGGCATAGACTACGAAAATACATTTGCATCCAGTAGGAGTTGAGGCACATGACAAGAAGAATCATGTGTGAAAATTAAAGAAAACCTTATACGAGCTCAGAAGACACCCATGGGCTAACACATACATGAGGATCTTCAAGATCACCTAGAGTGATGAAGATTTTAACCTTTTCTACAAGGTTGAAGATGAAAGCCTATAAAGGATGAAAATCTCACAGATGGGTGCAAGAAGAAATTTTGAAAAGGTTCAAGATTGAGGATCTTGGTATCTAGTGACCCTAGATGAATACATAGAATATTAGTAGTAGAGGAAGATACTTGTCACTCCAGTATAGAATTTTTTAATACATAGAGTACAAAAGGAAGAGGGAGTGACAGCAGAATATCCTGAGGTTTGACATGGTAGAACAAGATGGGAAGCTTGCTGATGTCTCTAGGATTTACTGAGAGTAATGAGGATTCCAACCTTTTCTTCAAGGTTGAAGGTGGAAGACCAGTGATGCTCCTCTTATATGTTGATGAATTGTTCCTGGCAAGGAAATAGGAACTCATTAAAGTTGCAAGAAGGATACTTGGTGTTGAGTTCAATATGAAGGTGTTGGGTATGATGCACTACTTTCTAGGCATGGAGGTGTGCCAAAATGCAGATGCAATCTCCTTGGGACAAGGGAAGTATTCAATAAAGATCCTGAAGAGGTTCAGGATGATGGACTGCAAGGCCATGATCACACCTATGGCATCGAACCTGAAGCTATTGAGTGTTGCTTCGTCAGATTTAGTTGATGCCATGATGTATCATTAGATGATTTGTTCCTTGATGTACCTGATGAATACAAGACGATATATTTGGTTTGTTGTGAAAAAAATGCGCCAATTCCTGATGGATCCAAAACATGTTCACTTGATTGCTGCAAAGCATATTTTGAGGTACTTGAAGGGTAGAGTTGAGTATGGGCTCAAGTGTGATATGGATCAAAAGATTAACCTGGAAGGTTATGTGGATTCGGATTGGGCAGGGAGTGTCATTGATAGGAAGAGCACTTTGAGGTGCTTCTTCAGTATGAGATCAGGTGTGATCTCTTGGTTTAGTAGGAAGGAGTCCTGCATGACACTAAGAATAGCCAAGAGAGGAGCAATGATGCTCTAGTATGTGATCCATATCGATATATATCGAAAGAAGGATTTCTAGCATAGCTGATGATAAAGGTTTCCCGAGCATAAAATCCTCGCAAAGATCATAGGTTTCTCAGACTTAAATGGTCCTGTAGGTTTTCCTATGATGTAATTGGTCCTGGAGAAGCTCGCAAGTTATCCTTGGACGTAATCAACCCTGATGTGATTCAATGGTAGAAATGGACAACGTGAAGTTTGAGTAGTTTAGGGAGAATATTGGTGTTCTCCAAATCGAGGTTTCTTCCAAGGGGAAGTGATGAGTCATTGTGCCTTTCTAACATGGTGGTAGGATTGGTTCCTCCCATGGTCAGATGTAAGTCCTGATCCCTTCTGACATGGTGGTAGGATTGGTTCCTCCCATGGTCAGATGTAAGTCCTGAGCCCTTCTGACATGGTGGTAGGATTGGTTCCTCCCATGGTCAGATGTAAGTGCAAATCCTTTCTAACATGGTTGTTGGATGTGTTCCTCCCATGGTCAGATGTAAGTGCAGAGCCTTTCTAACATGGTTGTTGGATGTGTTCCTCCCATGGTTAGATGTAAGTGAAGAGCCTTTCTACCATGGTTGTTGGATGTGTTCCTCCCATGGTCAGATGTAAGTGCAGATCCTTACTGACATGGTTGTTGGATGTGTTCCTCCCATGGTTAGATATAAGTGTTGGGCCTTTCTAACCGGGTCAGATGTAAGTGCTGGCCCTTTTCGACTAGGTCAGATGTAAGTGCTAGGCCATTCCTCGAATGGTAGATACCATTCCAGAGGATCTAAGTGTTGGGCCTTTCCTTGGGTGGTAGATACCATGCTGTAGGATGTAAGTGCTGGGAATTTGTGACTAGGTCAGATGTAAGTGTTGGGCCTTTTTGACATGGTGATAGGATGGGCCTCCCATGGTCATATGTGAGTGTTGGGGGTGTCTTTCTAACATGGATGATGGATGTGTTCCTCCCATGGTCAGATGTAAGTGATGGGCGGGAATCTCTGACATGGATGTTGGATGTGTTCCTCCCATGGCTAGATATAAGTGATGAAGAAGATGAAGACTGACATGGAGGCTAGGCCTACAACCAGCATGAAAAAGGGCTAGCTCTGTAGAACTTCCTATGACAAGTAGAATTGAGAGATAGCACCATTTGATCAAAATAGCAGAAATAGTGATGATGATGATCCATTGATGATACAGCTTTAATGATGATCTAGTGATTATCTAGCTTTGATGATGATCCAGAGAAGAAGACTTTCACTGATGAATTGTGTCAAGAGAATACCTTCCTAGTTAAGAGGGAGTGTTGATGTATTTGTAACTTTGAAATGTATTCACTTGTATATTTCATATATTGTATCTCATCGGTCCCCGATGTTCCTATCGGGAGATTCATTAATGTAATCAAGTCATGTAAATTCATAGATATTAACCCTCCTTTGTAAGTTGGGGGTAAAGTCCCCACAATTGTGGGGCACTAGGGTTATTAGACTCTCCTAGAGAAGTCGTCCCTGGTAAGTTATTGTCAAATCAGAAACTAGTATAAATAGAGAGTGAGCCTCTCTATTTGTCATATACAGTCACTCAACTGGGGCACATGAGTGAGAGAGGAAGTGTTGGAACAACTAAGAGAGATCAGCTATTGGAGATCATCTTTATCTTTTCGGGTCTTACGTTTGCTACTGGTGCTCATTCTATCTCTGAGGAAGTTGTGGGTTTTTCTACTTTATGGTTTCCCAGGGGAAAATTATTTGTGTCTATTGTCTCTTATGATTATTGTTGTGCATGTTATTCTCTTAGATAATATCTTGAGGTCATATTGCTTAAATGATAAAAATCTAACATGGGTACATGACAAAGTGGTATTAGAGCCACGGGTTGTAGCAGTGGGACTGGATGGGCTAAGAGAATAGCTATCAGAGTTGTGGGTTGTGGCATTGGTCCTAGATGGGCCAGAATGAGTAGTCAAAAGAGATAATAGTACCCTCTAAGACCAACATTGTAGTGACACTACAGAGTGGTATCAAATAAAAGAACACCCAGATTGTGGTTTATTAGAGCTTCGGGATGTAGCGCTGGGCCTAAAAGAGGCCAAGTTGAATAGTTAACAGAGATGATGGTTAGAACATTGGGCCTAGATGGGCTAGGTGGCAGTAAGTAAATGGTTTTTAATTTTGAATTTCTATGCAGCTAACAAATGGTGTTTGATAACACATTTTGCAAAGTCATAGTGCATATTGGAAAAGTGTGTTGTTGGCTCATCCATGAGAAGCTACAGCATGAATGATGTCCAGGATCCCTATGATCACGGGGAAGATGCTATGGGGAGGAATTTTTGAGTTGGAAATGTTGAGATAGAGTGTAATGGGTGGAGGTTTCAAGATACTCCCCCCATATATTGAAGCCACCATGAGAATCTTAAGGGTGGATATGCAAAGCTACAAGGCAAATAATGAAAGATTGTTTAAGGCTCAGGAAGAGCATAATCAGCTGAATGCATCCATGCTGCAAAGTTTGACAGAAATTCAGAGGTGGATGAACTTTGGCTACCGTACAATAAGACCAGAAGGTAGTAAGAACACTGCTAGAAGAAGAAAGAGATATCCTAGTGGGTCATCTAACTCTGAAGCACCCACTAGCAGTTCAAGTTCTTCTTCTTACAGCAATGAGAGGAAGAGGCATTACCAGAACCATTCATGTGATGAGTTTAAGAAGGAAAGACCACCTAACTTAAATGGTGATATAAATAATGGTCAAGAAGCTAAAGCTCAGCTTCTTGGGATGAGGAAACATTTCCAAGTCCAAGACTATTCAAGAAATATGAAGGCTAGTTTAGCCATCTTCAATTTGACTAGAAGATCATCCATATGGTGCGAGCACTTCAGACAAGTGAACAAGATTAATGAAAGGAATATTGTGTGGAAATAGTTCCAGAAGTATTTCAAGCAGAAGTACCTCTCTGACAGGTACTATGATGATAAGATCAAAGAATTCCATGAGCTAAGATTGGGACAATAGACCATGGAAGAGTATGAAAACAAGTTGCTAGAACTTTTAAGGTATGTCAAGTACATCAAGGATGAAAAGGTGAAAATCCATCATTTCCTGAGTGGATTTCCTTAGTATTACAAAGACATAATTGAGTTTTATGAACCCGGAACTATGGAAGAAGCGATAAGGAAAGATAAGTATTGCTATGAGCAAAGAAAAGTAAAACCTAATTATCATAGGACATGGAAGGACAAGAAGAATGAGAAGTATGACCAAAAGAAGAAAGGTTTCAAATATTCTAACTTCAAGAATAAACAGAAGCATCCATCCCAAGTTGAGAAGCAACCAACTAGAGTGGTGGGGAAAAATCCAAGAGGACCACCACAGAACAGTGAACCACTTTAATGTTGGATATGTGGAGGATCCCACATGTCCAGGATCTATCCACTTGAGAATCAGAATGCAAGGCTGACTTACAACATTCAAAAGGTAGAAACAGTGGGTCAAGTAGCAAGGGTCATCCCTAGGATTTATGCAACACTAGAGGATCGCCAGGAAGATCACCAGTTAACTGTGGTTGAAGTTGCAGGTAATATTGTTGAGCAATTTGTTTCTATTTTGATTGACCCTGGTTCTACTCACAGTTACATTAATCCTAGAGTAGTGGGGATTTGTGCTTTTAAGAAAGTAAAACATAGAAAATATTTGTTAGTTTATCTAGCCACTAGAATTAAGAGCACTGTTAGTGAAGTGGTAGAGAAATGCCCATTGGTGATGAATGGAATTGTCACTTGTGTAGATCTGAATGTTCTACCACTTGGTTCTTATGATGTTCTCATTGGAATAGATTGGTTAGAAGCTCGCAAGGTAAAGCTTGACTATTATAATAAAAATTTTGAATGCATGGATGAAGAAGGGAACCCAAGAGTTGTAAGAGGCATTCCAAAGGTGATTTTCGTGAGGCATATTTCAGCAATGCAGTTGAAGGATTTTTGTAGGAAGGGTTTACAATTGTATGCAGCTCATATTTTGGAGGAAACAAAGAATGAAACTCCTAGGTTGGAGGACTTTCATGTGTTGTGGGAATTAAGGGATGTTTTTCCTAATGAGATTCCAGGGCTTCCTCCAAAGAGAGAGATTGATTTCACAATTGAGCTTGTGCCAGGAGTAGTACCAGTGTCCAATACACCCTCCAAAATGAGTACGCCGAAAATGCTAGAGCTGAAAATGCAATTGCAAGAGTTGTTGGAGAAGAAGTATATCCGGACGAGTGTGTCTCCTTGGGGAGCACCAGTTCTTTTTGTGAAGAAAAAATATGGTACACTTAGGTTGTGTATTGATTACAAAAATCTGAACAAAGTCACTATGAAGAACAAATACCCTTTCCCTAGGAATGATGACCTTTTTGATCAAATGAGAGGAGCAAAGGTATTTTCCAAGATTGACTTGAGGTATGGTTACCATCAGGTGAGAATCGAGGATGAAGACATTCATAAGACAACCTTCAGAACAAGGTATGGACATTATGAGTTTGAAGTGGTACCATTTGGTCTCACAAATGCACCAACTGCATTCATGTGCCTTCTAAATAGTGTATTCAACAGGTATTTGACTATCCCACGAAATGTGACAAATGTAAGATCTTTTATGGGACTTGCAGGATATTATAGGATATTCATTGAAGGATTATCTAAGGTTGCACACCCAGTCACTGCTTTGCAAAAGAATCAAATAAAGTTCGAATGGACACCGAGGTGTGAAGAAAGCTTCCAGCAGTTGAAGAATCTTCTCAAAAGTGCACCAGTATTCAAAGTTGCATATCCACGGAAATATTTTATGTTGTGTACTGATGCATGTAGTCAAGGACTTGGAGGAGTTCTTATGCAAGACAACCACGTGATATGTTATGAGTCAAGAAAGTTAAAGGAGCATGATAAGAACTATGCCACTCATGATATGGAACTTGAAGCCATAGTACATGCTTTCAAGATGTGGAGGCATTACTTGATGGGAAGAAGATTTGAGTTAAAGACAAAACACTATGGTCTGAAGTATTTTTTTGATCAGCCTACTCTAAATGCTAGCAAATCTAGATGGCTGGTGTTTTTGTGTGAGTTTGATTTTGAAATCAAGAACATAAAGGGAAAAAAGAATAAGGTAGTTGATGCACTCAGCAGGAAGGTGAAAGAAATGCATGTGGCATCCATTAGTATTTTCCAAATAGATTTGAGACAGTAGATTGTTAGTCACACTGTTGAAGATGAAATGTATGTGCACGTCAAGGAAAAGTTGCAGCAACAAATCCTTGAAAAGAAGTATGAGGGATACAAATTAGAAGAATATGGAATTCTTACTTATAGGAACAGAATTTATATTATGAATGTAGCATATTTGAGGAGAATTGTTATGGATGAGATCCATAAAGCTCCATATTTTGGTCACCCAGGATATCAGAAGACAATTGCTACAGCTAGAAAGTAGTACTATTTTCTAGGAATGAAAAAGGACATAGCTGAACATATTTCAAGGTGCATGAAATGTCAATAGGTGAAGGTTGAGCATCAAAACCCAACAGTTTTGTTGCATCCTTTGTTGGTTCCAGAATGGAAATGGGAATTTATTTCCATGGATTTTACTACAGGATTTCCAATGACTTGGAGACAACATGATTCCATCATGGTTGTGGTGCACAAGTTGAAAAAGGCATCACATTTTATACCGGTTAATTCTATGCATAAGACTGATTACATTGCAAATATATTCATGAAGGATATTTTCAAATTACATGGATTTCCTAAGGCAATAGTTCATGACCGAGATGTTAAGTTCACTTCCAATTTCTAGAAGGGTTTGTCTACAGATTTGGGTACAAATCTAAACTTCAGCACTTCCTACCATCCTTAGACGGATGGTCAAACAGAGAGAGTAAATCAAGTGCTTGAAGACATGCTTCGCATGTATGTGATGGAAAAACCAACCAAGTGGGAAGATTATTTAAACTGGGTAGAGTGTGCTTATAACAATGGACAACAAGCATCCTTGGGGATGAGTCCAAATTAGAGGAAATTTCAACTCAAAATGTGCCTCCTAAGGAAAATTAATAAAATAATATTTATTAATTTTCGAGGAAGAAAAGAAAAAACTACATTTTTGTTCGTATTTTCGACATATCTCCCCATGTTTTTACTCAACTTTCGATTGGGAGCGATCGTTGGATGTGGAATTAAATTCCACATCCAACGAGTACCTACTTGGCATACTTTTGATGGGCCCCTCTACCCCAAAACATAGAAATACCTAAAAAAATGTGATGATGATGTCATCATCACATTTTTTTAGGTATTTCTTGTTTTTGGGGTAGCGGGGCCCATCAAAAGTATGCTGAGTGGGTACTCGTTGTATGTGTAATTTAATTCCACATCCAACGAGATCTCCCAATTGAAATTTGAGTAAAAACATAGGGAGATATGTCAAAAATACGAACAAAAAATTAGTTTTTTTTTATGATACCTATCCCTAAATTCATATTAAAAAATTGTTTAATAGGTGCTCCCTTTTTGAATTTTAAAACATTTTGATTGGCTAACACATGATGACATGGAATTTGTATTATTTTTGGAAGGACCATTTTAAATTTAAATTTCCTCTAATGTATGAAGCCTTGTATGGCAGGAGGTGTAGGACACCAGTGGCTTGGGATAATCTAGTGAAAGGGGTTGTGCTTGGTTAAGGAAATGGAGAAAGAGGTTGTAAATATCAGGCAGAATTTGAAAGTAGCACATGAAAGACAGAAAATCTATGCAAATAAGCATAGGGTGAATAGAGAGTTTAGTGTTGGGGATCATGTTTACCTCAAAGTGAGGGAAAGGAAGAGTTCCTTGAAGCTTGGAAGTTGTTCCAAGTTGTCACCTAGATAATGTGGGTCGTTTGAAGTGCTTGAAATAATAGGGTTGGTTGCATATAGACTTTCATTTCCTGCTAGCACTAGAGCTCATAATTTTTTCACGTTTATTTGCTTAAGAAATACGTACATAATCATAACCATGTGATAAATTGGGATGTGCTTCAGGTGGAACCCGAGGGAGACTTCCAAATCGAGCCAATGCACATCCTCGATAAGAAGGTCACAATGATCCGGAATTGAGCCATAGAGTAGGTAAAGGTGCAATGGGAGCACTACGGTCCTAAAGAGGCTACATGGGAGCTAGAGGATGCCATGCGATTGGCACATCCATTTTTATTCAATTATGCGTGGCACTGAGGGAAGTACCACTGCATCATTTTTGTTCAATTTTGTAAAGCATTGAGGACAGTGCTATTAAAGGGGGAGGGGAATGTAACACCTCGGTTTTGACCTCATTTGCATTAAAATGTAGATGATGTAAATATCATATGGAATCATGGCAAGGAGCTCAAGGCCAAGGCCTTGTCATTGATTAATCTTTGGTGTATAGGTGATCATGGTTGATGCCTATGGTTCATGTTCTAAGTCAAGCACATTCTAGGCATCATGTAAATATATGATTTAATCAAAAACCCACAACCAACTATGTCAATGCAACAAATAATGATATGGGGGCATGATTTACCAAGGATAGGGAGGACATGGAATGTTTAACCTTCAGCCATTGGGTAAAACCCATCAGGGCCTGTCAACTACCCATTTCTTGTTGTTTTCCCCAACCATTTATTTCTACCAGAATCTGGTTGAGGTAGTTATTGCATGGAATGGGAAGAGTATGGGAAAAAAATTGAATTGGGAAGAGCGCCTAGTTTGGAAGAATGTGTTTTGACCCCAAGTGTTGCTACGCGTTTCTACAAGTATTTTCTTTTGCCAAGACCCTGGTTGTTGTGTTACAGTGTTATCCTTAATTGCAGAGTGTTATGAGACCCTAGCACTTGTGTAATAGAGTGAAGCCTGTGTTGCAGTGTCTCCCTGTGGTTGTTGTGTTGTGCACCCTAGTTTTCTTATGAACTATATACAAGACTTAGGAGTGGGAGAGATGTAGAATCTACTTGATAAACCTAGTGTGAACCTCACAATAAGATAAGATTGGATGGTGAATCTACTATGCACATCCTGAAGAGCACTCAAAGGGAAGGTGTATCATGAGGGACTATGGAGCTGAGAAGGGGACACTTCCTTGTATTGGATGTGTAGAAAAAGTGGATGCCAAGATAGATAGGTCTTGTGAAGGTTTCCCTAGCACTGTGGATGAGCTCACTAGCTTAGTCGTTCTTCCTGCCCATCGCCTTAGAAGCCTGATAAACCCAACTTGCGGGATGGATTAGCCAATGGCTTCATAAACCCATCTGTTATCGTGGTTGTGTCTTATTGTGTTGTTCTTGTGAGTAATCCTTGACTGGAAAATTTGATAAACCCAACTATGAATGTTGGATTGGCTGAGTATCCTGATAAACCGAGTAGTGAGATGGATTGGTTGTGTATCCTAATAAACCCATCTGTTGGCTTGGTTGGTCCTTAATGTAAGTGTTTCCTTGACTATGTGCAGTATCATAAACCAAACTGCTAGCTTGCTTGGATTATTAGCCTAATAAACCCAACAATATATTGGCTTGTTTCCCCTGCAACCTGACAAACCCAACTGTTTTTTCTTGGATGATTTTTTATTATCCTTGGATATGTGTGAGCGTGATGGTGTTCCTTATTCCTTAGAGAAATCATGCCCAGCTCATGGGTGGCAGTGCTACTGAGAGATTGATGAGCATACTATCCTATGGTTGGGTGGAACATTAAAGCAAAATAGCTGGTTGCGGATAAGATATTTTCAAAAATAAGTGTTCTTGTCTATGTTAATCTTTGCATTCATATTTGCTCAGTGAAATATGATGAACATGCTTAATGCGTTGAATTGATGAATTGCCTCCATTGTATAATTGCAATTGTATGCATCTATGTATGTTTCCTTCAATGCATTTTTAGATTAAGTTGCAGTGCTTAGATTGTCAGATTGGTGGTGGCCTCAATGACCATTTCTATCCAAGACTTCAATTAACAGGTCGAATTTTTGGACAGAAATCTCCTGCCACAGTGGTTTATTTCATAGGCAGGATGCAGAATGTGGGAAATGTCTTTCTCCCAAGTTTGTTTTCTATAATTCTTCGTTCCACAACTTGCGAGATGCAGGATGTATAAATTTCCTTTGGTGAATTTGGTTTTCTGCGCTTTTCCTTGCACAACTCTCCTTTCTGCAACTTGTGGGGTGCGAGATGTGTGATGCGACTTTGTAAATATCTATTTTTGAAAAATTCCTTTCTATAATGGTCTATTCCGCATGCAAGATCGCACTTTCCATATTCCCTGATTTCACAACTCAAGCTCTCCACACCGTTGATTTCGCAGGTTGATTTTCAGCCGTTGATTTTGCGAGTTGATTCTCAGTTATTAATCTGTTTCCAGATGCGGAACAGGTTGTAATCATCAACTTTTTTTGTCGTTCTCTCTTTCTATGGTGAACGGGAGGGGATGTGATGGTTTGGTATCGAAAAATTAATGTCGAAGAGTGGTTTTCACATCCATGCCTGGTGTTTCAAAGAAGAAGAACTATTCTTTAAGAAATTTTTAATTTTGCATGATAATCAGGGAATGGGTACATGACGCAAGGAAATATGAATACCCACACATAGGAAGGAGATTTGGTGGTTGAATTAAATTATAATATATTGAAAACAATACAAAGTCTACCAACAAACTTACAAAGCTTCAAGGATGATAATATCAATGAAAGAAGAGAGAAAAAAGAAGTCAATCAAGATTTACTTCAGAACATGGCGGGTGGAAGTCCACATGGAAAACCTACTCATTCAACCAATAAATCTAGGAAATATTTTTATCATAAATGGGCCAGCTACCCAAAAGAAAAAGGAAAAGAAGAACACACACTTGAACCTCCAGAAAGAGATTATCACAGTCTTTCCAGTGATAATTCCCTTTCTCCTTGCAGAAAGAAAGAGATGAATGATGACAACCTTCAAGGAGAATTCAGAAAGATAAGAGCCCTAATCTATGAAGCAGAGATGAACACCGAGGAGAAAGCTAGAGAATGGCTTGTAGGTATGAGAAAATACTTTCGAGTACACAACTACCCTAGTGAAATGAAATCTTGTGTAGCCATCTATAATTTAAATGGAAAAGCAACTAGATGGTGGAGAGACCTTAAGCATGCCAAGAAGGATGAGATAAAATAAATCTGATGGAGTAACTTTCACTAAATATTTCAGGAGAAATACATGTCTGAAAGATTCTTTGATAGGAAAGTGAAGGAATTTCATGAGTTAAGGATGGGTTCCATGACCAAGGATGCTTTCATTAACACATTTTTGGATTTGTTACATTATGTACCTTACATAAAAGACGAGAAAGTGAAAATACAATAGTTTTTAGGATGTCTTCCTCCTAATTTTCGAGAGGGAATTGAGTTTGACATGCCTAAAACTATGGAAACTACCCTACACAAAGCTAGGATTTTCTATGAGCATGGATATCTAAGGCAGGAAAACATCAACATAAGTTGAGATAGGTCTAGAATCTTCTTAGACAACCACAAACCGGGTTTCAACTCACCACCTTACATAAAAAATAAAAATAAAAAAATTCCAGCCAATAAGAACTTCAACAAGATAGGTACAAAGCCAAATGTGCCTGCACCAAATGCCAACAGACCAGCAGCAAATGGAGGAGCCAATGCTACCTCGCTGCAAATTAAATGTTGCAAATTCCAATGGCCCCATTATGCCATAGATTGTAAAAACAAGACTAATGGATTCTTGCACAATATACAAGAAGACCCAATGGTATAGGACATAGCTAGCACACTGAGGAATTATGCAACTTTGGATGGCTGACAAGCAGACCATCAGGCTGTTATGGTCAACATAGAAGGTAAGGTTTCAAACACTTCTATTTCTATTTTGGTTGATCCCGATGCTTATTGAAGCTATGTATCACCTAATATTGTTGAGAGATGTAAACTAGAAAAATTTAAACATGAGAAACCATTGTCGGTGCAGTTAGCAACGGTTACGAAACAAAAGGTTTATGAAATAGTTAGATTTTGTGAGGTAAACTTGAATGGTTTTCCTGCTAAAATAGATTTGAATATTTTACCCTCAGGATCATACAACATACTTATTAGCATGGACTGGTTGGAACAACACCATCTCATGCTAGATTGTCTAAACAATTCAATCTTGTGCACATATATACAATGTAATCAGACTAAGATTCAGGGCATACCTAAGAATGTTTCTGTTAGGAAGATATCTTACTTACAAGCAAATAAGTGCATTAGAAAAGGATGCAAATTGTTTGCAATAAACATCCAGGATGTAGAAGCTGAGAGAGAGAGACACATCGAGGAATTTCCAGTTATTGTATACTTTAAGGATGTATTTCTTGAGGAAATACCAAGATTAACACCAAAACGAAACTTAGATTTTTCAATAAAACTAACACCAGGGTCAGTTTCGGCTTCAAATGCCCCATACCGCATGAGCACACCCAAATTGGTGGAGCTCAAGTTGAAGTTATAGGAGTTGATTGAGAAGGGTTATATCTGACCTAGTGTGTCCCCTTACGGAGCATATACACTTTTCGTAAATAAGGACATTACGATGCATATGTGCATCGATTACCGCCAACTTAACAAGATGACCATCAAGAACCTTTACCCACTCCCTAGGATCGATGACTTGTCGATCAATTTGGAGGAGACAAGATATTTTCAAAGATCGACCTACAGTCCAGATACCATTAGGTACATATCTGCGATGAAGATACACATAAAACGACCTTTCGAACGTGATACTAACACTACAAGTTTGTAGTAATTCCATTTGGGTTGACCAATGCACCCACAAATTTTATGTGCATGATGAAAAATATCTTCAGTAAATACCTAGATAAATTTGTATTGGTCTTTATAGACGACAACCTAGTTTACTCTAAGAGTAAAGAGGAACATGAGGAGCATCTCCGCATAGTACTACAGGTGTTACGGGAACACATATTTATGATAAGTTTAGTAAATATGATTTTTACAAACCATAAATAATATAGTACCAAGGTCACATAATCTCCGAGAAGGGGATAGTCGTTGACCCGAAAAAGATTAAATCCATAGAGGATTGGCCTACCCCTACCTGTGTCACTGGCATTAGGTCATTTTTGGGATTAGCGGGTTACTACTAAAATATTGTAGAGAAATTTTTGAGGATTTCTTATCCCATGAACACCTTACAAAAGAAGGAAAACAAATTCTTATGGCTGACCAAGTGCAAGGAAATTTTTCAGAAACTTAAACAAATTTTGACTACTGCACCGAAACTACGAATTGTAGATCCCAATGGAGATTTAGTTTTTTGCTTGGATGCAAGAAAGGAAGGACTCAAAGGAGTCCTCATGTAGAATGATTGCGAGATTTGTTAGGATTTGCCGAAGTTAAAAAAACAAGAACAAAAATATCCCTCCCACGATCTTGATTTAGCATCCATTATCCATGCCTTGAAGATGTGGAGGAACTACCTCATGGGGAAGAAATTTCTTCTGAAGACATACGCCTTGAAGATGTGGAGTAACTACCTCATGGGGAAGAAATTTATTTTGAAGACATACAACATGAGTCTGAAGTATTTATTTGATCATCCAAATCTAAATGCCAGGAAGGCCATATGGTTGGCCTTCCTTAGCGAGTACCATTTCAAGTTAAATCATATAAAGGAAAAGGAGAATAAAATTGTCGATGCTTTAAGTCAACAAGCTCATATGTTATATGAGGTAACCTTAAGTCAAACCGATTCGGATTTGCACGAGAGGATCATAACGACAAACAGAGTTGGTCGTTTCTATGTCGAAATCCTCAAGAAGGTCCAAGAGGACAGGTTTTTCAAATAACAAAAGGAGTATAAGGTAGACAAGACCAGACTATTGTGGTCCAAAGAAAGATTGCATATTCCAAAAGGAGGGGACATTAGGTCCAGCATCCTCATGGAATTTCATCGAAAACCCTACTCGAGGCATCCAGGATATCAAAAGATGATATCTGTAGTAAAGAAACACTTTAAATGGCCTAAGTTAAATGCCAACATAGCATTTTTTATCTCAAAATGTCAAGAATGTCAGCTAGTAAAAGCTGAGCACCAACATCCTTCAGGATTGTTGCAACCGTTACGCATTCCGGAATGGAAGTGGGAGGTCATTAGTATGGATTTTATTATGGGTATACCAAAGAGAAAGAAGAAAAATGATTCTATATTTGTAGTGGTTGACAAGTTATCAAAAGTGGCACACTTCATCCCAGTAAAGTCAACCTACAAGGCAGTTCACATTGCCGACATATTCTTAAAGGAGATATTCAGATTGCATGGGATACCCAAGGAAATCATCTCGGATCGAGACACGAAGTTTACCAAAAAATTTTGGAGATCCTTATTCTCTAGATTAGAGATGTACTTACACTTTATTACTTCTTACCACCTACATATGGATGGGCAGATAGAATGGGTAAACCAGATTTTGGAAGACACACTTAGGATGTATGTTATGAACAGCCCCACCAAGTGGGAGGATTATTTGCATCTCCCAGAATTTGCGTATAACAATGGATATCGGACCTCCGCCAAGATGAGTCCCTTCAAGTTACTCTATGGTCGAAACTATGGAACACCGGTTACTTGGGACATCGTGATGGACCGGCTCATGATAGGGCCCAATTTACTAAAAGACTTGGAACAATTGGTCGCCCAAATCCAACAGAACCTTAAAGAAGCGCAAGACCACCAAAAAAGTTACTTGGATAAGAAAAATAAATATAAATATTATTAAAAGTAAAATCAAAGAGAATATCATTGAGCTTGGGAAGGTGTGATGTTACCTACTAAGTCATACTTAGTCAGTGTTATCAAGTGATCCTGGTGAACTGGACAAAGATGATTTGTTCGGACTCCAAAAGACCTTCAGACTTGCTTCTAGGAAGTGTTTTTTTATCTACCACATGTTCATAACCCCTTCGGGGAGTTGTAATAAAATGTTTTAGCATGGTAGTGTCTGTAAAAGACTTGGTCTCCTGGACTCATTTGTTAATCTGATCAACCCAGAGTGTTTTTTCCCTTAGTTATTATTGGTTGTTGAATAAACGACTGATAATTTTTGATTTTTCACTCAATACCTCCAAAGTTGGGGTGGCTGCATTGACATTTAGGCCTATTGAGGTTATTAGAGTCTTTGTGTCAATGTATAAACATGCTATACATTATGGTCGAGTCATATGAAAATGTGCTAAGTCCCCTAGGTTGTTTTTTTTTTTTTTTTGTTTCCAGAAAGCTTAGGCTATTTTTTAATAGTCTAAATGGAAAAATTAATCTTGTAATAAAAGTGGGGTTAAAAGTCAGTTCTAGTCATGGGGGTGCTCATTTTCTAACTTGGAGCACCCGATAAACCCATAAACCCACTTTTCCTAAGTTTTGAGTGATTTTTCCATCACTCTGGTAAGAAAATCCAAAAAATCAAATATTAATTAATTTAATTAAAAATTAATTAAATAATGGAGCAAATCCAAGTTCCTAAATCAGTGGATTCTCAGCCAATTTGACTAAAATCAGTTTCTATCGGCCTCCCTAAATTTTGTTGGGACTTTCCTTTGAATGAGGCATCAATTTCAGTCCCTCTCAGCTCCTCTGTGAGTTCATTGGGGTTTGGAGGGCGTCTCTCTCTCTCATGGGGTGAATTGTGTTGTGTTGTCCATTCAAGATGAGTTGGGAGAGCCGATAGGTGGTGTGGTTGCGCCTCAAGTGGGAGGTGGAACACCCAAATTGCTTGATTCACATCAGATCTCACCCAGTTCATTGAATATCATCTCCCAGCTCCTCTCCCAGTTAATATTTGCGCCCCCCTTGGGCCAGTGGGCCTGTTTTTGCTATAAATTGAGGCTGACATTCCCTTCTTGAAGTTAGTTTGAGTTGGAGAGAATAGGCTTGCTATTGTAATACTGTTGTAATATTTTCATTGTTGGAATAAATAATCTTTGGAGGCTAGATGGTGTAATGCTCTCATGTGTGTGGAATAAGCATTGTCTTGTGGCTATTGATGTTGTTGGTTTTCCTCTCAATTTTTGCATCTGAACCTTGTCTGGCTTGAATGATTCAGCTGAATCAATAGGAGTGTAGTTGGGAAAGTAATATTACTTGTTTTTCCTGTATCTCATAGCATATGTGTTTGAAGATATATATTATACATGTTTAATAAGCTTATTTGCATATAATTCTTGTCTCTTTTTTCATATATATATCCAGATCTCATAAGGTTTTGTGCAAGGTTGTGTTTTTATCTTTCAGGTGGAAAGGATTAGACGAGATGTAGTTCTAGTTTTACTCCACTGTAAATCTGAAATGTTTGTGGATTAATTTCCCCTCTATATTCCACTAACAAGTTTCCCTTGCAGATCTATCCAACGACAGGCCTTCCCCTTTCTCTTCCTCCATTTTATTAAAATCAAT
Organism: Pseudotsuga menziesii; assembly: GCA_001517045.1. Classification (NCBI taxonomy): domain Eukaryota; kingdom Viridiplantae; phylum Streptophyta; class Pinopsida; order Pinales; family Pinaceae; genus Pseudotsuga; species Pseudotsuga menziesii. Next base: position 134,616 of record LPNX010572349.1, read on the forward strand.
CTTCCAGTTACTTGTTCATTCTCTTATGATCGGATCTACTTATAAATATTTCTAATACATTATTATATCTAGTTCCTAAGAGTCTTGTTGCTTATATATGAAATTTCATAAAGAATATCATATTTTAAAGATAGATCTAGGTGAAGAAATTCCTTTTTGCAAGTAGCTAAATCGTAGGTCTAAAGCTTGCTCATAAGGTAGTTTCTTCTTTTTTTCGTTCTTTAAATATTTAAATTCTGAAATAAAGTGAACATCATATTGGATGCCCATAAGGAAAGATAATATCCCAAGGAAACATTGCTTTCCTTGGTTCCCTTTTGCAAAACTAAATTGTTCCTTTTTAACAATTTTTAACTTAGTCTTTTTTCAGTAATTAGCGTGGTGACCCAAAACACTTTTAAAGTGTTTTTGGGAACATTTGATTTTAATATATTGATGTTTTTTAGCATATTTAACAAACAATATAAGGAGACTCTGCCTGTTTTCTGACTCTTGGGCGAACCGGAGCTTCCCGAAGGCTTCCCCCATTGTTGTGCTTCCTTATTAGGCTTGTTGTAAGCTTGTTGTAAGCCTTTGGATCCGAGATAACAAGGAACAAAGTGAAATTAGTTTTTTGATATTTTAACCTTTAATAATAAATAATCACTTCGAGTAGGCTCTTTCAAGCCCACTCCCCATCCCTCTTGGGGGGATCTCCGTCTGTTTCACCTTTTTGTACTTTTTCTCGCTTTTTGCTCTAGCTTAGTCTTGTTGTGTAGGATTTTATACTTTGATCATATTTTTCATTGTTCCATATTTTGAAATCAAATTAATACTAATACTTACCCCATGAATCCCTGATTGAACTGAAAGGTGAAAGAGGATTGTGGTAGGATTAATTAGAAAACATGTGGTGTGTGTTTTTGCTTCTATTTCCATTATTACTTTTCACAAGCAAACAATAAAATTATCCACTCCTTGATTTCTCGGTTGAGGTCCACTTGGACCAGAAGAGATTCTTGGAGGGTATTTTTTTTCAACAAGAACACGCTCTTAAAATTTACTACAATTTACAAGACTTCGGTGTGTATGCTCTGCACTTGGTTACGGTTCATCCGATCAGTCAAGCTGCATCAAAAGCTATGTGAGTGACTAGAATAATTAGGATTCAGTTTCCCAATTAACCATCACAGGAGAAAATCCAACACCTCGATTAAACCGTAAACGGTGGCAAAATACCCAAAGGAAGTGGGAACTACTAGACAATGACCTCGAGGCACCGATCTATGCTACATCCTAGCAGATGTATTATGAACATAGTCTCAGAGACTCCATCAATCCCACACATTCCTTGTGGTTATCCTTAGCGGTTGTTACTTTTGGACATACTCCAAGTACCTTCCGGGTATATCTAGAGTCCTCCACCCCCTTGCCTAATTTAATTTACTCATTTTTTCACATTAATTTAAAACGTACCAAGATACAATTGCACAACATTCACTCCAGCACATGCAAGCACTCTTAATTATGTTCAACTCCATTTAAGGTACTAGTCAATTATTTATTTCTTTCAATCTATACATGCTTGGGTGTCTTATCGTGATTTTTTTTATTGTCTCATCATGTTATCTATTGTTTACAATTTTTAAATCAAAACTCCTAAAACAATTACTCATTTAATACCATCATCATCTAAGTAACCAACCTTAGTAATTTGTAGGGTCTACCCCCCTTGTCTTCGTTAGAAGTTTTCCTAAACGGATGAGCCGAGAACAAGGTGACATCCTTGACTCGAGACTTTCCCCCAAGGACACACTGAGTGGCTTGAATATTTCTGCCACATTCCCCCCTAGGTGTGTGAAAGGCGGAAACATATTTTGGCACCGCTGCTAGGGATAAATATGTTTATTCCCGAGTACAACTTAGCTTAACGTTTTTTGAAATAACTAAAAAGATAAAAATTTGATTGATCTTGTCTTTAAAACACAAAAGTAAAACTCGATCTATCTGGCGACTCCACTGTCTAATATCCCTCCAATTATTTCTACCTGAAGGAACCCCGAACAATTATTCAATCCTCTCCTTGGTCTTGAAAGGTTTATTAGAGAAAGGTTGAATAGTCTAACTTCTTGTAGAATCCTTGAAGATTTAAGAGATCAATCCCTCTCATATATCCATCACATATTTGAAGAGAGTCACACTCAACCATCTACCTTATTGTCTTATTTGTTCAAACCCATTAACTTTTCTCATATAGTAGGTGCTCCTCATTCTATCTCGGGTGATGCTATCAAGAAGCTTCCTACCTTCCAAGAAAACAATGCCATCACTGCAAAGTCCCACCTGCAGAAGTTTGAAAAGCACCTAGTCTCTTATTGCATTGATGCGACCAATGACCATGATGATGTCAAGATGAAGTTGTTTGCTTTATCCCTAGAAGAAGATGCTAGAGAATGGTACCTTTAATTGGAAGACAACTCATATGCAACCCTTAAGGACTTCCTGGATGGTTTTAGGGAGAAGTGGGGAGAAAAGAAGCAAGCTAGACATCAACTTGCTTCCCTCCACAACATTAAGATGATGGAGAATGAAACCATGGATGAATTCAACACTAAATTGAGGCGTGTGGTTGCAGACCTTCATAAAGACATCAAGCCAAATGATGCTTCTATCCTCATATACTACATTGAAGCCTTCACCGGTGACTTAAGGTACTAGTTCATAGATAAAGAACCTACCGATCTTAAAACTACCCATATCCTTGCTGAGAAAATTGAAACAAACATGTAGTCATCTGGTAAATCTAACATACTTGGATACACTAGAGGAAACTCTTCTCTCAACAAAGAGACCAATGGTAAATATGTTGATTCAGAAGAGAAGGGAACTTCTAAAGATCCCATGAAAGAGATGGCGAAAATGATGAAAACCTTGGTTACTAATAAAAACCAGCAAATGGCCAATCATGCAGCATAGTTGAGTCACATACATAATAGATTGGTGATGTTGGAAAGGAATAATGGACTAAGGAACTTTCATCCCAAGCAAAATCAAATGTATCGGAAAAAATCCCCTCATCAATAACCTAGGATTCCAAACCAATTAGACTCAGCTAACATGGTAGAGGAAGTGATTCAATGGTGTAGACCCTGTGAACAATTCCACCATGAGAGTACTTGTTATGTTGCAAATCAAGTCATGGAACATGGACTTCCCAAGATCAGTGGTAAGGAAACAAATTCAAATGATATCGATTATGTATACATGGAAGGCCAAACCTACCCTTTGTAAAACCAGCATTGGCAGTAGGCCATAGATTATAGTCATGAGAAGGACCTCCTTTCCCACTTCTATGGTGAAATGCCTACTCCAAAAAAGGTTAAGAAAATGAAGGAGGCTATATCCAAGGGTTTAGTTTATCAAAGGAAGGAGAAGTATTCACCATCTAAATAGTACAAACATAAGGTAACAACTCCTCCTTTTCCAAATCCCCCTGTTGTCCCAGAATCAAAGATTGACATGGGAAATTGGTTCAATGATGTTAATGTCTCTGCTTACGCAACTAATATTCTTCAAATTCCTAGTCAAAAATAAAATTTGTTAAAATCCCTAGAGGATAGTCAGAATAAAACTCATGATGCTGTCGAAGAGGATCCTCTCCCTAGTAATAATGCTATATTTGAAGATGAACCTATTAAACCTAAGGATATGCCTATAGTCCTCAACAGTGTTGATCTGAGAAGAGAAGACCACCCGCCTTTGTATGTCTCTCTTTTAGTTGATAATCTTCTTCTTCATAACTGCATGTTAGATTCAGGTGCTTCATCAAATGTCATAACAAGAAAAGTAACAGAACAACTAAATCTAAGGATCATACGACCCTACCACAATATGTGTGTAATGGATTCAAGATAAGTTGATGTGGTAGGGATAATATTAAATCTACATGTTAAGTTGGCCAAGTATCCTGACATTGACATGGCAATGGATGTGGTAGTGATTGATGTGCCAGATAATTGGGGTATGTTGTTATCCAGAAAGTGGGATGCAACTCTTGGTGGGTACATTTAAATGGATTGGACATATGCTACTATACCTGCATCGAAAAATAAAAGGGTGATACACCATAGGGAGAAAGAAAGGAAACGAAATGTAGAAAACCCTAAAAAGTCTGGAAATGAATTTGTACATTGCACTGACAACTTTGGAAACTATGCTATCTTGTCAAATTTCATGGCCCCTATTAAGGAAAACATTAAAGATGGAAATATAGATGAATTTTGGAAAATGTACTTTGACGGGGCTTATTCCAAAGCCAGAAAGGGTGAGAGCATCGTGATCATTTCTCCTTCAACTAAAATTTACAACTTTGCTTTCAGGTTAGAGTTTGAAGCATCGAACAATGTAGATGAGTATGAGCCATTTCTTCTAAGGTTAGAAATTGCTAAAGACATGGGAATAAATATGTTGAACATAGAAGGTGATTCAGACTTAGTCGTCCTCCAACTTAAGAATTAGTATCAATGTAAAAGTGATAGACTAAATAAGTATGGAAATTCCATATGGGACACCATGGAATGGTTTGATGCACTTAACATTCAAAAGATCCCTAGGGAAACGAATGGATTAGCAGATAAGTTGGCGGTAGAATAATCCACCCTCCAGCCTTCAGATGAGATGATGAATGGGAATGGGAAAATGGAAATTAATTTCAGACCTTCAATTTGAGATAATGTATATCATTGGCAGGTGTTTAAAGATGATGAACAAATCTTGATATTCATCTATAATCTCCAAGAGTTTGAGGGTGGAAATATCAGTTATCAGCAAGAGGTTAAAGAGTATCAGGAGTGTGAGGATAATGTAAGGAATCACATCCCGAGTAGCTTTATAGATTTTTAAAATCTATTTGATCGATGGGATCGTCATAAAAACAAAAAATAATTTCAATAAAAATTGAGGATTATATGGAAATAAACATAGGAAATGATAAAGACTCCAAGTTAATAAAAATTGGAAAAGGTACTTCGGAAAAGGAAAGGAACAGTTTGATCAACTTAAACAAAGAGTATAGAGATGTGTTTGCCTTTGGTTATGATGAGCTTCAAGCCTATTGGGAAGATGTGTTTCAACACACTATTCCCCTCACAGAAGAGTCTAAGGACGTCAATCCTTTTCAACAAAATGTTAGGTGAATAAATCCTAAGTTGGTCCCCATTATGCAGAAGGAACTTCAGAATATGTTAGCAGCAGGGATCATAGCACCTACAAGACATTGATCGTGGTGCTCCAACTTAGTCATTGTTAGAAATAAGAATGGGTAAATTAGAATATGTATATATTTCATATATATAAATACATCATGCCTTAAGGATAATTACCCATTGCCCGACATGGAAATATTACTTCAAAGAGTAACATGATTAGGAATGATGTCCATGTTGGATGGATTTTCTGGGTATAATCAAGTGTTGGTAAATAAAGAAGATCAACATAAAACTACATTCACCACACCTTGGGGCACCTACAAATTTTTGAGAATGCCTTTTGGATTATTAAATGTCGGTTCCACCTTCCAAAGAGCCATGGATTTTTCCTTTAAAGAACTTGTAGGAAAAATAATCAAAATATATCAAGATGACTTAACAGTTTTTTCAACGGAAATATCTGACCACATAAGTCATCTTAGGCAGGTTTTCATAAGATGTAAAAAAAATGGTATTTCCTTAAACCCTGCCAAGTCAATCTTTGGGGTTGACGAAGGAAAGTTGTTGGGACACATCATTTCTAAGGATGGTGTCAAGGTCGATCCTGAGCAAGTCGGAGCCATTAAGAAAGTCCCCTTGTCTCAGAATCTTAAATCTCTCCAATATTTCAATGGTCAGATAAATTTCATAAGGAGATTCATCCCAAATTTAACAGAACTAATGAATCCCTTACAAAAGTTGTTAAAGAAAGATGCTAAATTTGAATGGACGGATGAAGGGAAAGATGCTTTCAATTTTGTCAAAGATGTTATATCCAAGTCCCTAGCCTTGATTAGTCCAGATTATTCCAAGGAATTTCAAATATTTTCCTTTTCCTTAGAGGACACCATTGCTCTTGTTTTTCTTCAAAATAATGAGGGACAAGAGAAACCTATAGCCTTTATGAGTAGATCCTTGCAACATTTAGAGTTAAAGTATGCCACCATGGAGAAATAGGCTTATGCTCTTGTCAAGTCCCTTAAACATTTTAGAACTTATGTGGGACACTCTAAACTCATTGGGTATATACCCCATGCAGCTATCAAGGATATCATGTCTCAACAAGATTTCCTAGGCATCAGGGGTAAATGGGTTTCAAAGATTCAATGGTATGATTTAGAGATAAAACCTACTAAGTTAATTAAGGGACAGGGTCTTGAAAATATGTTGACCCAAGGAAATGAAAAAGCCTTAGGAATAATTTTCCAGCACAGTGATCCAGAACAAAGTGTATCAGACAAGCTTCAGAGATTAGAGAAACACCTTTGGTGTACCAACATCATCTTTTTCCTCCATAACCTTACATGCCCTGATCACCTACTTGGCCATAAAAGAAGACCATTAAGGTTAAATGAAACTAAGAATTGTTTAAAAAAATATGGTTTGGGTTGGAGAAACCCCAATGGTTTAATACTTAGATGTGTCAATGAACCTGAGTCCAAAAAACTCATGGTTGAGTTCCATGCAAGATTTTGTGGTGGACATTTTGTAGCAAGAATAATCGCCCATAAAATCCTTAGAGCAGGCTACTATTGGCCAAACCTTTTTTCAGATGTGCACAAGTCTGTCAAAGTTTTCCCCCAATGTTAGTTGTTCACTGGAAAGCAATAAATGAAATCCTTTCATTTAAAAGCAATAGTAGTCCAAGCCTCTCTCCAGCGGTGGGGGTTTCATTTCATCGGTAAGTTCAAGGATAACTTGAGAAATGGTTATTCTTGGATACTCACCACTAGTGATTATTTCACCAAAAGGGTAGAGGTGATACCCACCAAGAAGGAAACTGATGTTGTAGTTGTGTATTTCCTAGAAGATAAGATTATCACAAGATTCGGTGTGCCAGTCATAATCATCACAGATAATGGCCCATGCTTTTGTTCCTCTCAGATGTCATCCTTTTGTTTCAAGTATGACATTGTCCTATCCCATTCATCCAACTATTATCCCCATGGAAATGGTCTAGTTGAGTCAAGCAACAAAAACTTAATGACCATAATCAAGAAAACTATGGGTGATAATAAAAAGGCCTAGGATAGCAAGATCAAATTTGCATTATGGGCCAATAGAATCACAAAGAAAATTTCAACTGGAAGGAGCCCTTTTTAAATTTTCTATGGCCTATATATCACCTTACCAGTCCACTTAAAGCTTTCAATGTATCATCTTCTCCAGACCTTTAGCCTAGATCAAGATTCCATTCAAAATAGAATCAACCAGTTGATCGAGTTAGATGAAAGCAGAAGAAATTCCCTTGACCAGAGTATCAGAAATTCAAACAAAATCAAGAGAACATTTGATAGATCTACCCATCCTGGATCCTTTCAAGTAGGTGACAAAATTTTACGTTGGGACAAATGGCGGGAGAAACCCGGGAAACATGAAAAGTTCTATAGCTTATGGTTGGGGCCATATATCATTGATGAATTAGCAGGAACAAATTGTTTCTATCTGAATGACCTGGAAGGAAAAAGTTTAATCTTACCAGTGAATGGCTTTCTCCTCAAGATATTCTTCGCTGAGATGGTTTGAGGCCTTTATTGGCATCAGTGGTTTCAGGGCCAATTTCTAAACTTTTCCCTGCATGTTTTTTTAAAATTTCATGTATCATATTGTTGTATTATAGATGTTTTGTACCATAGCACTAACCTTGAATTTTTTTTGTTGTATATTAGTCTTGTAAAATATTGTTTTTTGTACATTATATACTAATTCTGTACATTAATATTATTTTCCAGATGGTTTCTTTTATATACATGTTACTGATAAACTTTAATTGCTATGCATGACCTAGATATTCTGGAGTGAGTCACATCCTCTTCTTTGATCAGAAGATTAGTCAGAGAATGTGTCCCTAGATGGAGCTAGATGTTACCTACTAAGTCATACTTAATCGATGTTATCAAGTGAGCCTGGTGAACCGGACAAAGATGATTTGTTAGGACTTCAGAAGACCTTCAGACTTGCTTCTGGGAAGTGTTTTTTTTATCTACCACATGTTCATAGCCCCTTGGGGGTGTTGTAATAAAACGTTCTAGCATGGTAGTGTCTGTAAAAGGCTCGGTCTCCTGGAATCATTTGTCAATCCAATCATCCCAGAGTGTTTTTTCCCATGGTTATTATTGGTTGTTGAATAAACAACTGATAATTTCTGAGTTTTTCACTTAATACCTCCAAAGCTGGGGTGGTCGGATTGACATTTAGGTATATTGAGGTTATTAGAGTCTGTGTGTTAATGTATAAACATGCTAGGCATTATGGTCAAGTCATATGAACATGTTCTAAGACCCCTAGGTTTTGTTTTGTTTTTTTTAATTTTTAATTTTAATTTTTCCACAAAGCTTAGGCTATTTTTTAATAGTCTAAATGGAAATATTGGTCTTGTAATAAAAGTGGGGTTAAAAGTCAGTTTCAGTCACAGGGGTGCTCATTTTCTAAGTCGAAACACCAAGTAAACCCATAAACCCACTTTTCCTAAGTTTTGAGTGATTTTTCCATCACTCGGGTAAGAAAATCCAAAAAAATCAAATATTAATTAATTTAAATAAAAATTAATTAAATAATAGAACAAATCCAAGTTCCTAAATCAGTGGATTCTCAACCGATTTGACTAAAATCAATTTCTATCGGCCTCCCTGATTCTTTTTGTGACTTTCCTTTGATCGAGGCATCAATTTCAGTCCTTGTCAGCTCCTCTGTGAGTTCACCGGGGTTTAGAGGGTGTCTCTCTCCCTCATGGGGTGAATTGTGTTGTGTTTTCCATTCAGGATGAGTTGGGTGAAACGATAGGTGGTGTGGTGGTGCCTCGGGTGAGAGGTGGCATGCCCAAACTGCCTGATTTACTTCAGATCTCAGCTTGTTCACTATAGATCATCTCCCAGCTCCTCTCCCAATCAAGATTTGCGCCCCCTTTCGACCAGTGGGCTTGTTTTGCTATAAATTGAGGCTGCCATTCCCTTCTTGAAGTTAGTTCAAGTTGGAGAGAATAGGCTTGCTATTGTAATACTATTGTAATATTTTCATTGTTGGAATAAAGAAGCTTTGGAGGCTAAATGGTGTAATTCTCTCATGTGTGTGGAATAAGAATTTTCTTACGGCTATTGATGTTGCCGGTTTTCCTCTCAATTTCTGCATCTAAACCTTGTATGGCTTGAATGATTCAGCTGAATCAATAGGAGTGTAATTGGGAAAGTAAGATTACTTTTTTTTTATGTATCTCATAGCATATATGTTTGAAGATCTAGATTATGCATGTTTAATAAGCTTATTTGCATGTAATTCTTGTCTCTTTTTTCATATATATATCCAAATCTCATAAGATTTTGTGCAAGGTTGTGTGTTTACCTTTCAGGTGGAAAGGATTGGACGAGTTGTGGATCTAGTTTGCCTCTACTTTAATTCCGATGTTTTTGTGGAGGCATTTCCCCTCTACATTCCACTAACAAGTTTCCCTTGCATATCTATCCAGCAACAGGCCTTCCCCCTTCTCTTCCTCCATTTTATTAAAATAAATCTTCCAATTACTTGTTCTTCCTCTTATTATCATATCTATTTCTAAAAATTGCTTATACATTGTTAGATATAGTTTATAAGAGTCATGTCGCTTATATATGAAATTTCATAAAGAATATCATATTTTAAAGATGGATCTAGGTGAAGAAATTCCTTTTTGCAAGTAGCTAAATCGTAGATCTAAATCTTGCTCATAAGGTAGTGTCTTATCTTTTTTCATTCTTTAAATATTTAAATTCTGCAAGAAAGTTCACATCATATTGTCTTCCCAAAAGGCAAGCCAAGATCCCAAGGAAAGCTAGCTTTCCTTGGTTCCTTTTTGCAAAACTAAATTGTTCCTTTTTAACAATTTTCAACTTAGTCATTTTTTCAGTAATTAGTGTGCTGACCCAAAACACTTTTAAAGTGTTTTTGGGCACATTTTATTTTAATATCTTGCTATCATTTAGAATATTTAACAAAAAAGAGAATTAGACTCTGCCCATTTTCCGACTCTTGGGCAAACCGGAGCTTCCCGGAGGCTTCCCCAATGCTGTGCTTCCTTATTAGGCTTGTTGTAAGCCTTTGGATCCTAGATAACAAGGAAAAAAGTGCAATTAGTTTTCTTATATTGTAACCTTTAATAATAAATAATCACTTCGAGTAGGCTCTTTCAAGCCCACTCCCCATCCCCCGTGGGGGGGTCCATGTCCGTTTCACTTTTTTGCACTTTTTCCTGTTATTTTCTCTAGCTTAATCTTGTCATGAAGGATTGTATACTTTGATAATATTTTTCATTATTCCATATTTTGAAATCAAATTAATACTAACACTTACCCCATGAATCCCCGATTGAACCAAAAGGTGAAAGAGGATCGTGGTAGGATTAATTAGAAAACTTGTGGCGTGTGTTTTTGCTTCTATTTTCATTGTTACTTTTCACAAGAAAAAAGTAAAATTATCCCCTCCTTGATTTCCCTATTGAGATCCACTTGGACTGAAAGGGATTCTTGGAGGTATTTTTTTTTAATAAGAGCATGCTCTTAAAATTTACTAAAATTTACAAGACTCTGGTGTGTATGCTTTGCACTTGGTTGCGGTTCATCCGATTAGTCAAGCTGCATCAAAAGAAACTCGAGTGACTAGAATAATTAGGATTCACTTTCCTAATTAACCACCGCAAGAGAAAATCCAATGCCTCGATTAAACCGTAAATGGTGGCAAAATACCCAAATAAAGTGGGAACTACTGGATAGTGACCTCAACATGTCCATCTCTATTATATCCTAGCGGGTGTATTACAAACATAATCTCAGAGACTCCATCTAGCCCACACATTCCTCGCGGGTAGACTTAGTGGTTGTTACTTTTGGACATACTCCAAGTACCCCCCAGGTATATCTGGAGTCCCCCCCCATCTAATTTAATTCACTCATTTTTTCACATTAATTTAAAATTTACCAAGATAAAATTGCACAACATTCACTCCAGCACTTGCAAGCACTCTTAATATTTTCGGCTCCGTTTAAGGCATTGGTCAATTGTTTATTTCTTTCAATCTATACGTGATTGGGTGTTGTATCATGCTTATTTGTGATTGTCTCATCATGTTATATGTTGTTTAGAATTGTTAAATAAAAAATCCTAAAAAACTTACTCATTTAATACCATCATCATCTAAGTAACCAGCCATAGTAACTGGTAGGGTCTACCCCCCTTGGCTCCATTATGAGTTTGCCTAAATGGAGGAGTCAAGAACAAGGTGATAGCCTTGACTTGAGACTTTCCCCCAAGGTGGCTTGAAGATTTCTGCCACGTTCCCCCCTATGTGTGTGAAATGCAACAACATGCGAAAAGTTGGCACCAAGATTTTCTGGACCCTTTGAGATATTGGCCAAGAAAAGACCAGTGGCTTATGAATTATCCTTACATTTTCATATAAAAGTTCATAATGTTTTTGATGCATCCTTATTGAAGAAATATGTGTATGATACTAAAAATGTTATTGATTGGTTCTTGTTATAGGTGGAACCTTAAGGAGATTTTGTACCCAAACCCCTTCATATATTGGACAAAAGAGAAGTACAACTCAAGAGGCACACCATAGTCTAGCTCAAAATGCAATGGAATCATTTTGAAGCCGATGAGGCTACTTGGGAAAATGAAGGCACCATGAGAGAGGCTTACCCCGCCTTATTTCATGACTTCATTCATATTCCCTAGAACACCAGGGACGATGTTTTTTTAAGCATGGAAGGATGTAATATCCTGAATTTTGACCTAACACTAATGGGCATAAGTCCCATTGTACATGATGTTGCTTTGATTTTTATACTTTATAGATTTGGCGTAAGACCCCACTGCACATGAGTATGATGATTTGTTAGATATATTGGGTTTAATCCAATGCATATGGTTTATTTAACACATATGAGATTGTATGTGTTGGGTGTGGACCCTAAAGCGCATGATTGATGGGATTTTGTGTTGAGCGCGAGATCTGGAGCACATGAGTGACTTGATGTTTGTGTTGAGTGCAAGCTCTGGAGAACATGAGTGTGTTGATGTTTGTATTGAGCGCCAGCTCTAGAGCACATCACTTATGAAATGTTGTGTTGAGCATGAGATTTGGAGCACATGAGTGTTTTGATGTGTTTTTGAGCGCCATCTCTGGAGCACATGAGTTATGAAATGTTTTTGTTGAGCATAAGCTCTGAAGCAAATGAAATATAATAATTGGAAGTGTTGGGCATAAGCCTTGGAGAATTCCAAATCGTTGTTGAGCATAAGCTCTAGAACATCGGAACCTTAGCCATTGTATATGTAGGTGTATTATACAAGTACGTCCTAGCATTAGTGTTGAGTGAGAGGCTCTGGAATTGCACTAAGTGTAACTCCCAATTTTAGTGTTGAGTGTGGGATCTGACTAACGCTAGGAGTTACCAAAAATTAATTGTGTTGAGTGAAAATGACTCTGATAAACACCGACCTCGTCTTACTTATTTTTTAAAGTTGATTAAATAAAATTTTGAATTTGTACTTCTCATCAAGTACAGAGAAACTACCACGATATATGAGGTAATCCAACATGAAAGGAGTTTTAGAGATGCCTAACTTAGTTGACCAACCCTACTTGAAGGCCTTAATAAAAGAAATGATTATAAGTTAATGAAAGTACCATGTGATTGGGATCATGCTATATGATGCCTAAAGTAAATGTTAACAATGATATATGTATATATATAGTTTATATGTTGTGAGTAAAAGGGTAAGTGCCTATATTAAATGTAAGGGAATAATAATAACTATAATAAAGAATAAAGAATCTATATGTTATTATTTACTAAAAGTAATTAAATAAATATTTAATCTTAAAAGAGTCAAAGTAGAAACTAGTAAAAGAGTTCCTAAGTTAAAGTATAATAATTTATTTAACTTCACATAAATTGATTGAAAGATTATTTCAAGAAAATAAATGATTCTTGATCTAATTGAAGTTTAACTTCCATTTTCCCTAAAGCTTGTCTATAAAGACCAAATCCAAAGAAAGGCTTAGGGATCTGATCATTCTTTTCCTAATAATTTTGGAGAGCATTTCCAAAAGCAAATCAATCTGGTACAGAACTTGATATTCCATATTGGTGAAGCCTTACCTTTAGGAGCTCTAGAAAAACTCATGTTGAAACCAGCTCAGGGGGATCCGGACTGGAACCAGGAATGGTTTTGGGTCGTAGTTGGGTGGAACATGGTAGTTCCAAGTTATTAGATTGACAGATCTAAGGTCAGAATTGTCTAAGTTATTATTAATTTTGTGTGTTTAAGTGTGCAGGGTTCTAGCAATTAATAAACTACAAATTGCATGTATGAGGTTCTTACCTTCTCTAAATTCTTACATATTTTACTAAGTAGGGTTTATAATCTTGATTAGAAATCTACACATTGAATGCATGCTTTAGCTAGGTTTCCCTTTGTTTATATAAATTTAGTCTGAACTATTTCTATATAAACTCTAGGGATAGATTTTATATTACAGGTTGATTTATTTGCTTAAATTTAAACTTGGCCATTATTTCCCAGATAGGAATTTATAGTTTAATTTCTCTTAGCTTGTATTAAACAAGTTCTAGAATGATTTAATCGTCAAACAATATATCTTAGATTTAAATCCTAGTTATTAAGATAACTAGCTATCGGATCTTGCTCAAACATTATTGTAAAGTAAAACCATAGCTTTCATAATTCTAGTTAAAGTAAATCCTAATAGTAATTAAAATTAAATAAACTCATTACTCCCTTGAAACTAAGACATTATTTAAAACTCTGCATCAAAACATTAAAAACAACTAATAACTACAAATTTAAAGAAATGAAGAAATCTGGGATCAATTCTCCTAAACACCAGACCAAATCGAGAATGCTGTCAGATTTCATATTGCCAGCAAAAATGCTTTTGTTTCCATCTCATAATTTATAATCATCAGTATTTATACCAACCATCACATTAAACAAATGTTGTAATCCATACTATGACAAGAAAACATAGCCATCGAATTCACTCAAAACAAGAAGATTGAGAGCCTAAAACAAAGTTACAATTAATCATAATAAACCATATCCAAGGCATGCTATGGAAACATTAAAAAATTTCTAAGAATCATTAACCCACCCCAGCCTTCGAATCATGTGCAGGATTGGATGCGGGCCTTTATATATTCATTTTGTAAATTACAAACCAAACGCTAACATTGATTTGAAAAATACCATTTACATATTTAAAATATAAAGACAGAATCATTCCCTACGCATCGCACTAGTGGAATCCCATTAACTAAACCATTAAATCACATTATCAAACAAGGAAGTATGTTCTTACTCCTCTTCCCTTATAAATAAATTACATTGATGATCAAATCCTGTGAAACGCCCAAATGAAAAATATCAAACCACAAGTCTAATCAATTAACAACCCACGATCAAATGTAGGCTCCAACAAACCACTCAAACGCATGCAAGTTATGACATTTACAGAGGTTTTCTCTTGTAAGGCTTCCGGTAAAGGTTTTATATAACTAACTATATAAAAAACAACGAAACAAAGATAAGATATTTTCTTATACACCATATTCACTGTCAACATTTTAAACCATAAATAGATTTTAATAAATAAATCCACACTGTGTATCCATGCTAAGAGCTGAGCCAAGATTCATTCTTACAACCACAAAGTAAACCCAACCACATTATTAATAAACCAGTGCAGCGACGTTATCCACCACACACTGCTACCATGAGCATAATTTTACATAGTCGAATCATCATTAGTTCCATTGCAAGAAATGGCACTGTAAATTCAAAAAGAAAATGCATTATAATAGTAAACATAGAATCGTTACCCTAAACAAAATCTTCCCATTAAGTTAAATAAAACCAAATATAGATCATTGCAGAATGATAAATTCATACATAGAGCTGAGCCAATATTTTTAAAGTCAAACATTTATCCAAAACCTACATATGGCTTAGCCATGAAGAAGCTACACATTCGCATATTTAAATGCCAAGGAACTATCAAAACCCCAACCAACGAAATGACTCAATGATGCATTTCCCCCACCCAAAGATCGAATCCTCTGCTAAAACACACAATAGTGTAAAGGCCCTTTCCAATTTTGGGGCTTACCTAGAGATTGGTTGTGCAAGAAACCTATGTTACTGCCCTCAAGCCACACTAAGTGCCGCACCTTTCCCACCTGCACAGACCCAAAACATTTATCAGAAGTATGCATTTTGAAACCCGAAAAGAAAAACAACAATACAAGTGAAGGAAACGTTAATGCATACCTGTTCCAAGAGCATGTAATATTGCTGGTAGCACAGCATGAGAAGTGCATATTGCACTAGGAGCATGAGACCACCCCCTCCTCCACCATCGAAAAACAAATGAATGAAAATAAACCCTACACAACGCTTGAGGAATTCTTCTCATGCTTCCTAAGGTTCAATAAATTCGCTACCCTATCCACCACTATCGTTTAGATCAAAACCAACTCTGCTATCATTTTTGGATCACGTTGAATGCACCATCATTTACCAAATCACATCGCTTAAGTATTAAACCCTCCACCTTCATGCTATTATAAAGTTTCGATGGAATTTATTTATGCCATAAACATAAACCCATTATACCATATAGTTCAAGCATATATTATAATGCATCTAAGGTTTGAAAACCATAGCATATAGTTTATACAAATAAGTTTATAAACATGCATACATATAATCTCATAAACTTTATTACCATAGGATTTAGGTATCATTTAGGCTCAAGAATTTAGTCCTCTTTTCACACAGTTATGCATAAGAATAGTGCAGTGTAGATATAGCTTACTGAAGATATAGGACATTTTGTCGCTACAATCATAGGACCTAGTTCATCAACAAAATAGCCTGCACATGAAAATAGTAGCCTGCATTAGTTCATGATGAACTAAGTAAACCCTGTAGCAATAGGAATCCTTACCTTTCTGAGTGGAACCCTAAGGGATAGAACCCCGCCACTCCAACCCTTGACAGACAGAGGTAACTCAGCCTCGTATTAAATAAAACCATAAACAGATTTAAAGACATGTAAAGTAAAACTAAAATGTAACATAATATAAGCATCGACAAATGTCCACAACTAATATACAGGAAAAGTAAACATACAAACATGTCAAAGTAATAGAACAATATCATGTAAAACATCATCATAAGACAGGGAAACACATAGAGAGAAAGCAACTTACGAAACTTAGGTTCAGTATACAATCAAGTTTTATTCCACAGAATTTTTAACGATGTCCCTTAATTAGTATTTTACTAGTCTACAATTTTTTTTAATCAATTTTAGGGACATTACAACTAACAAACACATATGTACTAAATCTTGCATGAAACATCACATACAAATGTTGGTAAAACAAAATTTTCATCTAGTTATATACAATTTCACAAAACAAAAATTCTATATTTTAGAAAGCTAATTCATTTTCTTAAATTTCATCCTTTTACACCATATTCAAGTTCTTTGTGGAAGTATCTCGAATCATCCCTCCAAGTTAACATGTTTTCGTTTATTCAAGTTTGCATTGCCACTAACATCTCATGAGATATCAGCATTAGCTTGCACCAACCCATTTTCTATCATTCACCATTCTAACCATTCAACTTATGGCGTGGCCTTCTAGATAGTACCCTATATTATAAATGGTACTTAGTATATTTAAAATGATCATATTCGTCTTGAACACATACATAATGATTATAATCTACTTCACTTTTATCAAGTGCAAACAACCTATATTCATCTTAATTTTAGATCTATTAAGCACTCAAAGGAAATAAATCTCTCAAATAAAAATTTTCATCTCATGAGATTCAATCTTGCAAACCTGATATATCCCATGTTAAAATAAATATACATTGTTTGGGCCTAATTCAACCATAAAATGTCCTCTTACTTCAACAATTAAAATGCATGGTATTGTTTATCTATTAACTAGTTTGAATTTGGCTAATAAACATAATGTCTAAACTTGGAATCTCTCCCTCATGTTTTTTTTAGTTTACGAGCATTCTCATGTTCATGCCATGGATACATGACATGGTCGAATCTATTACTATCCTTAAAGTTCCAATTACTATATGTCATTTGTTTTATGTATTGTTAGCTAGTAGTTCTAGTCTTATTTAGTACAGTTATTTGTTTGTCTTTTTTTAAATTGAGTTTGAGTTTGTTATGGGTCATGTTTCAAAGTTTAATTTTGGAAGGAAATAGTGATGAGATGGTTTTATTTTATGACATCAATGTTGGAATTTCATTTCATTTATTCCTTTCCAACTAATTTTTATTGACATTTTGAATTTTTATCTTTCCCATCACATAGCATTTTAGTGAAAAAGTACCCTTCAACAATGAATTTTTATTAAAAAATATGCCCTTCATTAATAATGTGTTTTATTAAATAGTTTAATTTCAATTCAAAGATATAATTTTATAATTTTATAATTTTATTCATAAGTTTAATTTCCATTTAAAATATAACAATAGAATCATTTACTCATGTTTTTGTTGATCATGTGCTTTGAAAATTGAGGGTGGAACAAAACAACCTACTAAGAGTGACACAAACAACTCAAAAGTAACATGTGCTAGCATCATGCATTTGAAGTGCATTAAGTGATAACCTTAACAAACAAACAAAACACTGAAGGGCGCTCGTCCGAAGTTGGTTCCACTTTTTAGTGCCACTTAAGAAATTGGAAACGCACTTCCGAAGTGTAAATCGAGAACAAATATGCGTTATCGATGGTACGTTCTGAATGAACTAAGCCCAAATACAACACTAAGGTTCGTAAGGAAGTATCGTATATGCATTTTGTAAAAGTTAAATATCGCATATGCGATATTGAAAACTAGAAAAAAACAAAACAGAGGCTGTGGGCCTCAAATATCATTCGCACAGTGAAGCATCGGGAGAGCGATAAATCGCGTTGGCGAAAAAAAGCAGAGGTGATTTGTGTTTCACCTTTTGGAGGTCGAGTTGGAGGTGGATTGGCTCCAATTGCAGGTAACTTCTCTTATCCATTTCAATTAGTTTTCAATTCTTTATTGTTTTTAATTTCATAGTTTTTATAATTGTTTAAAACAAATTTAATAAAAAAATTTGAATGAAATCAAAGAATGATAAATTAAAACAACTTGTATTTTTTGTTTAAATCTTAACAGATAATAGAAATGAACAAGATAATGTGGAAAATGAACCCTCTAATAACCCAGAACCTAACCCAAACATGAACCCAAACATGATCCCAAACCCAAACCCAGAGGGGGAACAAGATCGAAACTCACAGATTCTTGCGCGTTTGGTGTCATTGAGGTGCCTTAGCTCATCTATTAGAGGGGGGAATCATTTGAGACAGTCTTTAGCCAATGCATTGGACACAATAACAAACGCAATTTCCAATGCCTAAGGAGCTCTGTACAACATTAGCTCATACAGAGAATCTAGGAGGCAATACTACTCCGATGGATTAAGCTATAAAGACATCAAAGACCTAAAGATTACAAAAGACCAATTATTTTCATTATTTCAGGACCCTAGCACTGGATTGGTTCCACCCACCAGTCGAGCAAACATTTCCATAGGCTGTTGCATTGAACCAAATATAAAGGCCAATTGGATGGATCATTGGTATATGGTCTTCAATGAAGACCCTCATGGGAATAGGGACATCCCATTTTATTTCCTTAGGAATTTGTATGCATAATTCATCATAGGGAAACATGTTAACTATTTGGATATCTTAGGCTTCCAGGGTGTTGTTCATGGGATGCCCAAAGATAGGGAAGGGGCTAGGACAGATCCTAACCATGTGCCACACCCTCCACGCACACCAAAACCCCCTCAGCTATATCCTCCTGCAGGTCTTGTGATTGAGGATACAAAGGAGGCATTATTTGACTTGGAAGATACATTGCTTCAACATGGGGCTGATGTCCAAGGCAATGTAGGCCAAGGGGTTGTCACTTCTAAGGCTGGCCCATCTACAGATAACACAGGAGATGCAAAGCATTCAGAGCATCGTGTTACTCCACACCCTTGCACATCATGTGGAGGCATATGTTATGGCCCTGCTTCAGACTTTCAGAATGATGGATTACTTCGATTTGTAAGTAAAACTCATTATTTTCATATTATATTTTGTTTCATATCACAATTTTCAATTGTTTCGCAATTTATTTCTATTTAATTATCTAACAAATTATGTGAACAAATATACAACTAGTGTCCCATGGCACACCAGAGTCACATAGTCCACCGATCAATGTTGAGAACATTGATGTGACTGTCAATATTGCATATGGGTTTGGTTCTTCACCATTAGTGGTAAGAACTATACTTGTTAATTTGTCAACTTTATTTACATATTTATAGTAGAGATTGTAACATTCAATACATCCTAATTTTGATACAACATGTTTTATGTAGGGTGATTAGGAGGCGTACATTGAATCTCAACCTAGTCCCTCTCATGCAGAGGTAGATTCGCAAACACATGTATTATTTTAAATATGCTTTTAATTATGTTTCGCTTTCTTTGGAAAAATCATTTTTTATCCATCATGTATATGTCTCATTTTCTTTGTATTATCTGACATTGACATATGTTACGTTATGTAGGAAAATGAACCCTCTAATAACCCAGAACCTAACCCAAACATGAACCCAAACATGATCCCAAACCCAAACCCAGAGGGGGAACAAGATCGAAACTCACAGATTCTTGCGCGTTTGGTGTCATTGAGGTGCCTTAGCTCATCTATTAGAGGGGGGAATCATTTGAGATAGTCTTTAGCCAATGCATTGGACACAATAACAAACACAATTGCCAATGCCTAAGGAGCTCTATACAACATTAGCTCATACAGAGAATCTAGGAGGCAATACTACTCCGATGGATTAAGCTATAAAGACATCAAAGACCTAAAGATTACAAAAGACCAATTATTTTCATTATTTCGGGACCCTAGCACTAGATTGGTTCCACCCACCAGTCAAGCAAACATTTCCATAGGCTGTTGCATTGAACCAAATATAAAGGCCAATTGGATGGATCATTGGTATATGGTCTTCGATGAAGACCCTCATGGGAATAGGGACATCCCATTTTATTTCCTTAGGCATTTGTATGCATAATTAATCATAGGGAAACATGTTAACTATTTGGATATCTTAGGATTCCAGGGTGTTGTTCATGGGATGCCCAAAGATAGGGAAGGGGCTAGGACAGATCCTAACCATGTGCCACACCCTCCACGCACACCAAAACCCCCTCAGCTATATCCTCCTGCGGGTCTTGTGATTGAGGATACACAGGAGGCATTATTTGACTTGGAAGATACATTGCTTCAGCATGGGGCTGATGTCCAAGGCAACGTAGGCCAAGGGGTTGTCACTTCTAAGGCTGGCCCATCTACAGATCACACAGGAGATGCAAAGCATTCAGAGCATCGTGTTACTCCACACCCTTGCACATCATGTGGAGGCATATGTTATGGCCCTGCTTCAGACTTTCAGAATGATGGATTACTTCGATTTGTAAGTGAAACTCATTATTTTCATATTATATTTTGTTT
>LPNX010572356.1:9652-53101 GCA_001517045.1 Pseudotsuga menziesii
GCACTAGCTTTGGAACACATGGGTTATGATATTTTTGTGTTGAGTGATAGCTCTGGAACACATGATATATAATAATTGGAAGTGTTGGGCATAAGCCCCAGAGCATTCAAATTGATGTTGAGCATAAGCTCCAGAGCATCAGATCTTTGGCCAATGTATCCCTAGGTGTATTATACAAGTACATCCTAGCATTAGTGTTGATTGAGAGGCTCTGGAATTGCACTAAGTGTAACTCCCAGTTTTTATTGTTGAGCTTGGGCTCTAAATAGCGCCATGAGTTACTTAAAATTAAATTGTGTTAAGTGAAAACGACTCTGAAAAACACCGACCTTATCTTACTTATTTTTAAGTTGATTAAATGAAATTTTGAATTTATACTTCTTATCAAGTACTGAATAACTACCATGATACACGAGGTAATCCAACATGAAAGGAGGTTTAGAGCTTCGTAACTTAGATGACCAACCCTACCTGAAGGACTTGATAAAGGAAATTATTATAAGCTAATGAAAGCACCATGTAAATGGGATCATGTTATATGATTCCTAAATAACTATTAACAATAATATATATATTATGTATAAAATGGTAAGTACATATATTTAATATAAGGAAATAATAATAACTATAGTGATTAATAAAGAATCTGTGTTATTATTTACTAAAAATGATTAAATACATATTTAATCCTAAATGAGTCAAATTAAGAACTAGGAAAAGAGTTCCTAAGTTACGTATAATAAATTATTAACTTCGCATAAATCAATTAAAGATTATTTTCAAGGAGATAATGAATTCTTGACCTAACTGAAGTTTAACTGCCCTTTTTCCTAAAGACTGTCTATCAAGACCCAAGCCAAGGAAAGGCTTAGGGATCCAATCTGATATGATCTTTATTCCTAATAGTTTTCGAGATAATTTCCAAAGGAAAAGCAATATTATTCATGACGTGATATTCTAGATAAGAGAAGCCTCACCTTTAGGAGATCTAGACTACTTGCATGTTGGAACAAACTAGAGGGGATCTCGACTAAAACCAGGAATGGTTCTGGGTCATGGTTGGGTGGAGCGTGGTAGTTACCAAGATATACTATTAACAGATATGAGGTCACAATTATCGAGAAGTTTTTATTAATTCTATGTGCTTAAGTGCACAGGGTTCCTAGCCATTAATAAACTGAAAGATGCAGGTATGAGGTTTTTACCTTTTCCATCTTTTACATATTTTTACTTGTAGTATTATGATCTTGATTGAATATCTGCATATTTGAATACATACTCCAACTAGAATCCCATTTTCTTAAATTATGAAACTCAGTCTGAAATATTTTAGATAATCTCTGAAGTTAAATTTTATGTTGCAGGCTAATCTATTTGTTTAAACTTAAAACTCAGCCTTTAATTCCTAGATAAGTTTTTAAATTTAAATTATCTTAGATTTTGATTTAAATAGTTCTAGAAAGTTTAAATGTCAAATAGTTTAATTTAAATTCAAAACCCTATCTTTTAGATAAACTAGCTACCAGATCTTTTCCCGAACATTATTATAAACTAAACCAGAGATTTAACAAAACTAGATAAAATAACACTAACAATTAAAAAAAATACATTTTAAAACTCTGTTCAAAACATTAAAATAATTAGTAACTACATAATTAAAAACAAACAAACCAGAGATTGAATCTCTTAACTCACTAATTCAAACCCTCAAAATAAATTGAAATGCTGGTAGATTTCATATTGCCAGGAAACACATTGTTCCCAAAACATAAATACTATAAACACCATTACTTAAACCAAACAGAACATTAATAAACGTTGTAACCAATATCATAAAACACAACCATCAAATTTACCCAAAGCATGAAGGCAAAGAACCTAATCAAGATTTTACATATCTTATGAATAAAATATAACCACATGTCCAAGCTTTATCTCACCTAGTCCAATCGTCAAATCCTATAAGGATTGGCTGCAAGCATTCATTTTCATTTATTTACAAACAAAATGTTATCAGCTAAGTGGGTATAACCATTTACAGTATGAACAACATGAACATCCAAACTAAAACATACGGTTACTCCCAATGCATTGTGTAGAATTCCAATAACCAATACATAAAATCATATTATCAAAATAAGGAATTATATTGTTTAAAACTCAGTCACGATAAATAAAATACCCAGGATCAAATCTTGTGAGCATACAACATGAAATTTCAAACGCATTACAAGCTGTATCATCCACAAAGTGTTTGGGCCTCTTAGGTTTTCCATAAAGGTTTTATTATAAACATTGTATATCAGCTACACTTGTTCCCAACACCGTCACATGCACAAACACGATTTACACATAAAAACATGTAATTAATATAAAAAGGTTGTGTTGTAAAAGATAAATCCCGAGCTATATGCTTATGGCTCCCTGTAATAAGAGACCAAAATATAAAGAATCCAAACCACACTATCATCTAAACAAACACATCCACTTAAAAATCAGACACTGCTACCTTATGCATGAATTACCCAACCTTGGAATCAATTGTGCAATTGTAGAGCAATGGAACTGTAAATTTTAAAAGAAAACACATTATTTTAAAACACATAGTTACTTACTCTCAAAATCGTTAAAATGTTAAATTTATAGAGCGATGACTGACAAAGGAAGTGGAGAAGATGCAGAGAAGTTGGTTGGAAGGCAGATAAAAATATGGTGGCCTATTGATAAATAGTTCTATGAGGGAATTGTTGAATCGTATGACACCAAATCGAAGAAGCACAACATATTGTATTTTGATGGTGATCATGAAGAACTTCAACTCTTGAACCAGCGCTTGTATTTTATTGATCACACCTCTCACCTTGATGCTATGGAAATTGAACCCAGTGATAGAACAATTTTACTCACAACAATTATCAATTGTACATGCAAAATCACTCACAAAAGAGACTGAATATGGAGTTGAACACTAAACTGTATTAACTCAGTGTACAATAGCCAACCCTATAACATGATAGGTTTCTGCATTAAATAATTACATAAGTGACTCGAATGCATGAGGAGGCAATTCGAATCTAGTCAAAAGAAGGCTTACTAAAATTAAGCAATTCCCCCAAAGGTGCATAAAGTAGTTTCCAAATCAGCTAAGGAGCTCACGAATTGGAAAAAGCACTTAGGCAAGCTAAAAGGTGATGGAAGGACAACTCATACATGCTTTTCATAGGAGAAAAGAGTGGAGGATGTGGAGTACAAAAAACTAGTTAACCTCACCTAGTCAAACTTTCCCAATTGCCTTAAAGCACTGAAAAAAGTAGGCAATAAAGTAGAAAAAGCAGAAGGGCACCTAGGAGGCCAGGAATAAAGCAGAATTGATTCCTTGAGGTTTCCCAAGCACTACATGAGTCAAAATAGGCAATTTTGACCACTATGGATAGGAAAATGACAACTTGCATAAGGTGGAATCATGAAACTAGGAAAATAAGACAAAAATGATTAATGTAATGTCTAAGGTAGCTAACTATGGGTTGATTATTCTAACAACCCCCCTTAAGCCTGACTTATGAGTAATATATCAGAAGATTATAGGGCCTAGAAACAAGGCTTAGTCACCCTTTACATACTGCATGTCCATTTAAACAAGGAAAGAGGAAAAAACCACATGGGAAAATCCTCCCTTAAACATGGACTGTAAAAAAAAATTTGGAAATCTTGTCTTCACTCATGCTTCACAGCATGATCAGAAATCCCTAGTAGTGATTTGAGATTGCTGAAGGTCTTCTCACAAAATTCTTTGGTGAAGATATCGGCTACTTTTTCTGAAGATGAACAGAAGAGTAGGTGAATGGTGCCATCATGCACAAGCTCTCTGATGTAGTGCATATGGATCTCAATGTGTTTGGTTCTCTGATTCTGAACTAGAGCATTGCAGATTCGAATGGTTCTCTGGTTATCACAGTAGATGGTAGTTGAGTACTCTGATTCGAAGCCACACTCTCCAAGTAACCCCTGCAACCATAAACATTGAGTTGCTGCATTTACAACTCCTCTGTACATAGCTTCTGTAGATGAGAGTGCAATGGCACTTTGTTTCTTGCTTGACCAGTTGATTGGCCCTTCTACAAGCATGGACACATATCCCGATGTGGACTTTCTATCTGTGCTATCACCTGCCCAATCACTGTCAATAAACCCAATCAAATCAAGATCATATTTTGCTTTATAGAAGATCCCATGTGTCCTTGTTCCCTGAACAAAGTTAAGGATCCTTTTGGCTGCTTTCCAATGGATCTCATGAGGCTGATCCATGTATATAGAAGCCATACTTACTTCATAATAAATATCAGGTCTAGTATGTGTAAGATACAACAAACATCCAATCAATTGCCTATACAGTGTATTTTTTACCATAGGTGAAGAATAAGCTTCTTCCAGCTTCACTCCTGAAAGGAAAGGAGTCTTGCTTGGCTTGCAATCCTTCATTTTGAATTTGTTTAGCAAATCCAAGGCATACTTGGACTGGTGCACCTTTATTTCATCTTTAGTTTGAGCAATCTCAAGCCCCAAGAATTGGCTTAAGAGCCCCCAATCTGTCATGGAGAAGGCTTGGTTCATTGCACCCTTCAAGGAAGCAATCTCATCCTTTGAGCTTCCTGTAATGAGAAGGTCATAAAAATATAACACAATGATCATTAATGAACCATTAATTAACTTCAAATAGACATTTGGATCTGATTTGCACCGAAAAAAATTCAGTGATAGCAAGAAGCTATCAATCTTGGCATACCAAGCCCTGGGGGCTTGCTTTAGCCCATACAATGACTTTCTCAACCTGCACACAAGAGATGGGTTAGTAGCAAATCCTTGAGGCTTCTGCATGTATATATCTTTAGTGGGATCTCCATTCAGGAAGGCACACTTTACATCCATGTGATGTACCTCCCATTGCTTTGAATCTGCAATGGCTAAGGCTAGCCTGATGGAGTCCATCTTTGCCATTGGTGCAAAGGTCTCATTGTAATCTATGCCATGAACATGTGAGTAGCCCTTGGATACCAATCTGGCCTTGTAATTTAGAGGTGAACCATCAACAGCAAATTTGGTCTTATACACCCACTTACACTGAACTAACTTCCTCCCTGGGGGAAGATCCACTAACTCCCAAGTGTTGCTCTTCTGGAGTGAGCTGAACTCTTCCTTCATGGATGCTTGCCATATTGCATCTCCTGCTGCAACTTCATATGTCTGACGATCTGATTCCACCATCAGATATCATTTCTCAACAAACATAGGATCCTTCATGCACAGACCACTCTCAAATTGAGATCTAGTCCTCCGAGGGTCATTAGGATTACCAACTAGATCTCCTGCTGCATGAAGTGTCTTGGCTGCCCATTTTGGCCTTGTAGGGATGTTAGGGTCTGTAATAAACTCATCACTATAAGACATATCAGAATCAGCATGTTCAACAATCTCTTCACTTACTTTCAGAGGTTTTGGTGGTGAAGAGGCTTCTCCCACTTCCACTACTGCTAGGGGTTCTTCTTGAAACTGAACACACTTTTCAATTAAGGCTTTGTTTGTGCTCAAATTTATCAGCTTGTACCCTTTTGAATCTTTAGAGTACCCAACAAATAGACACTCTTGGCTTTGGGGCTGCAAATCCTTTCTCTTTTCTGTTGGAATTCTAGCCCAAGCCCTTGAGCCAAAAATCCTGAAATGGGTCACATCTGGCTTGTGCCCACTCCATGCTTCGAAAGGAGTCATACCATCAAGCTGTTTATGAGGAACACTATTCTAGATATAGGCTGCATAGTTAATAGCTTCGGCCCATTACTTTGGTGGCAAAGTTTTGGCCTCCATCATGCATGTTGCCATCTCCTTCAGTGATCTGTTCTTCCTCTCAGCAACACCATTTTGTTGTGGTGCGTAAGGGATAGAATGCTGCATCTGAATACCTGCATATACACAATATTGAATAAACTCAGACTTGACATACTCACCACCATTGTCAGATCTGAGGACCTTGAGTTTCCTCCCAGACTGGTTTTCAACCAAATCCTTAAAGATTTTGAAGAGGCCAAAAACTTCAGACTTGTGTTTCAGGAAGTAAACCCAGCAATACCTGGAAAATTCATCTATGAAAGTCAATGCATATTTGGATTGAATCATGGACATATGAGGGAATGGGCTAGAAACATCACTGTGGATCAACTCGAGGGGTGCAGAGGTTCTCTCATGACTAGCTCTCTCAAATTTATGCTCTGGGTGTTTTCCTAGGATACAACCTTGGCAGACTCCTTTGGAAAATTTTATCTTTGGTAACCCTATGAACATCTCTTTTTCACTAAGATCAGAAAGATACTTGGAATTTAGGTGGCCAAATCTTTCATGCCAAAGCTTGCTTCCTTCATTAGCATGAATCAGAAGAGAAGAGGGGTTTGAGTAGGGTAGGAAGTGTGAGAACATGTATACCTTCTGAGTATGATTTGCAACTCCTTTTGCAATGACTTTACCACTTGAGATCTCTGTGATCTCAAATTCATCAAGGGAGAATATGACCTTCTTTGGAGACCCAGTGTGGGTCATCTGATACACTGATAAGAGGTTGGAGGCAAGACCAAGAACATACAACACATTGTTGAACTGACCATGATCAAGATCAATCCTCCCTTTGCCCAAAATTTTAGTGAGAGAGTCATCTCCCAGTACTATTGGTGGACCTTTCGACATGTCAAGTGAGGAGAATGCCTCCTTGGTCGAAACCATATGTCTTGAAGATCCAGAATCAATGATGAAACTAGGTGAGCTTGATGTGCCAGAAACCAATGCATGAACTCTCTCTTTGTCTTCTGAACTTGATCCTCCTTCTCTCTTCTTTGAGCTGTCTGGAAGGGATATGGCATTCTTCTCCAGGAGTTGGGTCAGCATGTCTATTTTCTTCTTCATACAAGATCTTTCAGTGTGATTTCCCTTATTGTAGTATGTGCACTTGCTCATTTCTCCTTTGTTTTTCTTCTTCTGGTAGTTATTCTTGGAACCTTGTGGCTCCTCCAGAGACTTGTTCTTGTCTCTCTTTTGCTCAGGTGGCTTTTTAGCTTTCTTTTTGCTTTTTGAATCCACCCTTGAATCTCCAACAACCAGAGCTTGGTCTTTGGATGGTTTGATGGTGCCCATCATCACTAGCTTGTCTTGTTCTTGTGTGAGAGATTCCATGAAATTTGCAAGGCTAGGAATCTTCCAGGTTTGAGTTGTCGAATTTGTAGCATAGAAGGTCGAAACAAACACTGAATAGTCAGGGCCAAGCTTCGAGAGTATGGCCAAGACCAGATGATCATCCTTCTTTTCGATCCCAAATTGTTTTAGCTGCAAAACAAGTGCTTTGAACTTGGAGAAATAGAGTTACAGGGATTCAAATCTATTTGGACTCGAGGAGATCAGTTCGTTTTCGATTTGATGTCCCATCATTTCATCTGTATTTCCAAAAAGATTAGAAAGCTTCTCCCATACTTCATCCAATGATGTCAATCCATCAAGATGGAAAAGGAGGTCTCTGGAAATACTCAGACACAAGAGACCATAGGCCTCATCCCTCCTATTGTGCCATTTTATCTTCTCTGCAACTGCATTGGGCTCTACTTCTGTTGCCATAGTCACCCTGTAGAGGCCTTTCGCTCTCAACAATATCTCCATCTCTGCTTTCCATTCAAATAAATTGAAAGGAGTCAAGATGATCTTCTGAGATTGATCCATAGCTCAGAAATTGTCCCGGCTGTCAGTAGAAGGCTCCCAGTCATTGATGTCGAAGCTGTAAAACAAACTTGAAGGAGAGAAATCGATCTACAATGGCTCTGATACCATGTGGAAATTGAACCCAGTGGTAGAACAATTTTACTCACAACAATTATCAATTGTACATGCAAAATCACTCACAAAAGAGATTGAATATGGAGCTGAACACTAAACTGTATTAACTCAGTGTACAATAGCCAAACCTGTAACATGATAGGTTTCTGCATTAAATAATTACATAAGGGATTCGAATGCATGAGGAGGCAATTCGAATCTAGTCAAAAGCAGTCTTACTAAAATTAAGCAATTCCCCCATAGGTGCATACAGTAGTTTCCAAATCAGCTAAGGAGCTCATGAATTGGAAAAATCACTTAGGGAAGCTAAAAGGTGATGGAAGGAAAACTCATACATGCTTTTCATAGGAGAAAAGAGTGGAGGATGTGGAGGAAAAAAAACTAGTTAACCTCACCTAGTCAAACTTTCCCAATTGCCTTAAAGCACTGAAAAAAGCAGGCAATAAAGCAGAAAAAGCAGAAGGGCACCTAAGAGGCCAGGAATAAAATAGAATTGATTCCTTGAGGTTTCCCAAGCGCTACATGAGTCAAAATAAGCAAGTTTGACCACTATGGATAGGCAAATGACAACTTGCATAAGGTGGAATCATGAAACTAGGCAAATAAGACAAAAATGATTAATTTAATGTCTAAGGTAGCTAACTATGGGTTGATTATTCTAACAGATGCCCTCTTTCTATGGGATATCTTTTCACTTTCCATACATGATTTGAAATGTAAGTAGATTCCCTCTGCTAATCAAGATTCAATAGGCTCATATCAATTTCCTTCTTCGTGAAGTTGATTTACTTGCTATATATGCATAATAGGCATTCTTAAGCTAATATTACTATATTTCACAGGTAGAAATAATGATCTTAGGGTATATCGTAGGGATTCTGTTGCTGAGGATGATGGATGGATATTTGATATTGAAACAAAGATTTTTTTTCATGTAAATCTTACAAAACATTGTTCCAATTTTCTCATTGAAAAAATTAATTGATCAAGGAATCAATTGAAAAAATGATGAAGTATCCAAGGTTTAGTGAATAGTTTAGCTTGTTGAATGGTTTGAGTACTTGCAGAATGAATGTGCAACTACTTTTAAGCTTTTACATTTTGTGTTCGACATTCATTTTTGTTGAATATTTTCCTGTATCTAGATATAACTTTCGTTACAATCATACATTGATGGCAATGTTCCATATGTTTTCTTTTGTGGCAATACTTGAATTGTATGTTTCCAATATCACTACAATCATAAAATTAAGATAAAATATTGAATGATCATTATGATGTTGAATTAGAAGTTCGATGGAATAATTTGTTGGAATCAATTCTAAAAAAAACTAAGTATTATTGTGTCATTTAATTTTCTCAATCAGGTGTCATAAACCATTTACTTCCAAATTTATTATGTTCATATGAATTTCTGATGTTACTATATAGACTTGGAATTTCACTTGCGGAACTTATCTTTGAGTTCCATAGTGATAAAATTATAACGACAAGAGATGAATTGTTGCTTGATAAACACATCTTCCTAACTTCAACCAATGATCCCTGATACGGAGATATTCACATATAAATTCAAACTTGGAAATATCGACCTCCCTTCTCATGAGAGGAGCTACAAAATTTGTGAATAAATGCTAAAAAATACCTCATCATCTGAGACATCTTGTACACTAGAGGGGTGGATTCTATTATAGGTCGTTGTCTCACTCATGAGGAGGTCAAGTTTTTCCTAAATGATTCTCACAGTGGAGCATGTGGGGTCATTGATCTAGGTTAGCAACGACTTGCCAGTTATTTCTAGCCGACAATCTCTAAAGATTGTGTAGATGGTGTGAAACATTGTCATCCATGTCAACTTTACACCAGAAAGATGCGATCACATCCTGCTCCTTTACATCCCATCATCATGGTTGGACCCTTCATGAAGTGGGTGGTAGACGCCATAACATGCAACCCAATATCTTCTAGGGGGGACAAATACATCATCATCATCATCATTATCATCAATACCCAGTATTTGTGAATAAATGCTAAGAAATACCTCATCATCACATACAACTTATACACTAGAGGGGTATATTCTAGTATACGTCATTGTCTCACTCATGAGGAGATCTAGTTTGTCTAAATGATTCTCATAGTGGAGCATGTGGGGTCATTTATCTGGGTTAGCAATGACCGAGAAGATCTTACGTGTCGGTTATTTCTAGACAACCATATTTAAAGATTGTGTGGGGGGTATGAATTTTTTCATCCATGTGATATTTACACTAGAAAGATGCGGTCACATCTCACTCCTTTACATCCCATCATCATTGTAGGACCCTTCACCAAGTGGGGGTATATTTCATAACGTGCAAACCAGTATACATTGGGGGAAACAATACCTTATTGTCGTTGTAGACTACTTTATTAAGTGGGAGGAGGCAATTCCTACCTTTAAATTCAATGGTGAGATGGTAGCTTATTTCATTTTCCACCAATTTATTACTATATTTGGTATACTAAAGCAGTTTGTCATGAACCATGGTAGTCACTTTCAAAACAAAATGATGATCGAGTTGACCACTTTTCTAGGGTTTAAAGAACACCACTCATCTTTCATTTACTTGGAGGTGAATGCAGAGGTAGAAGATGCTAATAAGACATTAAAGACCATTAAAAAGAGGACTATTAATTCAAGTAGGTCAAATTGGAATATTATGTTGTATCCTTCACTTTGGGCATATCGAACGACAGTTAACACTACTACAGGGTTCTCCCCTTTCCAACTCGTTCATGGAGTAGAAACAGTTACCCCAGTTGAATGAAAGATATCATCTCTCAAGATTTCAATTCATGTGATACTTTACACCTCATACATAGAATAATTTCTACTGCATCTAGAACACCTATATTAACATCGAGGAGATGCGTTAACAAAAAACGAAGCACACAAAGCATTGGTAAAAAATTAATACAACAAAGCGGTCAAACCTAGTGTTTTTTTTGAAGGAGAACCTGTCTTGGTTTATGATGAGCATAAGGATTGGGAGTTTTTTTCTTGAAGATATTTTGTGAGAGTTTTGGAAGGGATTGGGAAATTTGAGATATTTTGGGATGAGAAGTTGGAAGAGTTGGAAGAGTTGGAAGAGTTTGAGAAATTTTGGAAGAATTAATGCATATCTTACTTGTGCATCATTGTTATGTTCTCTAGGGTTCTCTAGGAGGAAGGGAAAAATAGTCTAGGTGGATGGCTCTTGGGGCTAGGTAGTTGGATAGACCCCTACTTGGATGGGAGGTAAAACCACGGAACCGCTTTGGGAAAGGAAGATGGAAGCAACTTTTCTCCAAGAGTGTAAAAAATACTTAGCGAATTGATGATGAAAAAATGGAATCATTGATATTCTATTTATATAGGTTGTGGAGGAAAGTTAGTACCTCAAACTAGGCCAACATGCAATTCCAAATTATAAATAATTAAATTCTTTTTTGTTTGGTTGGATGACCCAAAAAGGTGGGATGCACCAACTTCAAAAAAATCATCTCTTCAATCGTAAGGAGTTAGAAGATGCTCCACATATCAACGGAAATGGATTGATGAGGAATATCTCCCTATGATGGATTTATTTGCAAATTCTTTGTCTAATACCCTTAAATTATTCGATATGTTTAAAACATCAAAGAACCCACACATGAGGGTGCCAAATACCATACCACCAACTACAAGAGTTTCAAATTATTCTTCAACATATCGAGGCACTTCCATGGGCTCTACCTCCATATACATCACAACAGCCATATAACCCAAAAGAGGACCATACATCACCATAAAAAATATACCAAGTGTGTGGGTTTAAGACACAACGAACCACATGAAAGGGTTTCAAGTAATTTTTCAACGATATCATAAATATTTAAACAAGATACTTTCCATGGAATTCAAGCCCATCACATAGGACTCCATCGCCAAGTGATGAGGGAATCATGACCAAAGATTCCATGATATCAAAGGATCCAACAATCATGGGCTTACAAACCACCATATGTATGGATTCCAAGACCCAAATCATTTCCAAATGCACCATCAATGAACATATAGTGTCCAAGGGTCATCATGTCACCATTTATGTGGGTGTCAAACCTTCCCATGCATAATAACCATCTCCTCGGGTTCCAAGACACCAACAAGGGTTGTACATGGGCATCACTGTCTTCATCAAGGGTTCCAATTATTTAACAAGTCATTAATGACCACATCATCACCTTTAAGGACCATTAAGCCATAAAATTTGGGTCGAAGAGCTTCTTCAGGGCTTCTTCATCAAGCAAGGGGCTTCATAGGCTTCTTCAACCACCTCAAACATAAATTTGAGTAAAGCATAATGTGACAATCAGTCTTGTTATTGCAAGAGTCATTTTCATAATGGATTTAAGGGATTTGTTCACAGCTTCAACCTATCCATTCACATGAGGATAATAAGAAGAGGAGTACTCTTTCTTATATCCCATTTTCGAATATAATTCATCCATCATCTTATTTTGAAAGTGCCTAACACGGTATGTCAAAATATCTCTCAGAATACCAAAGCAAGTGATGATTTGATTGAATATAAATTGAGCAGTTGTCTCACCATTGGATTTAATAGTAGGCATAACATCTTCCAATTTTGTGAAATAATCTACGAACACTATGATGTGATGGTGCCCCCCAACTGAGGCTCCATTGAAATCCATAAATTGTACCCCCCACTTGGTTAAGGGACCGATAGTGATAATAGGGTGCAGCAAAGCTAGATGCAAGCGTATGTTCTGTGCAAACACCTATAAGGGGTTCCACCGCTTGAACACATTAACACAATCTTTGAATACCGATGACCAATAATAACTTTCTCTCAAGATTGTTTGGGTTGTATAAAGCCCAGATAAATTACCACCACAGACCCCACAGTGGAAATCATTCAGCACAGTCCCAACTTCATCATGAGTTAAACATCAACGAAAAATGGAATCCACTCCATGGAGATACAATGTGTCGCCGATAATAAGGCATTTTTTAGCAGTATGTCATAAACGTCGATGCTCATCTTGTGAGAGGTAAGGAGGAACCTTCAAAGTCTATAAATATATGATGATGTCCCAATACCAAGGATATGGGGTCAACATAATAAATATATGTTCATCCATAAAGGAATGTTCATGAATCTATTTTTCATCCAGACTAGGGATACATGGCATGACCTCTACAAAAACTAACGATTTCTTCAATTTTGTTGAAACAAATTTGAGCTTGAATTCTTGCAAAATAACAATCTGTTTATTATAAACAAACTGAAATGGACTGATGTGATCCACAACCATAGTTTGGAGAAGTAGGATATAATGTCTCAACCACTAAACCACCTAAACGGTCACTAGGGATAGCTTCTTGACATGACTATATCGAATTTCAACATCAATAAGATTCCAAATAATATAGTATACAATGTGCTCTTAGAGCTCATCATCCTCTTGAACAAGAACCATCCCAATCGTGTCTTGAGATGCGACCATGTATAACAAGAAATCATGAATATAGTGAGGTGGACTAAGCACAGGGGTCAATGCCAAGGATTTCTTCAGTGCATAGAAGGACTCTTGATTTTGATCATTCCATATGAATAGAGTGTCCTTATTAAAAAGGTGCATAAAACCCTTGGTCAAATTGGAAAAATTGACAACAAATATCTGTAAGAATTTATCCATCCCAAAAAGAATTTTAAGTTGTCAAATCGCGCGCAGGGGAGACAACCGAAATATTTCCTCAACCTTTATAGGATTGACCCTAATCCCCTCCTTAGAAACGATAAAACTCAATAGCAGACCCACTCTGACAGAAAATATGCACTTCTGAGGATTCAACTGGATTTGATAACGCCGACATATTTTGAAAACTAAGCACAAATGGTATGGATGATCCACTCTCAAACGAGAGTGACCATATAAATCGTCTAGATAGAATTCGATAATTCTGTTAAGGTCATGAAGAGAAAAGGTCATTTTAGCTATAAAGTTTTTAAGGCCAAAAGACATTTTCTGGCATGCAAATGTACCCCAAGGAAAAATGAAAGCAGGCTTATGTTTGTCCTCAGGATTAATTTGGATTTGGTTATAGCCCAAAAAAACATCCATGAACGAGAACACTTCGCTTATGGCACACTCATCCAAAATATGTTCTATGAATTGTGTGGGAAAATTACCTTTTTGACAGGCCTTGTTTAGGTCTCTAAAGTTAGTGTAAACACAGATAATTCCCTACTTTTTATCAACTACAATGGGTTTGGATACCCATTCAGACAAGGGAACCAGATAGACAAATCCATCTTTGAGTAGCTTATCTATCTCATCCTTAATGGAAGGCTCCTTATGGGGGTTCATTGCACATAAATGTTGTCAAATAGGTTTAGCATTAGAATAATTTTTGAACTCATGCTTGACAATATGAGGGTCTATTCCTAGCATCTCATCATACGACCAAGAAAAAACATCAGAAAATTCTTTAAAAAGATTAGTGAATTCCTTAATTTCGTTGGGAGAACAATCTGCCCCAATATAAATATTTTCTATCTTGCCAGGAATATGAGAAATGTTGATAGGGATTGTAGATGACAATTTCACCATGTTCCCTTCAGGATATACATCATGAGTTCCTATGGGACCATGGGACAACCAAATTTATTTCTAAGGTTTGATATAAATTCATCACGCTCGATCTATTCGAGGTCTGGGAGAAAGTAAGAGCGATGGTGAAACTCTTCCCAATGTTGTTTCAGACCATTCATGGCCTCTAGAATCACTTCATATGAAGGAAAAAAATCATAGAGGTAGTCATGTGAGCATGACGATACAACCCCCCAAGTAGGCAGTGCAAAGAGATCCTCCTCCCCCATCCACAAATAGGAAGGACCCAGGTCTACAAAGGGATAAAGAATGACTTGATAAGAAACCTCCACCATAGACAACAATGTTTCTATCTTGGTAGGTCTAGGATCTTCATCTGAAATTCTTGGGGAAGGGAGAGTCCAAGGATCCTCCAAATACATAGTGTGAAATGGGATTGAACTCAAGGATGACGAATCACTGCCAATATTGGAACTAATAGCTAGTATTGGTTTTGCAATATTAAAATATCCCATCAATGGCAGATACATTCCAACACCAACATTCTCGATTTTCAGCTGAGAATTGTCAATAGATAGGATGGTGGATCTTGATGATGCAATGAAACTGGAACTATCGAATGATATCTGGTCAATCCTGACAATCTGATCCTAAAAAGGGAAGAAAATTACATAAAAAAACAAAAGACATTATCTCTTTCATAACATAGATCCAATTCTGTCCTAGTAAAAGTTTGTATTCAAGGGGTGCATCAACCACCTCAACCTCAATTGACACAGTCTTCCCTCACAACTGGACTTGGACACAGAGAATAATTCCATGTGGTCGAAATGAATTTCCATCTAAACAAATCACTATGGTCATGTATTTCGACAAAACGGGTGAGCCAATTCCCTTCCAGCAAGCGAAGACATCATGGAGGCCACATCGCCCTCATCAAGTACTCTACGGTTGATCGTGTTATTCATACACTACACATGGAATAAGAAATCCACATGGTAAGGAAATGAAGGATGGACCTTGTGGGTATCAAATATAACTGTAGTGGAAGGATTAGAATCAACCATCTCGAGGGAAAACAATAGAGCTCTCCTCTGCATAGGATAAGTTTGAAGGAATTCAAGAGTTGACTTGGCATAGGGAGTATAACCCAAGTCCTCGATAATAGAATAGTTTTTGGTAGCTCGAGCATTAGTTTTTTGGCTCGA
This sequence comes from Pseudotsuga menziesii, assembly GCA_001517045.1. Lineage (NCBI taxonomy): Eukaryota > Viridiplantae > Streptophyta > Pinopsida > Pinales > Pinaceae > Pseudotsuga > Pseudotsuga menziesii. The sequence continues at coordinate 25,363 of LPNX010572356.1, forward strand.
GCACTTTAATAATCCCTTAGGTATGCGAGGTATATCTTCGGGCTTATCAAAATGAAAATATTTCTCAATAGGAATAGGATCTTTACCCAAGTCAGGTTGTGACGAACTGTAATATTTTTTTCAAGTCACAACATTAGTGGAAGACATCATGTTGATGCAACCATGACCACCTTCCACATTGGGTGGGTTTTGATGCCCACTAGAACTTTTTTCAGCATCCATGTTCATCGAAGCCATATTTTGGTTATGAGGTAAAGGATCAGTCAACATAGGGGGGCTATGTGCAATGAAATTCAAGGCCTCATCAATACGGGGGAACAATTATGTGAGATGGTATCCCCCACAAATATTGAAAGGGAATTTAACCTTTTTTCAGGCCTCTTGTCCCCCCTAGCATCATTTTCATTCTTGTGATCGTTGGAGTTCTCCTTCCTATTCCCACCCCTTCTATTGTTTCTTCCCTTCTTTCTATTTCATCCAGGATGTTGGTTACCCTTCTGATCCGACGGATGTACTGAGAGCACATTTATCGATTGGGTGATATTAGACGAAGTCGTATCTTTTCCAGTTGTAGGATTATTAATATATTAATTTTCCATTTGATTCATAACCTGATCTACGACCTTAGTACTCACGGAGCCAGCAATACCATCGGCATGTCACCCAGGTTTAAACTTAGATTCAAAGTTTGACCATGGTGCTTTAGGGATAATCTCATAAAGGATCCCAGACTGAGCATAAATCAAATATAACTACTGATCTCAGAATATATCCTTCTCCTCATTCATAACTCCGGATGTCGAAACATCCTTTGCAATATAGGGCAATAAATATTTGAGGAACCATTCCAACAAAAACTAAGGTGGAATGTTGGCCTCAATCAACCTCTTTCTTCTACACCACTCTTGAATATGTTCATAAATATGCATGGATTTATCTTATCAAAATGTCGACAAGAGATCAGTACCAACATTGAAACATACTGGTAGTTGAAAGTGGTTCAAAAAGGTCATGGCTAGGTCATCAAATCTCTAATATGTTCCCCTAGGAAACTCTATATACCATTTCATAGCGTGGCACGTGAGGTTGTGTTTAAATAGTCATAAGCGAACATAATCATGGTTCAAATAATTCGAAGAGAACCATAGGTGGATAGTAGTGACGTACTCTCCAGGGTCCTCACCACTCTTACCTTAAAACTTTGGACTTTTCGAAGGAAAATTGGTAGGGACAACTGTCCACATCATATCGTGAGATACCATATCATTGGTCAACTTTGAAAGGTGAGGAAATTTCAATGTAGATAAGAAAAAGGAGACTAGGTTTTGCCATATGTTTCCATGCTCCCTAAAAATATTGACTCATATAGGGCTGATTATAGTAAATTCCATGGCCTTGTCCAGTCAGATAATAACCCCCTCCCGTATGACCCATAAAAGGATACACATGAATATTATAATTCAATACACCTTGAGAATGGGGAACTACATAACCATGATTGTATGAATGGTAAACGGGTTGGCCCCTAGACACATAAGGAGGCACATAACCTCCTGAAACAATGGTACCAACTAACGAGGGAACAACATGGTTAGAGGAATCACTCCATACCAAAGGACCATGTAGGTCATGAGGAGGATGTGCCACAAGAAATTTATTTGATGGAATAGGTGTAGTAGGAGATGGATGATAGGATAGAATGTAATTTCTACCTCCAATGTTCACATGTCTAGGATCACCTCCTTGGAAGTGAACATTAGTGTTATGCCCAAATGAGGGTTATGAAGAAACTACCACAAATTGAGCGGATGGTGCAATATGACCACTACCAAAAATATCAGCATGGAAAGGGATGGTAGTGCCCCTAGGCACAACATGAGGATCTATACCAGGATCAATGGAAGATGAGGGAAAAGTATCAGTAAGGTCTAGCATGCCAAATCTAAAGGGACTTGTGCTAGAGGGAACATGGTGAGTCTCACCACTCGACCTTATCAAGAAATACCTCTAACAAGCAGCTGCAAAGTTTGATAGTTGGGGTCATGAATTGTATGAAGTACCAGCCCTATGAGGGTCGATGTTAATCAGAGTCCCATGTATCGTGATGGTCACATTCCCCATTCCACGGGATGGAGAAGGATGGATCTCTATGTTATCATATATATTATTCGTGACGAGAATGGTGTGTGAATCATAGTGTGTAAAATTTCACCTAGAATATCTAATCCTCTTCTGAGTAGGAGGAGGAGATCCAAAAAGAGAAATCCCTTATAAACATCAAGATCGACTGAGTGTTAGAACGTGATCCACAATGACTCCACAAAAACAACAAGACTCAACTAATCATGAACCATAGATCAAGATAGTGCACAAAGAACACACCCCTAAGAAAGTCTAAGGCAGATGCAAACAAGCCAAGAGGGACGATCACTAAGCTCCTGACTTCCGCGGGTATGTCTCTCCTAGGAGAGGCTTCAGACTCCAATACATTACAAGCAGAGGTGTGTAACCAATTATAGTGGCCCTCCGCTTCAATGCATAAAGCATTTGTGTTATATGACCACTACCTAGCCAAGACACTCACATATAACCTCTATAAGTATCCCCAACGATACCTAGGTAAGGAAACTAAGGTCACCTTGTTAACCCAAAAAATACCTCAATGAGCTGTACATGACCTACACCACCCAACGACATATATGTCACTACCCTCATTTGACCCCCACAGCCTTAGAAAGGCTCAAAAACATGAAAAGGGATTAAAAAACCCTAAAAAAGAGCCAAAATAGCTTTCATAGGGGCTAAAACCCCTCAAAAGAGCTTAAAATCCTGAAAGGGGCTAAAACCCCTCAAAAGAGCTTAAAATCCCCAAAGGAGCTAAGAATTGGGAGAAAGGGGCTTAAAGCCTAGAAAATGGGCTAAAGCCTTAACAATTGGCTTAAAAACCTAAAAGCTCAAAGAAAAACTATAAATAGAGGGGTAGGGGTCACTGTTAACACAGTCCTTCTCTCCCTATTGTTATGTTGCTCATGGGAGTGCCTTGAGACCCTTTCCTCTAAAGCCTTTCACCCCTCTCCTCCATAGCTCCACAAGTCAAAACCCCATTCCATAGAGAGGTGCTTCCAAAGCTAGGGCATGGTGGCCCATTTCCACAAAGATTGAAGGTACAACCATTTTTTTTGTTTATAGTTTAGTTTTATACATCTTGTTTATTTGTAGGTTTGTTTGCTAATGGTTTGCTACAGGTTCTCCTCTTATTGCTTGTAGCCATCTCTCATTTTTCTAACAAGTTTCCTGCAGGGTTTCATGGCTCAGAGCTGACATTTATTTGCAGTGTTTTCTTCCACATATAGGAACCCTACCCTTCCATCCTATAGTGGAAGGTAGTTGTTCCTGCTCGTATCTAGGGAAAAATCCCTACTAGTTTGATGACCATACCAGGTTGATCCCACAGGATCCTTGGTTTGTTTTTTGAAGTTTTGAAGTTTTTCATTTTTTTTTTCTTAACCTAGTTTAAATTTCTATAAAATCAAGTTTAGATCTCAGTTTTTTACATTTGCAGTTCCAGTCAAGCCTCCTTAAGGCTTAACCGAGCCAAATCAGCCACAACACAAGTTGTTGTCGCCCATTCCCTGGTATGATTTCAATTTTTGCAACTTGACGAGTCGGATCGCTCTTATCGGCCTGAAAGTAGCAACCAGGTCGCTCATTTAGCTCCGAAAGGAGTGACTTCCCTCTTAGGAGCTAGATCGCTTCTGTTTTCAGTTTCTAAGTGACCCCCTTGCCTTTTTTTTGGGAAAAATTAGCGACCCCCTTGCTACATTTTCCCTGAAAAGGGAAATATGTTTCTCAGATCCAGTTTTTTAAGTTGTTTGGACTATCAGTGCGGCCTAGCTACCACTGTCTAGCAGCATGTTTCCATCTGCATATAATCTGTGTAAATTAATGATATATTTTATTGGTTATTGATATATGAATCTGTTTTAAGACTTGGATAAATTAATGTAAGTTAATTTTCAGTTTTTAAATAAGCATTGGAAATTAACCCCTTTCGTATCCCTTCCTCCTCTACCCAGTCATCACCCTCTGGGGTATTCTGGGATAAGACGAAGGGTGGAGCTCATATAGTAATAGGAACTTGCATCTATGATTGATTTAGAACACTAAAAATGGGTGAATTGGAAGGTAGAGGGGATGGTAGGCCCATGGGGCCTCACAGCGTTTGTATCCTCCCTGTTGATCGGCCTTGCACTCGGAGAGTGACCTGAGGATCTACGGATGGGCTTAGTCCCATTGTGTTGAGAGACCAGTAGTCTTTCCTAGTTGAAGAGGAATACAACTGTAATGTAGCCACTTAGTAAGTCTACCATAGTCCAAGTTCATTAGTGGCATGTTTCAAATTGTCTGTTAAAAAATTACTGGTTTCATAACAGGTTACCCATGTTGTAAGTTCTATAACAAACTAGAAAATATCTATGAAATATTCATAAACCATAAAATCAGTCACCAAACGAATAACATAAAATAATAAAAAATGGACAATCTTTCATACATTGGATGTGCACACAACCACACCAAGTAAGATAACCAAACTCAGTTCATGACACTGAGCCAACCATTAAAAATCTATCAATTTACATTAATTCAAAATCTTACAGTTTTTGAGGACATAAGTCCCTGACTGCCTTAACTATGGGAAGTACTTGGGCTTAGCCTTGAAACTCATTGTGAGGAGTACCACGGGAACCCCAAAGTAGCTGGCCGCTGAGAGGAATTTCCAAGTGAAATAGACAACGACCCCTACCGATTGACTAGCACTGCCATGAAGAAAAATCCAAGCGCTGTCTCCTGGTAGTCTTAGTGGCCGATTGAACACCTCAAAGCCAATAGGAAGCCACTAAAACCAGGGTCCAGAATGTCATTACCAGAGCAAACCACTTGATCTACCAACTAGACAAAATTGATCCCCCACGCTCTTCTTCACTCCTAAAAGGCGATCCACCATAGTTCAAGTCCTTGAACCAACGTCACCTAGACCACTCTCAATGACTGTCGACACCGTCAGAAGGACACATATCCTCTGACTCAAACTCAGAATCACATCAATCTGAGCTAGATTTACACACTGCAGCATCTAGCCCCATGGCTAGCGCAAACCCGGATCCACTTTTTGACTTGGTGGTCCATACCTCACACCACCACCAACACCCTTGCAAGTGCTCCCAGTACTACCATGTAGACTGTCCTAACTCAGCTACCTCCACCTACATCCACCAGTCAAGCTGTCCCACTTACCATACTTGGGGGCAGTGTCCCATCCACAACTGTGACACAAGTACCCCCAGTCATGTAAATACATCATGTTCCTGCAAAACCCACCACCATTACTGGTCCATCACACATCAATCTTGGGCCAAACCTCCCTTTCATGGCACACCTCAACCTGCTTGACTTGGCCAGGTTAACCAATGACCCCATCTATCATCAAACCTTTTGTCCTCCCATGCCAACCAATCTCCCCTTAGTCATCCCTAAGTTTGAAGGGAAGGCAAGGGAGTGCCCCAAAACCATATCATGACGTTTCACCTATGGTGCTCATCAAACAACATCGTAGATGATTTGATTAGACTCAGACTGTTCCAAGGCACCCTCACAGGTGCTACAGCCAACTTGGTACATTGAGATACCACAATCCAAGTACCAAAAATTAAACTTCTTGGCCTTTATGTTCCTGCAGTATTTCTAGCTCCTCGTCAGACATGATGAAGGAGTGGAAATCTTGCTATATTGCCACCAAAACACTACGACCCACATCACTGACCACATCCATGAGTGGAGGTGACATCGCAGCTTGTGCAAGATCAAGCTTGATGATAGGATATTGCTGGAATGGTTCTTGAAAACATTGTTTCCACCTATAGCCAAAGACGTCTCCTCCGAACGTCCCCAAGCAGAGGAAGAGGCCATATTAAAGGTCCAACAGTTTGACCTCATTTATGCACAGTCTAGATACCTCTACACCATCATTCCAGACACCCCCCATGCTGGAACCTCCTACCGAGATGCACCGGGGCAATCCCATGCCATAGATGGAATCATAGGTTATGTCTCCCATCAATCACAACACAACCCAGTACCACCTATGATGCCACCGCAACCAAGCAATACCCCTAGTGTTGCCTACCCAAACCAAAATCCTGACTATGCAAGAATGGTGTCCCAGTCTGGAGCTACAACCTCTTATGCACAACATGTGCCACAACAGCAGACCCATGCACCTACTTGGCTGACACAACAATATGTGGGACAGATGCCCACATTTGTAGCACCCCTAGCCCCCCAAGCCTACTATGCACCACCAATGCAAGCCGCTCAAGCCCCCACCCCAGCTCTGCTTTCTACTTTGGGACAAGTGTTTGCATAGTAAAACCGTCCCACCCAACCAACCCTTGATAACAAGCAAGGGAAAGACAGAAACAACTGGGAAAGCAATCAAGGCAATAACCAATTGTAAGGAGGCGGTCAACAACCAAATCCTCCCAACAACACTGGGGCGAACCGACCAGCTCAAAACCCCCATCAACCAAAACAACCTAGACGCAATGCTCCGTTATGCATGAATCAACCATGCAAACTATACAAGGTCTGCGGGCACTATACACATGAGTGCACCTTCATGGGTCGCGCTAAGCATACCATTCATAATGAAGTTCAGCATGCTACTAATAGGGTATCCCCGACTCATCCCAACTTGGCACAACCAGGACCTCCACCCATGGTGCTCCAAAACCCATTACCACTCTAAGGACTGGAAAAAACTACACCTGCTCCCCAACCCAATCCCAATGCCCTAGCTACACCTTCAACAACAGAAATAGGTGTTCACCACCTGCTAACCTTGACAATCGAAGAGGTCAATTTACAGACCAGATGAAATCAGTACGGAACTAACACCGAACCTGCTGACCCATCAGTGGCATCCACATCCAAAACAACCAATACAACTCTTCATTTACCCATACTTTGATCATACTTTGGTGAACTATAATGGAATTAGATAAGAACCCATCTCAAGAGACTAATGATATCGAGAGAAATAAAGAATTTGATCATACTTTGGTGAACTAAAATGGAATTAGATAAGAACCCATGTCGATCGCACATAGTGCAGAGATGGGATCCAATGGTTTATATTGACCATAGATCAGTGCGCCTTACATATCTAACAATAATTTTGCAGCATCTAAATCCTTAATTCAAAAGAAGCCGTGGAATAATTCAAGGATTAATAGCGTCACCATTGATAATATTTTACTCTCAAAATAATTAAATCACAACAGACCACAGAGAGATTCTGCTAGGAAGAATAACATCTCGATAGTGGTGATGACTAGTAAAGGAAGTAGAGAATATGCAGAGAAGTTGGTTGGAAGGAATATAAAGTTTTGGTTGCCTTCTGATAAACAGTTCTATGAGGGAATTTTTGAATGATATGATACCTGTAATATCTTGAATTTTGGACCTAACACTTATGGGCATGAGCGCCATTGATTATGATGTTACCTTGATGTTTTATTTTGATATACTGGGTCAAATACCCCATTGCATATGAACATGATGATTTTTTTGACATATTAGGCATAATCCAATTGCATATGATATACATATATGTTTTCTTGTGTTAGGCATGGACCCTGAAGCACATGGTTGATTAGATTTTTGTGTTTAGCAAAGAAGCTCTCGAGAACATGAGTACTTATATTTGTGTTGAGTGAGAAGCTGTAGAACACATGAGTTTTGAGACATTGTGTTGAGAATTGCACTAAGTTTGTAACTCCCTATTTTTAGCATTGAGTATGGGATCTGGATAAGCACTAGGAGTTATTGAAAATAATTAATTATGTCGAGTGAAAATGACTTGAGAAAAATATTGATATCATATGACTTATTTATAAGTGATTAAATGAAAGTTCGAATTACTGTATCTCATCAAGAACTGAAGAACTACCATGTTATTCGAGGGAATCCAACATGCAAGGATGTTTAGATTTTCCTAGCCTAGTAGACCTAACCACCTACCTGATGATCTTAACGAAGAAAGTGTCATAAGTTTAGGGACCACAATAGATGATACCCAAAGAAAAATGTAAACAAATAATATATATTATTATATATTTTATACATGGTATGTATAAAGAGTAACCATAGTAATAATATTAATAATATAAGAAAGAAGGAAAAGCTCCATTTATTATTGTTATTACTAAAAGAAAACTAAATATTATAATACCTACAAAATTCCAATTAGGAACTAGTTAAAAGTTCCTAAGTTAAAATATTAAAAGTACCTATATTAAATAAAAAGGATTAAATCAAGAAATTAGATGATTCTTGATTTAACTGCCCCTTTGACTGAAAAGTATGTCTATAATGTCCCAAGCTAAAAAGAGGCTTTGGGATCTCTTCCATCTTTTTCGATTCATTATTTTGCCTAATTATTCTGAAGAGATTTCTTGGAGAACATTTTCCTAAGAGGAAAAGGGAGAACTGATCTAGACCTGAAATACCAGTTAGGGATGCCTCACCTTAGGATCTTTAAGATACTTGCATGTTGGAACCAGCTCGGGGGGATCCAGATTAAATCCGGGAACGGTTCTGGGTCATGGTTGGGCATAACGTGGTAGTTCCCAAGTGATTCAGTCATATATACAGAGATCAGATATTCCTATGAATTCTTAATGTTGGGTAATTGAGTGTGCAGGTTTTAGTCATTGAGATAGCTTCACCTTCCAGTCATGAGGTTCTTGGATTCTTATATTTCATAATCTAGTATAATTTCTAGTTAGAATATGCAAGTGTTTATGTTTAAATTCTAACCCTATGTTTACTATTGTTTTCCTTTCAAAATATTTAAGGGTTTACATCATATTTATAAACCCTATGTGTGCAAATTAATTCATGTTTAAGAATTATTTATGTTTTCTTCTACTATACTTAGTTCTGCATTTATTTACAACATCAACTTTGTTTACCTAAAACTTAGAAATTAATCTAACAGTTCCTATATGCTTATTTTCCTATGAACTCTACTGGAAGATTTCATGTTGCCAACAGAGCTAATCTTAGGAATAAAATACTATTTCAAGTTAAGTTATAAACAAAACCTAAATATAAAACACAATTAGCTAAAGTATAGTAAACATAAATGTATTATAATTAGGAAATTTTATATACACATTATTCTATGCTACAGATAATCATAAATTCAAAGTATTAAAGCTAAATTCAAAACAATCGAAGACATATCAGTGTCTGTATATATTTCTATCAAGAACCAAGCTTAAACAATATCCAATCCACATTAAATCAAGCCACATATTAATATACTAACTAAATCCACGAAATCATATGTAGTAAAGAATCTATCAATATATTAAATCCATTGTATGCATAACAAATAAACCCTTTAAATAATTATAAACTACTTTATAATAATCACATGCATAACGAAAAATACCAATGTAATAAATCAACCATAATATCATGTACAACATTCATTAAAAACTTAAATATATTTACACAGAGGTCATAGGATTGATTCCTGTAAGCGTTAAGCCCAGATCGAATCCTTACAATTATAAAACCTCGCAACCATAAACAACCCAGGATCAATTCCTATAGGGTATGTTCATTTACAAGACACGATGACAAATCCTACAGGATCCGTTATTAAGTCTTCTACCTCACGCCGTAGCGTTCCGCTATCGAACCATGATATATATTGATATATATATATATATATATATATATATATATATATATATATAGACACATAGGTTGTAATTTAAATACATCAAATCTCTAAACAGAGGTCAGATCCCGAATTAAAATACACACCCAAACTATGGCACTCGGCCTTATACATATCCAAACGTTTAAATAAGCTTTAAACATTAACACAACAGTGTCAAATGCTATATGACTGTCAATGACACCACCGAAGGGTTACAGCCCTGTCACATCCTGTTACATCTTAACATAAAGGTTTAACCATAAAACAACTTTCATCCATCAAAATGATAATGCAATTGTTAATACACTATCGTAGCTCTAATGGCAGGAACGCCAATGCCACATACGGAACGTCCCCAAAGCCATCAACACTGTCAATGATTTTCCATACAATAATTCAAACAAGGATTTCAATTACACACAATGCATTAAATAAGAATTATGACCACGAAAACAACATAGTATGAAATTACTGTTTGTGTCCATAAACATAATCATTACCAAAACCAATAAGAGTTACACAGTCATTTTAAACTCATCCTTGCACCATTGCAAGCAATGGTGCTACCTCCATTTCAACAAAAAACTTATTTACAATATGTAGATCCTATCGAGAGATTCTCAGTCATGTTTACCATGCAGAGAAACATTTAAACTAAAAACCCCGAATAGATTAGTTCCAAGCCTAAGGATCTAGAAACCCAACAAAAACCCCAAGTCTTAATGCGTGTATGGCGCGTTACAATTTTTACACACACAATCATTCTTCCATGAGGCAGCCATTAAAACCTAGAACCAAACATCCACACCCCCAACGAGTTCAAAAAACGGTCACAACAACCACACAAGAGAGAGGCAAGTTTTAACTTGTACAAGTAGAGCTTACCCATATTGGGTATGGCTTTTGAACACAAGGCAACCGACGACCATGACCCCTTCATAACCTGCAACTTGTACATGCAAGTCAAGCCATGATGAGGAATATGTTGCATTGTAAACAATTTGAACAGACACATTAATGCTGCTGAACCATACTATGAACGTACCGGTTAAGCCATCATATTTTCACCCCATTACACCGCGCGGGAGTAGAGCACAAGGACCCCAGCTGCGAATGACCAAACCAATGTAATGATCCAAGACCTAATCTTGGATGCCACATTTCCCCATGCTCATTTATATCACCACACTAACCTCTAATATCGCATTTCAAACCCATAATCATATAGTTCATGCCACCATTTAAATATTGTCCCAAAACCATGTGTTTGTACATAAACCCCAATTGTGCATCAAATTACATAGGCTTTAAGCCATAAGTCCATGGCATATGAAATATTCCATGGAATACTTTATTCCAAGGTTCTTACAATCTTAATCCAACTATTAAAACTATATATTAAAACCTATGTTAAGGCATCAACAAAGTCATTAGTCTTTGTACCATAGTAAATAGGTGCCACGTAAATAATAAGTGCAATAGTGACCAAGTCACTATCATAAAGTCTGTAAGTTTAACAATAATAATTAGTGTAACATAGGCTAGTAAATAGTCTAGGCTCGTATAAATATCATCTAAACAACCAGCATATTGCCACTAGGATAGATTTGTAAGATGGAGTGCTAGTGACGAAAACAGAAAGCATAACCTGTTCAACTTATATAAGCAGTTTCCGTCGCTAAGTGAACCTACACGCAAAGTTAAAATAAATGCATTAGCTTGTAAGAACTAAGTAAGCATGATGGGACAGGTAGAAAATAGTACCTCTCAGTTGGTTACAAGGGAAACTAGTCCTACCACTCCACCCCTTTTTCCAAATAACAAAGTTAAGTCAGATTTGTGTATGCAACAGTAATAAACTTTATCACCAATGAGTACGTAATCAAATCCCTAACATACATATCAATGCATAACCATAGAATAAGATAGTAATCAACATCATGATAATCTAAGTAATACATTGAATAACCACATCAAGAAATATGAAAGCAGAATGTAAGAACATATTATGACATTAAGGTACAGTAAACCAAGTACGACACATTCCAAAAGTTCAAATAATGTCCAACATAGGTAGTTTTGACTAGCCTACTAAAAAAAATCAATTTTAGGGGACATTAAAAGTGGTATTAGAGCCCAGTTTCAACACTAAGACGAAATGGGCATACCAGACATTCGTTGCAAGGAAAATAAAGTATGATTTTAAAATTTGTTAACTAACATAATTTTTTCCTGTTATTAAAAAAATTTGAAATTGCAGGATTTTAAAAGAACAGTTCAGATCATGAACACTGCAAGGGAAGTTGAATACCCCCACCAAGGAAGCAAAAATGGTGGTGGAACTAAATTTTGATATAATGAAAACCATACAAAGTTTCCAAGCATACTTGTAGAGTTTTATAGATGATAATCTGAATGAAATAAAGGAACAACAAGCACTTAATGAAGCATTGTTGAAAAACATGAGGGGAGGAATCCTGTAGGGAAAACCCACTCATTCCACAAACAGGTTCATGAAATAATTTTATCATAAATGGGTCAGCATCCCAAGAGAAGAAGGAAAAGAAGAGCATACCCATAAACATCTAGAAGGAGATTATCACAGTCCTTCCAATGATGACTCTCTTTCTCCACGCGGGAAGAACCAAAGAGATGATGACAATATCCAGGGGGAGTTCAAAAAAAATAAGAGCCCTAGCCTATGAAGGAGAGGTGAACACGGGGTAGAAAGCTGAAGAGTGGTTGTTGGGTATGAGAAAATATTTCCGAGTTCATAACCGTTCTAGCAAAATGAAAGCTCGGTTGGCCATCTATAATTTAAATGGAAAAGCAGCAAGATGGTGGAGAGACTTGAAGCATACCAAGAAATATGAGGGAAGAGAAATAAGCTGGAGTAATTTCCATGATTTTTTTCAAGAAAAATATATTTCAGAAATATTCTTCAACAGAAAGGTGAAAGAGTTTCACAATTTACGTATGGGATCCATGACTATGGAGGGTTTTATTAACATATTTTTAGATATGTTACATTATGTGCCATACATCAAGGAGGAGAAGGTAAAAATCCAACAGTTTTAAGGATTTCTTCCTCCCAACTTTCAGGAAAGGATTGATTTTGACATGCCTAAAACCTTAGACACCAAATTGAACAAATCTAGGATTTTCTATGAGCATAGGAAGCTGAGGAAAGATAACCTAAATGGAAACATAGATAAGTCTAAGAACTTCAAAAAATCAGGTACAAATCCATATGTACCATCTCCAAATGCTAACAAGCCAGCAACAAATGGGGGAGCCAATGTTGACCCATTGTAAATTAAATGTTGGGAATGCCAAGGGCTGCATTATGGCTGCAATTATAGGAAAAATCGCAATGTGGTTTTGTACAAATTACAAGTAGAACCAACGGTAGAGTGCATAGCTGGAACACCGTGAATTTATGCAGCCTTGGATGGCCGACAGGCAGACCATCAGGATACCATGGTTGAGATAGAAGGTAAAATCTTGAACACATCTATTTCAATACTGATTGACCCTGGTGCTTTCCAGAGCTATGTATTGCCTAAAATTGTTGATGTATGTAAACTAGGAAAAGTTAAACATGGTAAACCTTGGCTGGTACAATTAGCCACAAGTACAAAATAGTAGGTTTCATAAATAGTTAAAGATTGTGAGGTAAACCTGAATGGTTTTCCTATGAAAGTAAACCAGAAAATCCTACCTTTAGGATCATATGATATACTTATCAGAATGGACTGGTTGGAACAACACCATGTCATTCTCCATTGCTTACACAAGTCAATCTTGTGTACATATAGCCAAGGGAATCAAGTGAAGATTTGAGGCATACCAAAGAAAGTTTCTGTAAGGCATATATCTCCTTTACAAGCAAAGAAGTACTTTAGGAAAGTTGCATGTTGTTTGCAGTAAATATCCAAGACATAAAGGCTCAGAGAGAACAACACATAGAGGAATTTCCAGTTCTTGTAGAATTTAAGGACGTATTCCTTGAGGAAATCCCAGAATTACCTCTGAAACAAGACCTAGAATTTTCCATAGAACTGACACCAAGATCAGTTCCGGTTTCAAAATCCCCTTACAGCATGAGTTCACCTGAGTTGGTGGAACTAAAAATGCAGTTGCAGGAGTTGATAGAAAAAATATATATCCGACCAGGTGTGTCCCTTTGGGGAGCACCAATACTTTACATGAAAAAGAAGGATGGTACGATGCAGATGTGCATTGATTACTATCATCTTAATAAAGTGACTATCAAGAACTGATACCCACTCCCTAGGATCGATGACTTGTTCGATCAAGTAGGATCATCCAATATATTTTCAAAGATCAACCTGTGATCCAGGTACAATCAGGTACATATTCGTGACGAAGATATTCACAAAACTGCCTTTCATACAAGGTACAGGCACTATGAGTTTGTAGTAATGCCATTTGGGTTGACCAATGCACCCACGAACTTTATGTGTATGATGAATAGTATATTCACTAATATATGGATAAATTTGTTTTGGTCTTTATAGACGACATCCTAGTTTACTCTAAGAATAAAAAGAAACATTAGGAACACCTTCGCATGGTACTACGGGTGTTACGAGAACACCAGCTTTATGCCAAGTTTAGTAAATGTGATTTTTACAAACCACATATACAGTACTTGGTTCACATCATCTCCACGAAAGGGATAGATGTGGACTCGAAAAAGATTAAATCCATAGAGGATTGGCCTACCCCTACTAGTTTCACCGATATTAGGTCCTTTTTGGGATTATCCGGATATTATCAGAAGTTCATTGAGAACTTCTTGAGAATAGCTTATCCCATGACCGCTTTGTAAAAGAAGGAAAATAAGTTCTTATGGATGACCAAGTGCGAGGAAAGTTTTCAAAAGCTTAAACAAATTTTGACGACCACACTGATATTATGAATTGCAGATCCCAATGGGGATTTCGTTCTTTGCACGGATGTAAGCAAGGAAGGGCTCAAAGGAGTCCTCTTGCATAACGATTATGCAACCTGTTATGAATCATGCAAGTTAAAAGAACATGAGAAGAACTACCCCACACACAATATTGAGTTAGCAGCCATCATCCATGCCTTGAAGAGTAAGAAACAAAATGATTCTATCTTTTTAGTAGTTGACAAATTTTCAAAAGAAGAACACTTCATTATAGTGAAGTCGACTTAAAAGGAAGTACACATTGTTGATATCTTCTTGAAGAATAAATTTAGATTGCATGAGATACCCAAGGCAATCATCTTGGATCGAGATACTAAGTTTACTGAAAATTTTTGGAGATCTTTATTTTCTGAATTTGAGATGCAGTTGAAATTTAGTACTGCTTATCATCTGTAGATAGATGGGCAGCCAAGGGTAAACCATATTATTGAGAAAATGCTTAGGATGTATGTCATGAACAACCCCACTAAGTGGGAAGATTACTTGCATCTTTTTGAGTTTGTGTATAACAACGGTTACCAAACTTCTGCCAAGATGAGCCCCTTTGAGGTACTCTGTGGATGAAAGTGTAGAACATCGGTTACTTGGGATAGCCCAGTGGATTGACTCATGTTAGGGATTGAATGGTTAAAGGACTTGGAAAATTTGGTTACCAAGGTCCAGGTGAACCTTAAAGAAGCACAAGACCGCCAAAAAAGCTACACAAATAATAAAAGAAAAGATAAATATTATCACATAGGAAACCATGTCTACTTGAAAGTAAAAGCAAAATGGAGCTCATTGAGCTTGGGAAGGTGCGGTAAGTTAGCACCTAGATTTTGTTGACCCTTTGAAATATTGGCCAAGAGAGTGCTAGTGGCATATGAACTAGCGTTACGCGCTCACATAAGAGTACATAATGTTTTCCATGCATCATTATTAAAGAAATATGTTTATGAGACTAAACATGTGATTGATTGGTCCTTATTATAGGTGTAACCTGACGGGGATTTTTCCCCTGAACCTCTTCATATATTGGACAAGAGAGAGGTGTAGCTTAGGAAGCACACCATAGTCCAGTTGAATGTGCAATGGAAGCACTTCGAAGCAAATGAGGCTACTTGGGAGAATGAAGCCACCATGAGAAAGGCTTACCCCACCTTGTTTCATGATTTCATTCTGGGTCCCTAAAACACCAGGGACGATGTTGTTCTAATCGGGGAGGGATGTAATATCCTAAATTTTGGACCTAACACTTATGGGCATGAGCCCCATTGATTATTATGTTACCTTGATGTTTTATTTTGATATACTGCATCAAATACCCCACTGCATATGAACATGATGATTTGTTTGTTATATTGGGCGTAATCCAATTGCATATGATATATGTTTTCTTGTGTTGGATGTGGATCTTGAAGCACATGGTTGATGAGATATTTTTTGTTGAGCGAGGAGATTTGGAGCACATGGGTAAATTGATGTTTTGTTTTGAGCAAGAAGCTCTAGGAACATGAGTACTTATATTTGTGTTGAGCCAGAATCTCTGGAGCACATGAATTTTGAGACATTTGTGTTGAGCATGACGCTCTAGAACACATGAAAAGATAAATTGGACATGTTGGGAATAAGCACTAGATCTTTCCATGTTGATGTTGATCATAATCTCTAGAACATCGGATCCTTGGCCATTGTATCCCTAGGTGTATCCTACAAGTACATCCTAGCATCAGTGTTGAGCGAGGAGATATAGAATTGCACTAAGTTTGCAACTCCTTGTTTTTAATGTTGAATATGGGCTCTAGATAAGTGCTAGGATTTACTGAAAAGAATTAATTATTCCGCGTGAAAATGACTTGAGAAAAATGTTCATCTCATCTAACTTATTTATAAGTCATTAAATGAAATTTTGAATTTTTGTGTCTCATCAACTACTGAAAAACTACCATGTTATACAAGGGAATCCAACATGCAAGGATGTTTAGAGTTTCCTAGCCTAGTATACCTAACCACCTACTTGATGACCTTAATGAAGAAAGTGTCATAAGTTTAGGGATCATAACACATGATACCCAAATACAAATGTTAACAAATAATATATATTTGTTGATGTATTTGTTTCTTCGGAATGTATTCACTTATATATTTCATGTATTGTACCCCAATGTTTATTCTAGGAAGTATCTGTAATGTAATTGAGTCATGCCTATTAACCCAAAACATCCCTCACTTATCTCTACATGGCCTACACCAACAAAGGACACCCATTCATGACCCTCCATTAGACCCCCACACCCTCAAAAAGGCTTAAGGATGAAGAAAAGGGCTTAAAAACCCCAAAAAGGAGCCTAAATAACACTCTTAGTGGCTAAAACCTCCAAAAAGGGGCTAAAATCTCTCAAAGGAGCCTAAAACCCTAAAAGGAGCTAAATTTAGGGTAGAAGAGGCTAAAATCCCAAAAAAGGGGCTAAATCCCGGAACAAGGGCTTAAAACCCTAAAACCCCAAAAAATCTATAAAAGGAGGGTGGGGGGTCACTCTCAAAACACTTCTCTCTTGCTTACTGTTATGCTACCCGTGGATGCCTTGAGACCTCTTTGCCTCTCAAGACACCCACATCCCCCTCTCTTCCACTCACATTTCACATTTAGCCATAGCTCCTCCTCCATTGCTGAGTGAGATAGAGAGGTGCTTCCTTCCAGCCAGGGCATGGTGGCCCATTTCACCAAAGGAGAGGTATAATATTGTCTTGTTTATACATTTTTCTTTAGTATTTTAGTTGTTTATATTCATTAGTTGTTTGCAGGTAGCCAAGGCGAATCCCTAACCTTGTTTGTAGAGGGGCTCACGGCCATTCTTTCTTGTTCTTTGCTTTCCATTAGTTCTGATTTCTTTACTGCATTTTCCACATGCAGGAACCTACCCTTCTGTCCTATAGATAGAAGGGATCCATTCCTGCCCCTATAGCAAGGAGAAATCCCTACTACAGAACTAGCGACCATACCAGTTCGATCCCACTAGATCCAGTTTTTTTTTTAAATTTCAATTTTTTCAGTTTATGCCCTAGTTTTAGAAATTTCTGGTCAAATCTAGCTTAGATCTAGTTTATTTCCATATTTTATTACTGTCGAAGCCTCGACAAGGAAAATCCAAGTTAGTTTGGCAATAGTATAGGTTACTGTCGGCCGAATCTGACTCAGGATCAGAAAAACCCCAAATCTGGGGCAAGTCGCACTTATCGGGCCTGAACAAGGGATGAGGTCACTCTTTTAGGCCTCACAGGTGCGAATTCACTCAGACAGGTAGACCGCTTATGTCTGTGAAATCTATGAGACCCCCTCGCCCGTTTCTGGAAAAATTTTGTGACCCCCTCGTCGAAATTGACCTGAAACATGCGGTCTATCAATCAGTACTTAATTTTCAGTTTAATAGGGACTGTTAGTGCGGCTTAGTAGCCTCTTTCCAACACAGTAGTTCGATTTCTATTTCTGTTTCAATTTATTGTAATTGCATCAACAAAAAAAGTGTAAATTCAAAATAAATTTTAATGGGTTAATTAATGAATGTAGCTTAACTAAAATTAACATAAAACTAACTGTCTTTCTTACCCTTCCTCCTCTACCCAGTCATCACCCTTTGGGGTATTCTGGGATACAACGAAGGGCATAGCTCATATAGTCCTAGCACCTGCAAACCCCACCACCATACCTCGCCCATCCCACATCAACCTAGGGTCAAATATGCCTTTCGTTGCTCATCTTAACTTGCTGAATTTGGCTTGATTGACAAACGACCCCATTCGCCATCAAGATTTTTGGCCTCCAATGCCAACTAAGCTGTCATCAGACATCCCCAAGTTTGAAGGCAAGGCAAGGGAATGTCCCCAAAACCATATTATGACATTCCATGTATGGTTCTTATCCAAGAGCATCGTAGACAATTCCATTAGGCTGAGGCTATTCCAACGCACCCTTACAGGTGCCGCGGCCAAATGGTACATTGAGCTACCACAAGCCAAATATCCATATTTCAACTCCTTAGCTTTCATGTTCCTATAGTATTTCCAATTCCTCGTCAGATGTGACGAATGGGTGGATATCCTGTTATCCTGTCGCCAAAGCATTGCGACACATATAACCGACCACATCCATGAGTGGCGGTGATGTCATAGCTTATGTAAAATCCAACTTGACGACATGATCTTCTTGGATTGGTTCCTCAAGACATTTCTCTCACCCATAGCAAAGGATGTCACATCCAAACATCCCTAATCTGAAGAGGAGGCCATACTGAAAGCCCAACAATTTGACCTTATCTACGCCCGGTCTGGATATCTGTACACCGTCATTCCATACGGCCCCCATCCAAACACCTCCTACCGGGATGCACCAGGGGAATCCCATGTTGTGGATAGCATCATAGGCTCGGCCTCCCAATAGCCATAGCACCATCCGACACCACCTTCTGTTACACCACAACCAAGCAACAATGCTAGTGGTGCTTACCAAAACCAAACTCCGGACTATGCTAGAATGATGTCCAGTCTGGAGCAACAAATTCCTACGCACAACCTGCATGACTGCAGCAGGCTCAGGCCATGGCATGTCCAACATAGCAGTACGCAAGGAAAATGCCCACATTTATGGCACCACAACCCACTAAAATATATTATGCACCACCAATGCAAGCGGCTCAAGCCCCCGCCCCTGCTCAACCCGCTCCATTGGGACAAGTATTTGCACAACAAAACCATCCTAACCAGCCTGCCCCCAACAATCAACAAGGCCAAGCTAGAAATAATCAGCCCCATAACCAAGCCAATAACCAACTACAGGGTTGCGGTCAACAACCAAATCCTCCTAACAATGCCGTAGTGAACCGACCTGCCCAAAACCCCCCATGACCAACTGCTCCTAGATGCAATGCTTTGTTGTGCACAAACCAACCATGCACACTCTGTGAGGTCTATACTACACATTCAAGTGTGCCCTCATGGGTTGAGCTAAACAAGCCATTTAGAACGAGGCCCAACAGGCCGCCAATGCTATGAACCAAGCCCAACCTAACCCGACACCATAAGGACCTCCTGCTATGGTGCCCCAGAACCCATTACCTATCCGAGGGTTGGTGGAAACTGCACCCCCTCCCCAACGCAATCCCAACGCTCCAAGGGCACCTCCCATAGTAGAAATAGGTGTTCACCACCTGCTAGCCATGACGACTGAAGAGGTCAACTTACAAACTAGACAGAATCAGTACGGTACCACCACCAAACCCACTAACACATCAATGGAATCTACGTCTAAGAAGGTCAATGCACCTCTTCAGTTACCCCCTTTCCCCCGCCCCCCCATACACCAAGTGGCCAACAATGCCACAGCTAGAGTTGCTGTCATATATAGCATTGTGGATGATTTGTCCCAAACACCAATGGCCATGTATGCTATGGAAGTACTCAAAACGTGCCTAGTGTAGCAAAAAGAATTACCAGCCGCCCTTGGGGCTATAGACCCCTCCAACTCCAAGTTGATCATGTTCGACATGGAGAATGGAGAACCATGCATGCCATCGACCATCGCCTTCCAAATCTCGATATCTATCCGGAACTTGGTTGTGCACCGATGCATAGTAGATGAGGGGGCATCTACGTGCATTATGTCTACCCTGGTTTGGTAGAAACTAGGATCACCAATTTTGCAACCATCCTCGACAACTCTGTAGGCTTATGATGGCCATCCCACTAAATCCTAAGGAATCCTCCCCCATGTCCCCATCACATTAGCCAGGAAGACAGTGTTGATTGACATAGAGGTTGTCAATGCTCAACTGGACTATAACTTTCTCCTCTGAAGAAGTTATATGTACGCCATGAGAGCGGTAGCATCAACTGCCTTCCATCTCATGATGTTCCCCCATGAAGGGAAGATTGTGATGGTTGATCAACTCACTTAGCATGATCCGCAAGGGTTAACGACACCCACCAACATTATCCCTACCATCACCACCATTGAGCCATAAGGGATGACTACACATGCCAATGTCATCCCTGCAATCAATAGCATGGTTGACAACACACCAGCCTCCCCATTGTTGAATGTGGGTCCTAGGTTGTTTGTCGATACCACCATGATGGCTCATTTCCCCTTAGTGTTACCACCATAGACACAAAATGAGACTGTGGACCTGTGCATGGTCTCATCCAACACCGCTACACCCAAACAACAAGCACAGCCTCAACCCCAACACCGTCCGCAGCCACAACACCAACACTAGCCGCAAAATCATCCATAGCAGCAGCGTTTCATGCAGTTGCAACCACAACCGCATCCCCACATGCAACCAGTAGGGAGTTATCTAGGCTCATTGCTTGTCCATACGATTCCATTCCTCTTTCCCCCACCTGGGGTCATGAGCAAGCCTGTAATGACCACCTTAAGCCTACCTAACTTCACATTGGGAATTTCGGTATGGTATCTCAATCCAATAGCTCAACCACCAATTCCCCAAGTTGTTTTAACCTCGGTACAACCCATTGCGGTGGAGTCTCACCCTCCACTCGACCCGCAAAAGCTAACCACCGCACCCACACCCGCACCACCCCACCCAAAAAGGGCTAGGGGAAATAATGTGAAACCTATCACAGAGCCACAACAAGTCCCACCTTGCACCGTCTGCGAACAACAGGGCCACCCAACTCAGATTTTCCCTAAAATCCCAATGATCTGTGCACATTTAGATGCCATGGATACAAACGAAAAAATCCCCATGGTTGAACTTCCAACCGCACCAATAGTTAGAAACAAGGCATTGAAAACAAACCATGCTTGCGCCCTTTGTGCTTTGTATGGACATTACTCTCACCATTGCTAAGACCTGCCCAAATTTTGAATGGCTCTAGCTGACCTCCGTTAACATTCCCTTGAGTCTGAGATCACCTTGATCAAAGAATTTTACCCCCCACCGCCTTCTTCAGACACCATGTCCATTTACATGATGTCCAGTTCAACTAACCCACTTATCTCCACCTCCAATGACGGTCCATCAGACCTATCGCTTCGTTGCTTCAACAACGATGAGGAGATACTTGAAGCTCTGACCGCCCTAGAATACCCATGGGATGACATGCACCATCGCTCCTTCTTCCTCCACGAAGAACTTGTGTCGCAGTCTTACCAGTTTTCCATGGATACCAAAGATTTCATCCATGGGAAAGTCAACTCGTTCAGGAACCCCATCTCGGAACTTGACGCCTTCGAAGAAGGGAACATGGCCAACATTTTACCCACCATCAAAATCAACATCTCAACATATTATGAGATTATTGAAGAAATCATGCTGGGGGAATCCTACTCGCTGGAAGAGGTCACTGCCTACAAAGCTCTCTTCCAAGAATTCCATGACATCTTCGCCTGGTCGTAAATTCCCGGGTTAGATCCATCCATTGTGGAACACCACATTAACACATGGCCCGATGTGGCACCCATACGCCAAAAGCAGCGGCCCATTCACCCTTCCAAAGTGGTCACGGTTAAAGCCGAGATAGAGAAGCTGCACACTACCGGCTTCATCTACCCCATTGCGTACACCACTTGGGTTTCTAATCCTGTTCCTGTGAATAAAAAATAGGGTACCATTTGTGTTTGCACAGAATTCGATGACCTCAACGGGGCATGTTTCAAAGACAACTTCCCAACAACCTTCATCGATCAGATCATCGATGCATGCGTCGGACATGAGGCCTTTTCCTTCATGGATGGATTTTCCAGTTATAACCAAATCCAAATCCGGAAAGAAAACCATTAGAAGACGACATTCACAACCCCACGGGGCACATCCGTGTATCGAGTCATGCCCTTTGGCCTGAAAAATGTTGGATCCACTTTTCAGTGTGCCATGACACACTGCTTTCGCGACCTCATTCACATCATGTTGGTTTGTCTAGACAACCTCATTGCACAGTTGCAGAAGCAAACAAGCACATAAACGACCTGCGACAAATATTCCTACGATTTCACAAGTATGGAATCTGCTTGAACCCTTCCAAGTGTGTTTTTTGTGTCCCAATGGGTTGTCTACAAGGATTCATCATGTCACACAATGGAATGACCGCTGATCCCTGGAAAGTCCAAACAACTTTCCCTCTAACATCACCCCTTTGAGTGATGGTAGTACAAATTGTATTATAGTCTTTCTCCCTTTTTGTTTTACACATTTTTAAAAAACTGAGTCTTATGTATCATTTCCTCTCATTGTTCCAGATGGAGCACACCTCAAACCGGTATATGGGATTTGTTGATGGAGCAAGCAAATGGTCTCCAAACCTTGCCTTGGCTACATGGGTCATCTACTCCCCATCGTACGAGCTGATCCATATCGACGGCATATGCATGGGCACTGCAACCAACAACCAAGATGAATATGATGGTGTCAATGGCCTCTTGGACACCACTCTTTAGTTAGGCGTTCACCATCTCGATGTCTTCTTAGACTCCTAGGTGCTTGTTTCTTAGTTGAACAACTACTATCGGATACGTGATCCTTGCCTCTATAGAAAGTTCCTACGCACTAAACAAATGGTTAGAGCATTTGATTCTATCACATTCACACATGTTCCCATAAACCTCAATAGTGTCGCATATCAAATGGATAATTATATTCTAAATTGTCACATTCACAATCGCGTATAGGAAACATACAACCACAACATCATGCATAATCATATTAAAAAATACACACAGTGTAATAATACATCACATAGGCATTTGCATTCCATAGCATCATAAAAAGACTCACATAATAAAACCATAAAAGTGCATCCACATGCATCAAAAATAAATATAGATAGATAAGTCGCATGTCTACAACATGTCCAATACAAAAATGAGAAGCCAGATATGCTTTCTCAGCAGGATATACATAGTGACAAAAAAACCCCTAAGTGCACCAATGCACTAGGGACAACCCCACTAGGCTACTAATCCAACTCAGACTCATTATATGACTCAGTATCATTGTCTTCCTCAAAGGACTCATCCTCTGCAGGAAGATCACCTCTTGCCGCCCGGTGAAAGTGCTCACAAGCCATAGCCATATTCCTCATCACACCAGTCCACTCTGGAGGAAGGTTGTGAATAGTGGTAATCATCTCACTACTGATATGCTTCCGGCCATCATCTGAGACCCCAGTAGCAAGCCACTCCAGATATGGTAGCACTCCATCCATCTCCTGCCATTGCTTGTGGGAGCTCCCAGCAGGAACCGCCGCAGGAGCTATGGTAACTACCCACCTCTGATGCTCAGGCGGTGGGCGAGGACCAATATCTGCACACATAAATAAGGACATCATCAGTCCACACATACAACTACCTACCAACTCAAACTACACCATGTATAAAGATAAACACAAAAACATCATCCATACATACCCGCTGGTCCCCAATCCTGTCCAGGAGATCAAGGCATATCGGCGTCTCCCTGATAGTCCATACCCGCGTATGGGTACTCCTCGATCACCACTGGAAGCTGTAGCCACTACTCTAATAGCTCCTCAGTAAAAAATTAACCCACTCTGCCACCACCCTCTCGGATAATCATCTGGCACCACTGGTACATCTATGGCTCTTGTGGTCCACTATCCTGCACAACCCGGTGAGGACGCAGTGTAGGTACTTTCTCAAAAAATAAAGCACATAGGAAGGAGCCAAAAAAAAATCCTACCGCAGATGTCTTCGACTTGTTCAACTGACGTCAAACAGCCTGAAGGTACATTTGGCCCCATCCATAGTACGTGCCCCCTATAGCATGCTCTACCAGCTAAAGCTGCCCTCAAAAGATCTTGTGGCTCCCCATGGAACCCAAGATACACAATAATAGTGTTGCCGCTACCCATGTCGAGAAATTCTCGATGTCACACATCAGGATATAGGAGCCACACACATACTCCATAGCGTAACAATTCCTGTTACATAGCTCCTCCAATATCTCCCCCCGATACAACACAGGTGCCAAATCACCAACCACTCCCAACATATTAATCTTGTATATTGATCTAGGAACAAAACATCAATCTCATAAAAGATTAATCAACAAATAACTCATGAAATGGTGTAATCGGTCTACAGGAATAGTAGTCGCTCTGTATTCACATAAAGAATGAATGATTACAATTACAATGTCATGCTACATGCATGAGTGAAGAGACAATTTGAATTCCTTAGGAGTTCATTCGAATTGAATGAGTGAGTCTAGCTTAATTGACTGTAAGCCATGGTCTACACTCAATTAACCATTGATCAAAACCCTAATTGACTCAACTAACCCTAACTGAAGTCAGAGTGCAATAAATGACTGTTGTCTCCTGCGGAGGAGAGTGTCTATTGGGCCCATGTAGCATGCATGGCTTCAGCACACAAATTTGTAGCAAGCTTCTTTGACTCCAACATATAGGTGGTCATCTCTTTGAGAGACCAGTTCTTCCTTTCTGCTACTCCGTTCTGCTGGGGAGTGTAGGGAATTGAATGTTGGACCTGAATACCACTTTGGGAGAAAATGTACAATAACTCATTACTGACATACTCCCCTCCATTATCAGATCTCAAGATATTGATCTTAAGCCCAGAGGCATTTTCAATCAAGGCCTTCAATTCAGAAATTTTTTCACATACTTCTGATTTCTTTTTGAGAAAGAAAACCCATGTATACCTTGAAAAATCATCAATAAAAGTAAGGAGGTACCTTTATCCATTCATGGATGTGACAAGCATTGGAACACTGATATCATAATGTATCAGCCCTAATATGCTTATAGCTCAGTTTTGCTTCCCCCGATCGAACTTGTGCTCAGGGTGTTTTCCAATCACATAGCCCTTGCAAACTCCCGTGGTTTCCTTGATGACCGGGAGGCCTTAAACCATGGATTTTTTCTGTAATTGCTACAAATATTTAAATTAAGATGGCCAAACCTCTCATGCCATAGCCTACTAACCTCATTTCCATGAGTTAGTAGAGCAGTGGGCTTTGTATCCACAACAAAGTGAGAGAACTCATAGGCTTTTGCATGATGATTTGCAAGGCCTTTTGTAATGAGTTTCCCGAATGCAATTTATGTTATCTCAACATCATTTGGGATGATAGAGATTCGCTTAGGCATTCCTGTATGTGTCATCTGATAGACACTAAGGAGACTTGCTGCTAGATATGGTACATACAAAACATTAGAAAAAAACCATTTTCTAGATCTATAGTACCTTGTCCTTCAGAAATGATGGTGGAGTCATCTCTCATGTGGATGGGGATGGATTTGCCGGTCTCCAAGGATGAAAAGGAGTCTTTTTCAGCCATCATGTGATTTGAAGCTCCACTGTCAATCATCAGTGCTTTGGACTTCGAAGTGCTTGCCATGACGGCATGACCTTTCTCATGCTGTGGTTCTCGATCTTAGTGATCTCTCCTCCGAAAGCTCTCCAGAAGATTGATGTGATTCCTCTCAAGGAGAGAGGTTGCTTCATCAAGATTTTTCTTCATGCAGGCATGTTCAGGGTGAAAACCCTTCCCGCAGTAAGAACACCTGACTTTTTCTTTCCCATTGTGCCCTATTCCTTTGTTCTTCCTTGAGCCAGAAGATTCATCATGCTGCTGATTTTCAACTCTAGGCTTAGGAGCATAAAATTTAGTTTTCTGATTTTTCTGCTGCTTTCCTTTACCCTTCAGATCTTTGGGCCCCGAGACATGGAGGGCTTGATCATGGGAAGATCAGATGATCCCCATCTGGACAAGCTTTTCATGTTCATTAGTTAGGGACTCAATGAAGGAATTGAGTGTAGGCATCTTCCATCCGGGGGCTGTGAGCTTCCCCACACGAAATGTAGAAACAAAAACTGAATAATCAGCCCCGAGTTTGGAGAGGATGGATAGGATGAGCTGATCATCCTCCTTCTCCACTTTTCATTGCTTCAAGAGTAAAACAGTATGCTTGAACTTTGTAAAGAAATCATTCAGAGTCTCGAAATTGGAAGGTTGGAGAGACATGAGTTCATTTTCGAGTTGGTAAACTCTCATGTCATCATGCTTTCCATATAGAGATTCCAATTTGTCCCATATTTATTTTGGTTTCTTCAAATCTGTAAGATGGAAGAGAAGGTCTTTGGATATAGAGAGGCACAAGAAACCAAAGGCTTCATCCTTCTTGTTCAAGAATCCCTATTTTTCTATGGCGGATCCAGGCTTAACTTCAGTGTCCATGGCGACTCTATGGAGTCCTTTGGATTGCAATTGAATCTCCATTTTATTTTTCCATGTGTGGAAATTGTATGGAGTCAAGAGAGGTACTGAGGAGGCCATCTGGATATGCTGTAGCGAATGCTTCACCTGTAGAAACCTGAAAATAAAAACAAAAAGGGCAAAATAAGGTCGGACAGCCTGCACATTTTAGGCTTTCATCACACCCAACATAGTCAATCAAGCAAGCTTGATCAACAAGTTCTTTACTTGGGATATTGAGTGGTAAGCCTTGGCTTCCGGTGTAGTGCTGGAATTTTGAGCTATTGCTCACTTTTCATGGAGAAATCTATCAAAAAGCTTGTTTTTGAGAGATAGATCTTCGTCCCGTCGTATGCTCTGATACCATATTAATCTTGCACATTGATCTAGGAAC
Organism: Pseudotsuga menziesii; assembly: GCA_001517045.1. Taxonomy (NCBI): domain Eukaryota; kingdom Viridiplantae; phylum Streptophyta; class Pinopsida; order Pinales; family Pinaceae; genus Pseudotsuga; species Pseudotsuga menziesii. The sequence continues at coordinate 52,764 of LPNX010572356.1, forward strand.
TAAGAATCAATCTCATGAAAGAATAATCAACAAATACTCATGAAATGGTGTTAATCGGAACCAGAATTAGTTTCCTCTCTGTATATTTAATAAACAATGAATGGTTACAATACCAATGTCAAGCAATAGCTTGAATCCATGAAGAATTCGAATAGCTAAGAAGACAATTTGAATTTAGTGAGTGAGTTTAGCTTAACTAACTCTCAACCATTGGTTCACACTCAGTTAACCACTTGACAAAAACCCTAATTGACTCACCAAACCCTAACTGAAGTCAGAGTGCAATAAATGACTGAATCTCAATTGAAGGAGATCAAACACATGTCATAGCAAGCCAA
>LPNX010572398.1:0-28812 GCA_001517045.1 Pseudotsuga menziesii
CAACTTTAAATATCATGATGAAAGAACAGAGTAATGACAAGTTCCATCACAATTTAAATAATGAAGAGCATCGTTACTCGATTTGAAAGAATTACAACATTTTATCATCTTCTAATAATATAACTTCATGATGAAACGACACGTGACACAATGATTTCAAAAGGACAACATGAAATGATATTCGTTGGAACTTTTAAAATTTCTGGCAGTGACTTTTCTATAATAACTTTGAAATTTTTGGCAGCACTTCCAATAAGGAACCTTGCACTTCCTGCTGCTGGAACTTCAACTTTTCCCACAATGCTTAAATCTCACTTCTTGTTTCACTCTGTAACCCGCAGAAGTGTTATTTTGTAATAATAATTATAGATAGGACTACGTAACAAAAATATTCTCAATCGAGTGACCACTCATTAGAAATCAAAGGCATTAAAACAAGACCAAACTAATTGAAGAATGAACATATCAGTTGACTAAAATTGGAGAACCAAGTTGAGGAAGACCACCCAAACCACAAGACAAAGAAAATTATGAGGATTTTGAGTGGTAAATCTAGGCGATAACAATAATCATCCCCATCCTTGTCAAAAATGGGACGGTATTCGTCAATTGCATCATACCTTGGCTATTCATGCCCCCAAATGATCACAATAATCATCCTCAAAAGGCATGGTTTCAAAAATGTTACAAGGGAGCAGACTTTCCAAACCTTCATCGCCATGTGGAGAAAAAGGAAAAGTTTCATCATACTCCATACATACTTCATAACAAGATTCTTTATAGGTGCTATAATGTTTTTTTCTTGAAGCAAATATGGAATACACATACCTTGGAAATTCATGCCCCCACGTGATCAAAATAATCATCCTCAAAAGCTCGGTTTCAAAAATGTTACAAGGGAGCAGAATTTCCAAACCTTCATCGCCATGTGGAGAAAAAGGAGAAGCTTCATCATACTCCATACATACTTCATAACAAGATTCTTTATAGGTGCTATAATGTTTTTTCCTTGGAGCAAATATGGAATACACATGTGATCGTATTCATTGGAGTTATATTGAGAACAATCCAACTATTTAATTGTAACATGAGGTGGATCTTCAATAGCATATTCAATCAAAATATCCTTATTTGTTTTTTCAATGGGGATAGTAAGGATGTGTTTCTCAAGAGTGAGAGTGAAATATGTGGGCTCCTCCATCCTCACCAAGTTTTCAATCTGTACAAGGGATTCCTCATGATATTATTTTCAAGCAAAGGCAACAAGGGAATCTTCCATGAAAATTTTCCTATCACCCTCTCCATCATGCCATTTCTCAAAGAATCTTGAAATGGAGGTAATGTATCTATTAGGAAGATCATACTACCAGTACCAAGCATCATCATCAAGAGAAGCAACAAATTTCCACATCTAATTATCCCATGGTTACAAATTTGATGAAAGATCTAATGTTAAGGATGGATGGATCACTTTTTCCACGAAAGAGTGGAATATGATCATATATATCCAAATCAGGTCCTTCATTTGGGAATCTAAGGATATCTCTAAAATAAAGTTGAGGGAATATTCTAGCCAACCTAGCATCATGCTCTTTTCTTTCATCATTCATATCTAGAATCAGTAACATTATCTTGAAGTAACCATGGAGAATATATGATACTGAGTAGGGGGAGCTCTCAAACAATGAGCTTTAAATATTTTTACCATCTCACATGGGCTCATATACATACAACAGGTCTTCACATATTTATGAGAAAATGGGGTTATATCTCTTCAATGGAATCATCATGTGAGTAGAAAAATATGCATTTAAAAATCTCTCACATTTTTTGTTGTTGCTTTTCTTTGTTATAAATTTGAAAAAATGTTAGTGGAGTCGCTAGATAAAAAAAAATTCTAAAGATTCATCGAACAAAGAAAAAAAAGAGAAAAAAATTATACTCTAATAATAAAATTATTTATCCCCATCAACAACACCAAAGGATGTTTCCACCTGATACACACCTTAGGTAACATGGTAGAAATATTAAATCCATTGGGTGTGTCCTTGGGGGAAAATCATGAGTCAAGCTTGATGTCACTTAACACTTGACTCCATTGTCTAGGAAAAATCCTATGAAGCATAGGGGGTGGTCCCTAATTAAAGAATCTATGGTTTCCAAGCTACTTTATGAATATAATCTAGGATTTTGAAAACAAAAACAAGAAAGCAACAAAAATATTTTTAAAGATAACAACATATGAGACTATAATTTATTCCATGACATAATTGGTTTAAGTAAATATTATTGTGAATATTGTAACTGTGAAAGTAAACCACTCTAATAAGTTGGGCGCAACTTGAATTTATCCTCTCAATCATGTACTAAGCAAAAATACCAGATGTCCAATGGGGTGAGGCATAAAATCTGCTTGCTACTTGCATTAGCTCCATGAATTTGTAGTAAGATCAAAGTAACCTTTTCCTTCTAGTAATAAATATTTTGATATAATGACCTATTATTACTAGTCACTTAAATCCCCTTCTTGATTGTTCCAACAAATTAAGCAATCCTTTGGTGGACAAGAGCATATGGGGGACTAAGCCAAAGTTTGTTATTTTAACTAAAATGAAATAAAGTATTGGCATTTCTCCCTTCGACCCAGGTCTATACCTTCTTTGTACAACAACAAAGCCCAATATATTGTCTCTACAGAGCAAGGCTCAGACGGCAAAACCTACAATGCAGATGAAGTATCACCCAAGAAATCTCTTAAGGTTAACTACCAGAACCAGTATTTCTGGAGTTGGGTGGGAATTTCTTCTCTCCCAACACCTTACCAATTCTATCAATCGATGTCAGTGTGTTTTTTACTTATATTTATTATTCACATTCAATATATTACTCTACTTATACATCGACAGAGATTATGACAGTCAATATAATTTTTTATTAGCAATTCCAACTAGCAACTGTGCGACAGATGCATACAAGAATTATTTATAAGAAAACACATAAACACTTATTCACGCCATACATTCATGCGACACAAATACATTCATCAAATACACATTGACACAGTATTTAACATGGAAACCCATCCGGGAAAAACCACAAAGGTGTTCTTCATCTGGCATGAGAAATATATGCACCTTTCATTTGCGCACTCAAGTGCAGACTCTATTCTATATATTCTTCCACACTCTATACAAACTTCTCTCTCATCTCATGCTCTCTAGTCGAATATCTCTATAGTCTTATCTCCTTCACTCTATTGTTGATCCACACACATCCTGTATTGACTCACTCTTCTCTATGACTCTACTGTCAGTCTACACACAGCCTGGTTCAACTCACTCTTCTCAATGACTCTAATATCAAACATACGCTAACTAGGAAGTAAATAACCACAACTGACTGACTAGCAACCACAAACTAGGAAGTAACCCACATACAACTTTGGTTCTTCATTTTATATACTCTTTGCATTTCATTATCAATCGAATTCATTATGTTAGTCAACATTCTATCATTCCTATTCTCATACATTCCCGTTACAACTGTTAGTAGGAACTATCAGCCCAAAATACAAATATGCTTTATTCCCTAAAGAACGTGTGACTCTAGACAACTTCTTACCCATGATATATTGGGTTTTCCTTTTCATCCGATGCATGCTATCTATCATGGTTCCTTCCAACGTAGTTGATCTTGTTGCATCTTTCCCTTATGACATGGACTTCTTCCTTCGAGTGTGGTTCTCTTGCATCTTTCCTTCTTTGACTACTTTTTCTATCTTACCTCTTTCTCCGTTGCAGCTTCCTCTATCACGCAACCAAACTCTTCACATCCCGAGAATAATTATATATGATTTTTTCCTATCTTTTCTTAGGGACAACAAGACCCCAACACTCACTTGTATCTCATCCCAATCCACACTGCGCTAGTACCATGTTGAGTGTGACAGATGGTGCATCGACATGTACATGAAATTCCTTTTTGTAGTAAGGAAATACAAGTATGGGCATTGTAACCATCTTGTTCTTTAAAGTGTCCAGACTCACTTGGAAAATTTTCGTCCATTGGAACTTAACATCTTTCTTCAATAACTTCTCCATCGTAGCGGTCACCTTCACATATCCTTTGATAAATTTTCTCAGAGTATTCTGTATGTCCCAATGTATCTCTGAATTGCTTCACTATTTTAGGTGGTGGTATGTCGAGGATAATCACAATTTTCGTAGGGTTAATGAAGATTCCATCATGACAAACTACATTGCCCAACAAAATTACAAACGGGACATAAAAGATACATTTCTTTAATTTGATTGATATTTGATACTAGCAACAACATTTCAACATCATCTTGAGGCTCTCAATATGATCCTTAGTGATCCCAAATACTGTCGAATCCTTGAAGTATATTTCAAGAAATTTATGAATAAATTTTTTGAAGGAAACCCCTACTATCCAGGAAAAAATAGCAAGAGCATTCTTGAGTCCAAAGGGCATTACCATATATTCGAAACAACCCCACTCTGCCTCGAAGGTGGTCTTCTATTGTTCTTCCTTTGCAATTATAATATGATGGTAACCAAAGAATCCATCAGTGAATGAGTAAATTTCTTCACCCCCAACACTGTTCAATGCCTCATCTATAATTGGAGTCAGAAATGGGCCATGTAAACAAGCATCATTCAATTTTCTTAAGTCAACGCAAATACACACTTCACCAGTAGTATTTTTTTATCTTAAACTACTATTGAACTGATACATTATGATTCTTCTATAGGTTCTATGATACCTTCATTCATCATCTGATCCAACTCTTCCTTGACTTTTTCTTTACACTGCGGATTTAATCGGTATGCTCGCTGCTTGATAGGTTTTTCATTGGGATTTAAAGGTATATTCATTTCTCCAAGGTCTCCGACAATCCATTTCATCTCTATGAATTTCGTAGGGAACACATCTTGAAACTCATGCAATAGATCTGTGATTTTCCTAACAGTCTCATCATCCCAGTAATCTCCAATATTGGAAAATTTTGGATTCTCCAGGGTCCCAATATTTAATTTTTTTTACTTTTAGTGGATTCATAAATTGGTTGCTAGAAATACCAAATCCTTCCACTGTGTGCATACCTTCAGACTCGGGTATGTTTATGTCGAGTGGGTCATCGTCCTTAGGTTCTCCTATCACATTATAGCACTCCATCCAATCCCGAATTTTTGCGTCGCGTTGCTTGAAGTTTGTCATTGCGACAAAGATATCTTCACATATATTTAACTTGATTACTTGTAATGCGGCATCAATCGATGGATGATCAACAAATTAAAATGTGTATGAAGCTAGTAGATAATTCATCCCATAGAATGGTTCATCATCTGTGTTCAATTGATGTATACCAACTCCTTGGTATCATGTCTAATGTGTGTAAGAACTGATGAAACCATTCTTGTCACGGACATGTCTCCCATGTCGCATGACAATACTCAATATGGTCGACATGATTACTCAATCCTGTATAATTTTGACCAGTATAATTGATCTCTTCTCTGAACCTTATCTCTAACAATATTCGACATTATGGCCATTTTGAGATAGACTCTTTATGTGTGACCCACCATCTGGCAGATGTAGCTTTCAAAATAATGTCCGGGGCAGAAAAGCATTGATGTTCTGTGGATTTTTCTTCAAACTCTATCAGAAAATATGCAAGGTTAGGTAAACCTTCATAGGTAGGTAGTGGCTTGCCTCGGTTCCTACCCGTTAGACAGACCGTGTAATTCTTGTGCACTTCCTCATGGATACTTTGTGCTTTTGATTCTGGCAGTTTTCCAATGCTTCACCAGAATCTGATGTACAAGAGATAATACTTCATTTAAGCTTTCCATCAGTTGTTGGGTTTACATAGTCATCCTTCATAGATGCAATGTTATAAATATGGTCAATATAGTTTTCTTTCCCTTCACTATTTACTAGCTCAACGTATATCTGACCTTCTAGTGGAAAATTTAGTGCTACCACCCTTAGGTCTAAATCTTCAAATGATAAAATTATTTTCTTAAAATTGATGATGGTTTGATTATTGATCGCCCAATCGATCCCAAAAAGTGCAGGATATGGGTTTGTGTCATCGATAATACTAATTACATCAGAATCAACATACATTCTCAGGCCTTCTACATTGGTAGGAACTTGATTCAGTAGACCGGTAGGTAGGACTTTCAACTAATTTGTTGATCTGAGCTGAATGGGAGACCAATCTAGTCACAATTTTCCCATACTTTCCCATGCTTTTCTTGTTATAATGTTGACGTCATATCCCAAATAGAGGATAATGTAATCCATATCGTAATCTCTTATCTGGGCAGTAATTCTTAGCTCACGATCGGTCTTTAATATTTTTCCCACATGGTTTATTCTTCTATCTAGTCGCACTTCTTATTGATGTTTTCCTATTAAAGTTGTCAATCCTGTGACAACATCTTTATCACGTATTAGTGATAAGCAACTTTTGAAAAAAATATTTGTGTTTACTAACCTTTCATGTTTGTTACTTTCGAAATAGCTGATCAAATATTTTAGGCATCTCCCTTATCGATCTTCTTGGTAGTGGAGGAGAAGACGTCGATGCTTGATTCTTGTCAATGAATTCTGGTCGCACGTCCAAGAATACTTCCTTTTATCTTTGGACATTGAACGGAACTTTCTTTTGTGTTACTAGTCACACTTGTGGTTGGTCATGATGTGTATCTTGGTCTCCTCCCGTTGCAACACCTCCCCTTGTTACGACATCAATATTTTCTTCTCTCGACTCAGCAGGAATAATTTGGATATTATGTTTGGGATTTGGATTGGGATTCTATAGAGGGTTTGGATTTCCCACATATCTAGCTTGACACTTTGCAATCAACTGCGGACACTGTTCGACGGTATGATCAAAGGATTTACAATACGAACATGTATTTGTAGGGCTCACATAGTCCCTAGCAAAATGTCATGGTTGTCCATAAATACAACATATGATTTGGCCTCTTCCGTGACTAAATCCTCCTCATTTTTGCTGTCTTTGACCTTGAAAATTTCCACCCCCTTTGATTGAGGGTATTGTTGCTGCAGATATTGATTTTGTTGATATTGGGGTTGAGGATATGGATTTTGTTGATATTGGGTCAGTGGATATTGAGATTCATATCACTTAGCTTGCATATTCTCTTCTTTCTTCATCAAATAGGTATCCACTATTTTCTCCTGCAACAGCTGGAAATATCTGTAATCCTTCTCATCATGGCCTATGGATTTACAAAATTTACAAAATTTACAAAATAGACTAGTTAACGTACTTACAATCTTTTACAAGTAAAAACACTATTCTGAATGATGGCCTCTATTATGGTATATTATACAACAAGGCATCCCTTGTGCATTTATCAGATTCATCGCTCTTGCTACGACATAGTTCATGAACATCCGGCAATTTTCCTTGTGGTGTCCTTCAGTTCTGTATCTGGTACACCAAATTTTTTCTTGTACTTCCTTCCCTTTCTTAATGTCCTGGAGTTGCAACGTAAGGTTATCTAGTTACGACTGAATATGCATCATTCATGCACCAATATCTCCAATCAGTGAGGATTCCAACTTCATTTCTATCTCTAGAGCTTCATTATGCGACATAATCGTTTGTTGCATCAACAAAATTCAAATGAGCGACAATGGCACTACAATGAACCATTCCTTGTGTTGTATGTCTGTCATCTGAAATCTTACTTTATCCATTAATTTCTTAAATCTCTGGTCAAAGTCCCACATAATATGTAGGAAATTTCTTAATCTATTTAATCTTTGTAAACTGAGATTCAAATTTAGTATTTATAAATTCGTCTGTTAATCCTACTTGAATTTGATCGAGCGTTTTTTGTGTGTCTCCTTTCGGAACCGCATAAATTCATATACTAGTCGAGCGCATGACCCCTTAGAGTCATGATCATTTGTGACTTCTTTATTCCATCATCTTGGACTTGTCACCTAGTCCATACAACTTCACATAGAAACCAATGTTGCTCTGGGTCTTCTGACCCATTTCTATTGAGTATCGGGAACTTAATATTTTTTACATCCATTATATTGACTCTTGGTACTCCTAGACAAAAAGTTTGGATAATAGGACTCCCTTGTCTACTATTTCCACTATTAGTGTTAGTTGTATTTACAAATCCACTAGGAGACGCGTTTATGGATCTTACATTCAGAGATGTACATGTGGTCATAGGTGTACCATACTCATACTTTGGATATGGAGCTTATACTTCTTCTTCTTCTCTTTTTGATATAGGTTGATATTCCTCTTCTTCATCACAAGAACCTTCATCAAAGTGCAATGTCAACTCGTGGTATTCTCCTCTAGTCATACTAAAACTGCCTCTTCTTGTCACAGTTCTTCTTCTTTTTCCCGACTAAAATATCCTTCCACTTCTTAGATGTCCACCTTATAGTGTAGTTCTTCTATCACTGGGGAAAATTGCCGCTTAGTTTGCTCCATTTTTCATGCACTTCTTCTGCAACATAACCCAAGTCTTTATATACGGTTCTTTATTCATTGAAATATATTCTCAGGATTCCTTTTTCACATACAACCATCTATATACAAGTATTTAAATATGTTAAGTATCTTCCTCGTGGTCCTTGAAAAAAAATTCTTGCCACCTCACTATATGATGTTATTATATCGACAACAAACTCTACCCAAAAATACTGTCTACCCAAAAATCAACAGCCCTTGAAATCGGGTTGTTGATACTCTTTAGTCACTAAATCGACTGAGGATTCCTCTCTGTCTATTCTCTCCCTTGGAAAAAAAATTTTGAGTCGCTAGCTTCAACAACCACTCATACAACACAATAGGAAATTCACAAAAGAAAATTTCATGAATATCTGTATCGAGGTATCAATCCAACCACTTTGTCGAATTCAATCATGACCCTTCACTTTATTCTCGTGTAAACTCTGATGCTTTAGAATCCAACCATTCTTGAATTTCCCACTTCCTCATGTGCCAAAACATATCCCTAACCACAATGATTCGAGGTCCCAACAATGGAACCATTTTTGGAATTTCTCTCTTCAACCTAGGTTCATACCTTCTTTGTACGACAACAAATATCAAGATATCAGCCCAACAGAGCAAAGCTTAGTCGGCAACACCTGTGATGTAGATGCAGTCTCACCAGAGATATCTCTTATGGGTAACTTCCAGAAACAATTTTCTGTAGTTGGGTGGGGATTTCGCCTCTCCCAGCACCTTACCAATTCACTCGACCAACGTCAGTGGGTGTCTTACTTATATTTAATATGCACATTCAATATTTACTCTACTTGTCAAGCGACAAAGATTATGATAGTCAATATAATTATTTATCAGCATTCCAACTAGCAACAGTGAGACAGATGTATACAAGAACTATTTATAAGAAAATATATAAACACTTATTCACATCTTACATTCATGCGACACAAATACATTCATAAAATACACATTGACATACTATTTAATGTGGAAACACATCCGGGAAAAACCACAAAGGTGTTCTTCATTTGGCATGAGAAATATGTGCACCTTTTGTCTACGCACTTAGCTACATACTCTATTCTAGATATTCTTCTACACTATATACAGAATTGTTTCTCCTCTCATGCCCTTTGGTCGTAGATCTATAAATTATTATCTCCTTCACTCTATTGTTGATTCACACATAACCTGGATGGACTCACTATTCTCTACGACTCTATTGTCTATTTACACATAGGCTGTATCGACACACTCTTATATATGACTCTACTGTCAAACATAGACTAACTAAGAAGTAAACAACTGCAACTGACTGACTAGCAACCACGGACTATGAAGTAACCCACATACAGTTTGGTTTCTTCCTTTTATAAACTCTTTACATGCCATTATCAGTCGACTTCATTATGTTAGTTGATATACTTTCATTCCTATTCTCATACATTCCCGTTACAACTATCAATAGGTACTATCAACTCGAAATACAAATATGTTGTATTCCCTATGGCACGCGTGACTCTAGTTGACTTCTTACCCACGATATGATCTTGGGTTTTCCTTTTCATCCATTGCATGACGTCTATCATGGTTCCTTCCATCGAAACTGATCTTGTCACATATTCCCCTTCTGTTGTTGACTTCTTCCTTCATGGTTTCTTTTGTCGCAACTTTCCTTCTCCCTCTACTTATTTTGTCTTATCTCTTCCTCTGTCGTAGCTTCCTCTATCACATGACCAGACTCTTAAGATTCCGAGCAGATTTCTATATGAATTCCACCTATCTTTTCCTAGGGAAAACATAAACCACTATGCCAAAATGTAAAATGCTATGTCATTAAACTAAAGCTATGAATCTCTGTTATGATTGTAAGTCACTTACTAAGACAAGCCTTTTCATTGGAAACAAGAACATACTTTGGGAAAGTGTAGAGAGGTTCATTACTTTTGCAAATAATGAAAGAATGAAAGATAAACTAATTAATATAATCTAAGACATGAAATTTAACCTAATATACAAGTTATTAAATCCAAACAACATAAAATCAAGAAGCATAAAAAGAAAACTTCACGGCATGAAAATGGCGTAAATCCCTAGGGTGATGGGGAGTGGGCGCTAAGTATCCCAATTTCTTTTATTATTATTTTAACAATTTTAAACATGGATTATTTTGGTCCTTATAGATTAATATCCAAAGGCATACAAGTTTTCAAGAAAAAAATAGGATCAAGATACAATGCTCTGAGAGGTCCTGGATGGCACAATTCTTGTAAGTTTCGGCCGTAATTTTTCTTACCTGTTTTTCAAAAGAGTAAGATCAACCACCTATTATGCACCAAATGTGTTAGATATGAAGTTAAAAAAATAAAAAGTGTAAGTAATTGAAATATATAGTCTTAAGAAATAACTAAGTACTCAAATAAGAATAAGGTCAACTTAAATATAGAGCTTGAATAACTAGAGCTAATTAAAAGAAATCATGCTTAGTAAACTAGCTTTAAATATTGTTTAGAAGAAAACTAATTTGATTAAGCATGTAGAGAAACATAACCAAAGGAAATTTTAATTGAAAGGTGAAGGGGAGAGAGAATAAAGGAGTTAAAAGCTTGGGAACTTGTTAGCATTGTTTCCACTAACCTAGGTTCATATTTCCATATGTATCCAACAAATCCCAAGATATTAGCCCGGCAAAGCATAACCACATCGGAAACACCTGCAAAGGTGAAGTCTCACCCAAGATATATATGGGGACTATCAGAACTAGGTTTCTATAGTTATGGAAGGTGATTTATTCAGGAAAACATTAAGAAACAACTCGACCGAAACTGAGTGATGGATTACCACTAGCACATATACAGTAAGAAATTAGACTGATCCATTGACACGTTCACAACATATAATATATACATATTAATGCATAGATCCCATCATTATTCAATGACATTCCACAATATGACATCAATATAAGTGTGACAACTCATACAGATTCAAACAAAAGATACACAAACATCAAAGACATTGATATATAACATGGAAACCCATATGGAAAAAACTACAAAATCGCTCTTTATATGGAATGAGTAACATTTGGAACGCTTTCGGTCTACGCACACAGATTGCAAACTTCAATTAGAATATTCTTTATATTGAAAGATTGTTCTCTGTCTTTTTCATGTTCTCATGCTTTTTTCCTTCTTTCTTATCGATCTCTCTATGGATCTCCTTCTCTTAATGGTCTTTCTGTCGAGCTCTAACTGATTAGATTCAAGAAATATTGTATTCTTGGGTTGAGAGTCATGGATACATTGCCATCCATACACAACATGGATTGATCCTATATAATTCTTACAATTCTTGTTCCAACCATCAACTAGTTCTCAACTGACAGTCGACTGGTTGTTCTAACTACTCCAATGAATCGTGTTACATTAATACAGGTGCTAACGACCCAATTTATAATCATGCTCATTCAAAAATAAACTATTATTCTAACTTAATCGTACATTTATTGTTTCTACAAAATATGTCGAATTCCCAGATTCGACTTTCTTCTCTCCTTTTCCGTTATGGGCTTACTCACCTTGCGAATAAATTCTACACTTTTTCGAAGAAAGATGATATATACTTTCCTAGGTCCAACATGCCTCCAACACTCACTTGTGGCTTATCCCGAGCCACTTTATATAGAATATTATGTCACGTCGAGTTTACTCTGAAAATCCTGGTCACGGATCTTCATTACCTATTCTGCTTCTCTCTACACATCTTCTTTTACCTTCTTCATTTGTTCGACAAGTTTAGAACTGATATGTTTGAAAGGCTCAACACTTATCACTACCATGACCTATTTCATCTTCTCATGGACCGGGTAGATGTCTCGAGTAACTTTCCCTGCTTCATCCTGGAGTATTGTGACACGTTCTATTCATCTTTGTTTTTATGTTCATAGTTTAAAACCTGTTGATGTAATGTTTTGAAGTCACCATCATTGCTCATATTCTCAACTGGCGACAATTTCTTCTGTTCATTTCTTATCCTGTTCAAATTCGCTTCTACAGTATGAATTTGCTCGCTAAATTTCTCCAACTCTGCATCATCCTTCAAGGCTTCCCACGACTGAGAAACCTATGCATATGCTTTGGAGAAAAGTGCCTCGACCTCCTGAATATTTTGCACATTTTTAGTTACTTCCTTCTGTTTCCCTTCCAATACCTTAAGGGGTGTACTGGGAGTCATATTTGTTTCTAATTCAGCAATTCGTTAGAGGAGTTCGACAACTACCTCCCCAAGTCTAAAAAATTTGTCCTCTAGGATCATTTCAGTTGTAATTCCATCTTTAGAGAATTCATGGAAGGCGAGAATGACAACTTGCTCCAATATTTATCTGTCCTCTTGCCATATCTATGATTTTTGTTTCATCTCTTTCACTTTTTTTTAGCAATGCAACAACACTCTTTGAATGTTTGAGCTTATCAAACATCACATGCTCTCTTTCCTTCAACTCATCTATTGCATCTTGCTGAATAATATGCAGTAGATACATATGAATTACAGAAAAAATCAACACTTACATGACCAATGTCTTTGATCATGGAATTATGATATGGAGTGCCCAAATAAATTCCCTTAGGAGACACTTGAATCCTTCTGTGTTTTTGTAGTGCTGGCACCTTGACAATTCGATCCTAGGAAGGCCTCGCTTCTTACCACAACTTGGTCTAGAATGGTTCCCACACGACCGCTACTCTAACTTGTTTTACTGCAACACATAGAGTCTGCAGTAAGTCCGTAATGCTTCCAACCAAGCCAATATTCATCTCATCAATCCTCTTACAAGTCTCATTAGAAACTTCCTCCATTCAATCAACAATGAGGGAGTAGTCATAATTTGTAAGGCCACCAACTCCATATGTTTTATCATCATTTCATTTCTTTCATCTCTTTTTCAATTATTTGGATCTTTTGTGCTTATCTCCCATTTCTAGATTCGTCGCAGTCTTGATGAACTCTTGTTTTCTTTCATAAGGGGAGCTCTGTGAGATTTATTATCCTTGTTGATTTCCTCCCTGATTTCTCAATGTTCCATTCTGTTGTGATTCAGTATCAACAGATAATTGATCATCTTTGATAGGTTGTCTTCATTCTTTAGGCCAGTATTGTACAATTGTCTCAATTTATTCATCAGTTAGTCAGAACTCAGTGGAAAACCATTGGTTCTCGGGGTATTGTCATGGCAGTAGATATATGTGATGATCCCCAACATAAAATATGATAATATTGCGAAACCTCTAGACAGTCTCTATAGTAATCCTTACTTGGTTCCTAATTTTTATAGCTCAAAATGACACATCTCTTCCTGTGATCAAGTTCCCATCATCTCATCGCATGTCGACACTTCATGAAAGTCACTAAAAGTCAATGAAAACACACCTAACTTGGAGGATCCATATATTGATTTATGTAACTCAGCTTGACCTCTTCTCTGCATGTTGTAAAGGTATTTGAGTCAACTAAAACTTTCTAGAAGACACCAAAGTTTGAAAATTCCTAGAAGTACCCTAAAAATGAGATTTTTTTATGTACGCATGAGTTTCCTTAATGAAAATCGTGTGTTCCACTTTTTATATGCGACTTGTTCTACATAATACCCATGTGTTCCCGAAATACACGACAATTTACATTGTAACCCACATATCATATGTGAGTATTGTTAGTGCAACCCATGTGTACCCCCTGAATACGTGACTGTTGTCTCTGAAACCCGCGTATTTTTCCTCTAGATGTCAAAACAGGAAGTTTCTCGATGTTTGGGTAGTTTGGGTGGTTATGCAACTGAATCCTTCAATTGTAACTAATTTGTCTTCAAACCTATCTCTTTAGAAGATTATAAATAGATGTAGGGAGGTCCATAAGGAGGGACTTGAAATTTTGCATTGTTTATTGGAGGAATTGGGACTCTCATTCTCCCGACCTTTTCCCTAGAAGCTATCTCCTTGTGTTTCAGAGCTTAGAGGCTGAGTTCCTTGGAGAAGAGAAGCAGCATACCTAGATCAAGGTTTCATGAGGTTCCAAAATTGAACAAAAGGTATATTTGTACTTCCTTTCATGATTAATAAAGATGTGATGTCCTTCTTCTTCCCAGATCATTATCAATGTGTGATTGATTCTCTGTTTATGATCAAATGTTAATGTTAATAAGATTAGTTTTTCATATTAGATTGATTATCATTGTTTTATATGTGGTCATATTGGTTTGTGGAAGGTATAATTCGTTTTGCAGGTTTCTTGGAGCAAGAGGAGCAAGAAGAGGATAGAAGGGATACTTGGATCAACCTTCGTTTGGCTAAGGCATGAACCATTCCAATCTCTGACCTTGTTTACATTTACTTGCAGAACCATTTGCATCTCTCTTTCAACCCCAGTACATTGATGGCCTCTTAAACCCTAGCCATAGGAACACTTTCCTTCCTTCACACACTCATTAAACTCAGGCTACATGCCGCTTCAGAAGGTGTGTCATTCTGGTGATAGTTTAGCCCTTTTTCGGACCTTGCTGACTAACTACGAAAAAGGCATACCTTAGTTCACATGGGATAAGAGAGTTCTCATCTATATTGTTTTACACTTTTTTTAGATTAAGGAGACTAACTTTACGAAAAAACACCCCTTAGAGTCTTGTTTGGAGTTTCCAAACTCTCAAAACTATGAAAACACTGTCGAGCATTCATTAATTCAGCCTCATAAAATCCATGAATCAATGATTTATTAAGCATTATTTTGTCTCTTCTTTGATCTTTCCAAAAATGAAGAAGGTCCCAAGTTGGCTTTCTTGGACTCGTTAAACCTTTACAAGAAAGAGGGAAGGGAATTTCATTCACATGTTTTTACATCATGGAAGCAAGTCTTGTCTCGATCAAAGCACCAGTTTTGAGTCTATCAACAGTTAGGTCCTAGTATTTTGACCTTATCTCGATTCAGAGTTTCTTACTCCTCCAGTTGGTTTAATTTTCCAATTATATGGGGATCAATGTCTCCTACATTGTACACTACAACAAAAACTAGATTTAACATCTCTTTTTGCATCCTTTTTTGCATCCTTTTTTGCATCTAGACCATCTTTTAGTGTATTTTTCTTCATTTTTTGGACAAAATATCACAATTTCATGGGTTGGTGCTATTTTAGGCATTTTTTGTGTCCTTTTTCTAAATCTGGCGCAAATTGCGATGTAATTTGCACCAGGTTTTGCACCTGGTTATGTGCCAGGTTTTGCATCAGTTTTTCAGACAGGTTGTGAGCCTAGTTTTGCACCTAATTTTGTGCCTAGTTTGTACATTTAACTCTTATTGCAACCCCTTTTACGTCCATGTTTGCCTCAACTTTTATGCCCTTGTTTTCATCCACTTTTGCATCCATTTTTACATCCACTTTTGCATCCACTTTTGCTTCTTTTTTTGCATCCCTTCATGCGCCAAGTTTTGCATCAAAGTTTACATCCTGTTTTGAGTCTAGTTTTGCATCTCGTTTTGTTTCAGCCATTTTTGCATCCACTTTTGCATCCACTTTTTCGTCTACTTTTGCACCCACATTTTTATCCCTTTTTTCATCCCATTTTGCATCCATGTTTACATCTTTTTTTGCATCTACTATTGCATCCACTCTTGCATCCACTTTTGACGCATCCTAATTCACACCTACTTTTACACCCACTTTTGCTTCAACTTTTGCATCCACGTTTGCATCTTTTTTTGTATCCAATTTTACATCATTTATTGCATCCCTTTATGCATCCACTTTTGCATCCACTTTTGCATCGAGTTTTGCGTTGGGTGTTACAACTACTTTTGCATCTAGTTTTGCATCTACTTTCACATCCAATTTTACGTCCATGGTTGTATCCACTTTTGCGCCACTTTTTTCATCATGTTTTGCTTCCACATTTGCATCATTTTTTGCATTCACTTTTGCATCCATTTTTTGTCCACCCCATTATGCGCCCACTTTTGTGCCTACTTTTGTTGCATCCATGTTTTTATCCACTTTTGCATCCGGTTTTACACCTAGATGTTGAAGATAACAACGAGGATAATGATTATGATATTGAGGATGGCTACGATGATGATTATAATGTTGTTGATAATGAGGAGAACGATGACAATGATGATGATGAGGATAATGACAATGACGACATTGACAATGATTATGATGGCAATGAAATGAATGATGATGATGGTGATGATGACAATGAAAATGATGATGAATACAATGAGAATTATGATGTTGATCATCTTAAAAATAAGTTTTTATTTGTCATGCATAAATTGTATGTGTCCTCCATGACCCTTTTCCACTAATCACATATTTTGGGTAGATGTTATTTCTTATGCTAAAGGTAATGATGAATAAGTTATGAAAATGTTAATAACCATGATGATGATGATGATGTCAAGGACAATGGTGATGATGATGACATGAATGATGATTATGCCGATGATGATGACTATTGTGATAATCATGGTGACACTGACAAAGATGACGATGACGATGATCATTATCATCATTTCCATCATTGTCATCATAAAAAAAATCATCACTACCATTGTCATCTAGTTCATCATCGTCATAATTTAAAGTATATGGGATATGTTTACCATTTAAAGCTTGCATAACAACTGGGATACAATTACAATCTTAAGCATGCATAACTTATAACTATGATTGAGCACATTTTAATCTTCATTGAGCTTGTAGTGAAATTGGGTTTATTTACCTCTACCAACACTTTCTTATAAGGATCATCATCATCTTCATCATCGTCATCATCATTTCTCATGTCATTCTCATTGTCATTGTAATTGTCATCGTCATCATTATTATTATCATCATCATCACCATATAATCACATCATTGTCAACTTCATTGTCATTGCCATCATTTTCATCATCATTCATCTCATCAGCATCAGCATTAGCATCATCATTTTCATTGTCATTGTCATTGTCATCATCAACAACACCATTGTCATCATCATTATCACATAATCACATAATTTTATCCTTTTCCTTAGATGTGGGCATAAGTTTGAGGTTTGGAATAACATGAAAGTGTAATGGGTATTTGGCCATTTTTGGGGGACATAAATTTTCATTCACTTATACCCAAACACCTTTTTGTAAGGCTCATGGGCCATGATTGTGTTAATGATGACCATGACAATGATGAGAATATTAATAATCATTATCATGATGCCAATGATGACGACGATGAATATAATAATCATCATGATAATGGTGCCAATGATGATGAATATAGTGTCATGATGATGATGATAAAAATGACGATGATGACCATAATCATCATCATCAACAACAACATCATCACCATCATTATCATTTAGTTCATCATCGTCATCTAGGTCATCATCATTGTCATCATTTAAAGCATATGGGATAGGGTTACCATTTAAATCATGCATAACAAGTGGTATAATGTGACAATTTAAATCATGCATAACTTAATGGGGTCGACTTCACCTAGGGAGACTCCAAAAATACATTTCATTATATCAAACTGGGGACTACTTCCTCGACTTACAACGGAGGTTGAACCTCAAGGACCATACATAATAATGGCATACCGAAAGGAGGGAAACACATCTTTGATGGGGTTACAACAACATGCAATGACAATATACATCATAATGTCTTTCAAAGTTACAAATACAACAACTAAATTTTTTTTTATATTCATATATCATCTAATTCCTCCCTCCCCATTGATTTGTGGAACATAATTATGTATGGTATTTCCATATCCATAAATATTTTAAGGGATATTTTCTTTGCCCCTCCCACTAGGCCATGCATATTAACTAACATAATATTCATGGTGTAACCACCTTTATAGAGGTTTTTCCTACTCTAGAAACCCCATAAATAAGTCTTTGTCTACCTTGATGGAATTCCCTAGCCATTATCTCTTATGCTTGTTTGAGTTCCAAATTCTGACCTACTCTAGGAGAGATTGGATCCTTCATTTAATCAAAATCCAAGCCCCTAGAGACCCTCTCTTCCTAGTAGAAAAGGTCTTCTTTGTTGTTGTCCCTCTTCATGGATCAATGTTCTATAAAATTGATTGTATTCTCTACATTATTTTATTCGCATGGCTTTTAAATCCATATATATTTTGTCCTCTATAACCCCATAATTGACATGTAGAAGTTACCCTCTAAATTAAAATTATTCACAACTCTATCCTTATTTAACCTTTAATATTTTTAGATGTACCTTTAGGAATTAAAGGCGGTTGACTAAAATTTCTAACCCGTATCTACATCTATAGCATTCGATACGATGTCACCACCTTTCACTAGGGATACAACCCCTTCCACTTTCCATTATTCAACACACTTGAGTATCTAAATCTATGACAAGAGTTTCTCCAAACATCAACATTGATTTTATTTTCCCCTGCCATGTTGGATATGAAAGAGCCTTTCCAACACTACCTTTACTTATATTAAATAGTTTCCATTTGAAATGATTATTAGTGGATGACACCTCGCTATCTTTCTCTAGAGGATTTGTTACATCTTTCTTCCACCATGTTTTCTTAAATATATTTATCATATAATATGAAACCAAGTGGCCATATGCAGTGCATATTAGACATAAAAAGGGATCCCCATATATTCAAGAACTTGGCAATGTTTATATCCACATGTTTACCCATAAATACAAAAGTGATATGTTTATCCATGCTTGCTTTATTATAATGTTAGCTATCCACTGTTTATTTCTTATATCTCTATCCTAAAAATTTTATAATATATTTCTTATATGTCTCTCTGATTTTTTATTGAATCTCCTTTACAAAGGGCATATTATATTTATCTGGCCTTTTAATTCTAGTCCTTTGGAATAAAATGCCACAATTTCAATTACACCATTGATGCAACATGTTAACCTTGAAAACTTTGGTATGTTGCATTACATGTGGCCGAACATTAACCCTTGGATAGGATTCTAGGTTCCACCTTTTGTTTGTTTCCTAAGTTTATCACTTAATGTATTTAGATGCATAATGCCGACACATGTTACTTTTGAGCTATTTGTTTCATTGTTAATATTGTTTTTTGTTCCACCCTAGAGCAATATTTTAATTGGAAATTAAACTTCTTAATAAAGACATATCTTTTAATTGAAATTAAAAAATTCACAATTTCAATTACATCATTGACACAACATGTTAGCCTTCCAAAAGTTTGTATATTGCATTACATATTGCCTGGCATTAACTTTGAGAAATGATTCTAGGTTCCACATTTATTTAGTTTCTTGAATTTATTATTTAATGTATTAATATATAATATAACTAAGATTATTATTATATTTTAATGGAAAATTAAATTTTTTAATAAAAAAATATATTTTTAAACTAAAAGTTAAATCCTTTAATTAAAACATTGTTATTTCCTTTAATTAAAACATTGTTACTGTGTATTTTTTTTTTTAAATTCAACAAAACATTGTTGTTGCCCTGTCGTTCCTTAATAAACCCAAGATTATTGTCTTGTTCTTTGTATATGTGAATTCTTATCCTATCAATATGGCTTTAAGCACATGGTTTTTAACCTGCCCTTAAAACAAAACAAAAGATTAATTACCTGTGCTAATCTTACCGTCTGTGAATCTGTGAATCTTTAGAGTTATATATTTTTTACCCCACCAATAGTAATAGATTAAAAAAGAGATTAATAATGATTTACAGAAATACGAGGATTACCCGCTCATTAACTGCTCCTTACCCTTATTCATTCAGTGCAACAGCGGGATGCGCAACTACCTAGTTTTTCACATTTTAACAACAATAGCCTAGTTCTTAGTAATATTCAGTTATAGGCCAGATAAGAATTCAAGCAGTCCAAAAAAATTAGTTGGAAGGGCAGATATGAAATGAAATTCAAACCCTCGTCAGCGGAGTGCTCTTTTTTTTCCACATTCCTCTAAAACGAATTCTTAGATAACACAAAATGTAGAAGGAAGGCCATTTTGGTGGTTCCATGGTGAAGCTCTATAATGCGGCTGCAGTCTCTTCCTTCTGCGAACACCACAAATCCATATGCTAAATTTAAAGGTGCTTCAAGACACATAGGAATCACCTTTTGTTCAAAGGTAAGCTTCACTTCCATGGCTTTGTTACTTATTGTTATTATTAGTAGGACAAACAAAACTGTCAAAATTACTAGGGTCCGGATATCTGTAACCATATGCATTTCTATATCTTATTACTGTGCGCATTTGCATCTAATTGGCGTCAATATGGGAACCTAGGAAGCTATAACTAAATTTGCAACTCATAGGGAAAACTTATTTTCTTTGGGGAAAATGAATGGGGGTTTGAATATCTAGTGAATATTAGTTTTGGGGTTCTGTGATTTGTTTTCAAAGGACTTTTCTTGCAAATGATCTGAGATTCCTCTAGATTGAACCCTTGGTCACTCGAAAGCTATCCGCCTCATTTTTTCAACTCAACGTTTCACATTTTACTATGTACTTCATTTTATTGGGTTGTTACCTTTGTTGTTGTCTAAGGGGTTGCTGCTACCTTTAGTGAGCAAACTGTGACATCCTGTTGACTATCCGAGTGGTTAAGGTGTGTGGCTACTAAGTACATAGCGTTTCCTCGTGAGAGTTCGAATCTCTTAGGCGACGCTTGCGAATAATTTTTTTTGCGAACTCCCTTTGATTTAAATTTTCTAATAAAATTTCTCTAAGCATTTGGATGAATCAAAAGTTTATACCTGCTCATAAATGTCAATCCTGCAAGCTCTTTAAATGTCTTGGAGATCCCATAAATGTCAGTTTCGTAAGCTCTTTTTCTCCCTTGTAGATCTTAGTTGGGTATGTTTTATAGATGGGTGATTCGACACCAATATGATGGTATCAATATTGAAGCCAAAACTCAAAGGCATTCAATTCTGAAATAAGTTAGGGTTTTCCGCACAGGTGGTTTCTTTCTGAAGAGAGAAAACGGTTTTACTCTAAAGAATGAAAATGATTATACTCTCTAAATATTGAGATAAGTAGAATGTACAAGTTCAATATGACTTCAAATTGGTAGGATGAGGCTAATTTCCTTTTTTCAAAGGAACACACCTATCATCGAATCCAACCCAAAGTAGGTAATCTGCCAAAATACTATGTGAGAAAACAAATTTTGTTGTTGTGATGGACTTATCCATGATATTTTGTTGGCTACTAAACTCATCCATGACCTCCTTCTAGCTGTTAGATTAGGGTCGTGAAGGTTTGTTGTTGGACTGATCCGTGATCTTGTGCTGCTCCTTGAATGAGCCGTGATCTGTGTGCTAAGTTGGGCTGTGACTTGTAAATTTCTTCTAGAATGAGTTGTGACCTACTAGGGATACTTGGGACGGAGCCATGACCCTCCTTATGTTGAACAATTATTACTATAGTATGTTGTTTATATAAGCATTTATACAACAACTACCACAAGCTCAATCCAGCGCAGGTAGGAACAATCCGATATCTTTATGCTACAGTTTGAAAAACAAATAGCTATTTGGAAGCCTCAATAAGATTTATCCCTAGGTTGGAAAGTTAATAGTAGGGATGCTACATATATAGTATGTTGTTATATAAACTTGAATAGTGAACATTGATACTTTGGGTAATAATTTTACTAAGTTTTCATTGAGCTTTTTAATGGGTCTTTGGCCAGGAAAAGTTGTTTTTGTGGCATTTTCTTGCAATTGGAATGCTGAAACTTTATGAGTCTTAGAAAGAAGGTGGACTGGCACATAGGAACTTGTCAAGAAAACATTTTTTGTTGATCTGTTGACTATTTTCAGAACATGACCTCCACTCCAATAATTAATAGTTTTCACGTGTATAAGAAATGATGTCAAATTTTCCTTTGACGACTTTCACATACTTTCCCAACCATACTATCAAAAGTGGAGGGTCCAAGCTAAAAAAGAACCTGGTGGAGGGTATAACAAATCATCTTTCTTATCATTGAACCAACACCCATTGACAGGAACACATAATTTTTAGGAACACATAGTTTGTTTATATGTTTCGAAAGAGTTCATCATAATAAGCATGCATATTTAGTCTTTTAAATGCCCTAATTCAAACTAGGTTGTTCACAATCTTTGAATGAGATCGTACTTTCAGAAGTTGTACTCTATTAATTTCATACCTTACAATACTCTCTACAAAAATTACACACAATAAGTAACTCAGATTAGTGTTAGTTTCTTATATCAGTAAACCTAATATGACATGTAAAAACTTAGACAATTATAATATAATAGCCAACATCAACGTAAGGGTGAATAGATAATTTCACAAAGGATATGTGAAAAAAGTTCTAAACTTTCTCCACTATCCAAACCCAAAAGTAAAATAAAATAAATGTATGACTTGTTTAGAAGATATTCTATACCCCACTGTTCACTCTGCCATTTCTTCTTTATGCACCTTTCTAGTGTTTGCTGAAATGTTTGATCATAGTAACTATACGTTTTTTTTCTGTAATTTCAGGATTAGTTGCACCTCCAATGTAGCTTAGAAGAAGCACCCTGTCTGAAGGAGCACGACCAGGAAACAATGCAGAGCTATATAATGTTCCTTTATGAAGTTCACATTATGAGTTGCAAACTATATGTCGTTGTTTGTTAGCCACCTGTAGAGGAGTCCTAGAAAATATAATCATAACATGAATAATAATAATTCTATAAGAAAAACACATTTGATCCCTCAAGATCAATACAAACAAGTTAATCGTTGATCATCCAAGCTTTTACAACCTGTGTTATTTCAATCTGAGGAAGGCCTAGCAGGCTTACCATTCATTGCTACCACCTGTCACGTGGACTATAATTACTGTGTTGTTTCCACGTGGATTGTTGTTGTGTGCTTTGAGCACCTATTGCTGCCTTCATGGAATGCCACGGTGGAATTTGACCATATGTTTCTTCCTTCATGGACTGCCACCATGGAATGTGACCACCTACTGCCACCAAGGTTTGTGTCACCTGCTGCCACCTCGTGATTGTTTTTGTTGCTACCAAGGTGAGTTGGTAGCCCTAGCAGCTACCCCGTGGACTTCTTCTACTACAAACTGCCCCCACCGTGAGCTGTAGTAGCTCTGCTGCTACCTTTGTGATTGTTGATGCTGTAGAATCCCCCCACCATGAGCTATAGCAGATCTGCTACTAATGCCATGAAGGAGAAAGGAAAGATAAAGAAGCCCTAGTTGTCGCTACGTTAGGAAAATAAACACCAGTAGATAAACACATCTTGTTCTTTTGGAGAAGTGAATGAGGATCTTGGATGATGTGCTTCTTTATTTATAGTCCATCAAACATAACATGTTTCCACATAATTTGGAGGTTGACCTTAGGGCTTTTATTCCTTTTCATATTTGATCATGACCTTTTCAATATCCTAGATAGATTAAATATAAATAATTTAAGTTAAATACTATAGAATTTTAATGTTTTGTACTTGTCCCAAGGTTGTAGAAAATATGTGTAATAACATTCACAATATTTGGTCCGGTTAGTTGAAGAAACTCCTTGAACCAATCAACAACAAAGAGTCCATCAGGTGCAATAAGGATTGGTTTCTCTTCATAGTCCTTGTAAATCTCTTCTAGTATCCCATGAAGCTTAATTATGTCAGATGCATACTGCTCAGCACTGATGCTGACTACAACACCACTTGAACTCAGCTCATTTCTTGCTCAAAAAACCTTAAATTCTTAGATGATATTAAGATAAGACTGAGCATCCTTCATAGATCCATCACAGAAGTTATCAATTTCTCTTATAGCATCTCTAAACCGCTCTGAATGCATCAAAACTATGGAGAATAAAAACTTACCTACCTCCCATGCCTTTATTTCGTGACCATGATCAACTGTATGCTGGATAAGGGTGAGGGTGAACAAAATGAAATAATTATTAAAAAAATAA
Organism: Pseudotsuga menziesii; assembly: GCA_001517045.1. NCBI lineage: Eukaryota > Viridiplantae > Streptophyta > Pinopsida > Pinales > Pinaceae > Pseudotsuga > Pseudotsuga menziesii. Next base: position 24,556 of record LPNX010572398.1, read on the forward strand.
ACAAACAAAAACTGATTAGCAAAAAAGCATTGAGAATCTTTTACCTTTTCTCCTCCTTGCTTAATAAGTCTATGGTTATCTATGCTAATGCTAAACACATCCAACAAGAAGAAGAATAACAATGCAATGAGATAGTTCAGATGTCAAAGCATACCATGTTTTCTATGGTTAAATCTATGCTTGATGTTGTTAAGTAGTAATCATAGTAATTTTTCTATATGCATAGAGAGCTCATCACTACTTCAACTCTCCATTTTGTGTTTGGTTTTACCCCAATTATTTTTTAAGAAAATTATTGTTTATCACCATCTGTGAAAGGCATAGGACTAGCTTCATTTGCTGGATCTTGCAAATTTGTGCCATTTCATTTTGTTGTTGCTACCAGTTCAAGACTCAAGTTCATATTGATGGGTACTGTAAAAACTCTTTCCATCACAAGATCTATGATTTCCAACAACTAATGTAGGGTATCTCTATAGCTTGTCCCCTTAATCCTTTAGGACATCAAATATAGTTCATTTCATAATATCTTTAACATGAAGCAATGTTATGGAGAGCTTTGTTTTCTCCCCATAATGAGTCTAAAAATTTGATTGGACAACAAATACTTCAAACATATAATCCATAATAAAGGATTTTCCCATTTTTGGCTTCACAAAATCTCCATTTAATTCTTCTGAAAAACATTGAGATTATTACCTACACACAAAGATAAACCTTTATCAAAACTTGGTAACTTTTCTAATGCCGATTGTAGCAAATTACGTCATAAAACAAGTATTCAATAACCAAATTCCTAGTCTATGGGTTAATGGGGAAGATGAAAAAAATCCATAACAATGGACTAATCCAAAAGGGACAAGGGTAGAGTTCGAAAGTGATGTTTTTTTTTACCAATTTTTAGTTTTCTAGAAATTTTGTTCAAAATTGGAAAAGGGGGCAACTTGGTAGGTCATTTGAATGGTGGGAAAACCCTCAAATTTTGTCAAGGAAACAAAATAGATAACCTTCCTTCTAATGATATTGCATGGAAATTGTAATATAACATTTGAAACAAAATAAGAAGAGATTCAAACCTTTTTGGCCACTAAAATTAAATCATTTGAGTGACTAACATGGGTTTTTTGCTACAATGATTCATTCATAGTTCACTTCATGAATATTTGAAGTGTTTCCAGTATCATGTTCCATTTCCATATTTTCATGTGTTCATAGTCTAATTCAATAGTTTCTTACTTGGTAGGAAGTTTGCACTTGTACTTGGAGCAACAGCTTGTGGAGCATGTTTTAAGGTTTTTGCCATCTAGTTTGAGGCCTAAGATTTCATTCAATGTCATATTGAGAAACATTTGAGAACTTGTATTTTGATTATATTTCTTGTTCATTTCCCATTTACTTATACTACTTTAGCACTTGTACATACAACAATAGTTAGTGGAATGTATTGAAGTATTTTTTCATCCATTTTAGAGCCTGAGATTTCATTGGCATGCTGTTCAACGTTTTAGCACTTGTCTTTCCATTCACTTTCTTTTCCATTTCCCATTTCTTTATATTACTCTCAGTTCATACCAAACATTTGGTTGGTGATAGAACCGAGATTTAACAAGCTATATTTTAAATTTTTTTTTCTAGTAAACCACTTTTCATTTCCTATGATAAAAATAACTTATACCAAAATTTGTCACTGTCCTTAACTGAATTGGTTTATGTATATAAGTCTCTATTTAGGTACAATGCTACCTAATTTAGATATACCATAAAATATGTAAACATGAATTCTGGAACTACCACATCAATATTTTAGAGGAAGTTGCCTTCAGGTTTTCACTAGAATTGGAAATATTCACCTTCAAAAGAGCTTTAGTGCACGATACCATGCCATGGTAATTTGGCTACAACAGGCATCTCAACTAAGTAAATATTGGGTAGATAACTTAAGTCTATTGTACTTTATATTGGAAGGTTGTATTTCTAGAAACATTCTAATTATGTTAATGTCTTGTTGTTTACTCTGAAGACAATAACCTGGTCTCCAAGCATGCCATTCCACCAAATCAAGGTGACGAGAAGCCTTCAAATCTCACAAATATTCCTTACAATGAGAAAGGTAGAGTTCATTGTCTATAATCTAGAAGGTATGTCTGTCACGAGGGGATCCTTTTACTGTAAATATTTCCCAAATGCAATGCAATACGTTTAGATTTCAAAGGATACATTCCATGATTGTATATTAGATAGTTGACACTTATGATACCATATTGGACTCTTCAACTTTGAATATTCATGGTGTCTATATCCACTGCATATTCCTAGTTACAAGATTTTAGTACTTTTGGTAATATTGATTGTGGTATTGGTACTAATTGCCATGCCATTCTGGTGCTTCAATTTGAGAGTACAAACCAATTAGCTAGATAAGTGTCTAGAATTAATGAATCTGATGAAGAGAGTTCTCTTCACTGCTTGCATGGAAAAAATAATATATTTTGGATCAATGGTAATATCATAATGCAAGAGGGGATATCTCATGATAATGGTAGATACTATACTTCACATGAAATTTAGGGTGTCTATGTGCAAAACATGATGTTTGTAGAAAATACTCTGCTCATACAAGTCAGATTTTGGTTTAGAATCTAGAGTATATGACTGCATAATTAGCAAATGTGGTGGGAAGGATGAAGTAGCAAATAATGCAAATTTGGGAGAGACCTCTTGTTCTCAATCCTCCGAAAACATATACAATTGTGTTATTCAGTTGGAAGAGGATAAGTGCAATATAGTTAAGGTTATCTCCAGTGATGATGAATACACATATAATGGTGTGTGCAATGTAGCTTTTCTATTAAAAAATGGAACACTATAAGAAAGTATAGATAACATAATACTTACAGATGTTTTCTTTAGATGAATTAAATTCTAGTGCTTACGACAAATAATTTTATGCACTCTTTCAAACCTTAAAAACCTTCTTGGCCAAGGAACACCATCCACAGTGAACACCAATCACTTGCATCATCACTCTTTGAATTTACGGTCCAAGATCTAGGAACATTGCCACATGAGTCAATGATGACTGAAAAGTTCAACCATCCACCATTAATGCAAACACTAGCTTTTCCATAAATGGGCATTGTATCTCCAGTATTCAAAGTTCCATGTGGAACTCTAATATAGAAAGAAACAATGAAGCAGTTGGCTTCATAAACCACTCCCCTGTTATAATTAATATCTTCCATGTTCATACATTCATAGGTTAGAAGCATAGGTTAGGGTTAGAAGCATAGGTTAGGTTTTATTTTGTGTTTTTTTTTAAATTGAATTCTGTGAGTCCCCAGTCCGCAGTCGTATGCCAAAGTACAGACCGGCCGGTTTTGACTGGTTCGACCAGTTTTGGCCAGTTTTAACCGGTTTCGTACCCGGTTTGGAAAAAAATCCGGTCTGAGGAAATTTTTTTACTGACCGGACCGGCCAACCCTATAAACCGGTCAGACCAACCAGTTTTTCCAGTTTCGATAACATTGCATACTAATGACCCAAGTTCAAAACCCAATGGGAAAAGAGCCCTGGGTTATAAGCTTGTCTTGTTTGATGGAAAGACCACATCATTTTTTTGGTCGAGACTTCCAAGTATGCAAAAGAAGATCAAACTATGAGAGAACATAGTTTTTTAATACATGATAAATGGGGTAGAAGTAGAGGTTGGTGTAGATATGTAGTGAGATTTTCCTCCCCTTCTGCATTGATGATTTGACTTTGAAAGAGGCTCAAGCATGCTGATACTTATAGATGACATATGGGGTGGACTTAGAGGTTGATGTAGCTTTTGTAGTGATATTTTCCTCTCCTTACACATTGATGATTTGACTTTGAAGGGTGCTCAAGCATGTTGACACTTGGATTGCATATATGAATGGAATCCATGGTAGATGTACCTAGGTTCCATATAAAGCTCTGTCCCTGTATCTTGTCCTTTATATATTTGTTATTGCAGCGATGTTATTTCTTCCAATGGACTAAAGTTCCAGATGCAACGGCATGATGTGCAGTGTCTTCCTTCTGAGGCTTGGAGATGTCATGATTTGGAGGAAGAGCCTACCTCCTTTTTAAATCTTCTTAGCATAGAAATAAACCTTCTCTTATTCTATAAACTTATTAGCTAGATTATTCTCTCTTGAGTTAAACCTCCTTTGGATGTGCGTTATGTGAAGTTGATTGAAATGATAAATAATGCATTTAGGTTTCTTAGTCAGG